>CM052363.1:6356221-6890084 GCA_028551485.1 Casuarina cunninghamiana | reverse complement strand
ATTGTCATTCTCTCTTGTTGTTTGATCTTGCTATAAAATAAAATTTGAATTTTGTGGATAAATAATGAAACTTTTGGAAAGTTTGCCATTTTCACCTAAAGCTCATAGTCTCTACAATCATAATTATAAAAAATTTATAGTCCACCAATTTTATGTAGATTTGTGTACCATGTAACAAGGTTTAAAAAATAA
This sequence comes from Casuarina cunninghamiana, assembly GCA_028551485.1. Classification (NCBI taxonomy): domain Eukaryota; kingdom Viridiplantae; phylum Streptophyta; class Magnoliopsida; order Fagales; family Casuarinaceae; genus Casuarina; species Casuarina cunninghamiana. The sequence continues at coordinate 6,889,892 of CM052363.1, read as the reverse complement.
TAATAATTATTGCTTTGAGTTCTAAAATTATCTGGATTTTGTTAGAAAACTAACCATACAAGTTTCTTAATATAAAGTGTCATTTTATTTAGATATTGTCAACTTAGTTAATGTTTAAATGCTAAAATATTGTAGTAAATTGTCATATATATTCCTTATTTAATCTTTTTTTTTTACATTAAATCTTCTTGTTTAAGCTACAATGTGTGAATTATGATAGTTGTAGCAACTTCCTTAATCATGTTCAAGACACCTCCCTTCCCCTTTCCCTTCCCTCACCAAATAAATCCTCCATATAAAAATTATAATTTAGAGATTGGGTTAAGGTGTAAATCACTTTAAAATAGCTAACTAATGATTAGCTTTTGCTGAAACAGGTCAGTCTTTCAGTTATGCAAAAATTAATCAACAATCAACTAAGATTGAAATTCTGTATGTTTTTTGAAGTTTCTTTCTTTTCTTGGCCTTTTTTGGTTCCCTAATTTATGCACTGACGGCTTAGTAAAATGATGAGATAATCATCCTTCTTCCCTTAAAACACGTCCTTAAAGTATGTGTTATTTTTCAAGATTACAGAAAGAAGACAAACACCAAAATACGTGCACGACCACTACAAGAAAATTTATTTTTCATTACAGGTTTTGCAACTAAATGACTATAAAAATATATTGGCAACATTTATATGTGATTGGCTTGTAGAGTAACATTGGTGGAGGCCTCTTCACATGATGCAATCGTCGTCAGGGGCGATGTCTAACCAATCCCATTTGTTCTATTAAGGTGATTTTATCTTTCTCGTTACCTAATTGCCATAAGAGATCGTATGTGGCACCTGCCGGTTGTTATTGCTAATTTTCTTTTTCTTTTTCTAAAGCAACTATCATCTTTTGTTGTAAAAGCTCTACTTATAGCTTTGATATCTGACATGTAGTTTCACTTGGTTTCTCAAAAAAGAAAGTTGAGCATTAGGGGTTGTTTGAGGCATCGAAGAAGATCAAAAGCGGGTTTCAAGGACAAATGGCAGAATTGTTCTTGGATAAGCAAATTTCACAGTCGAAGCCTTGGGCAGAGGAGTAAATAGATGAATGCAGCACTTAAAGGATGGGAGGGAGAAAGGTAGAGTTGAATCTTAACTATGCTGAGTTATCGGAGCAGGCCAGCTTAGAGATTGCAAAAATGGTAAAATTAATGATCTTGATTGGGTTGATTATTTATATCACATGATAAGATCAATCACTATTATTATACATATAAAGACTTCTATAGCAACTTGTTAGCCAATAGAATCCATATTCTTAATGGTTAAAATTATTGCACACATATGGAGACCCTCATGGGTTAGTCTCAATATGAAACCAAATTTGGTGGAGAGAAATGATTGACCAGTTGGATTATAATGGAGGGATTAGTTTAAAAAAGGTTTCTGGCTCTATGGTTTATACAATGTTATTTATACCTTTTATTGGTTTTTTTGTGGCCAAATACTAAATTTGCTCACTAAATTGTTTTTATTTTTTATTTCGGGTATTGATAGGTTAGATATTGAATTGAAATCAAATATTTAAATATGGGTATTTTTTAACGTGGAAAATTAATAGTAATATTATGTGGTAACTTGTTAACTATTAGTAGATATGGAAGACCTAAATGTATTATTGAGTCAAAAAAATAACTTATGGATGCTACAATATTGTGGTAAAATGATGTACATGTTCTTATTCATTTCAATTTATGTTTTTCATGAAAGTCTCTTAAAGAGGATGTCTTGGTTTTTCTATGCATGTCTAGGCTCTTATAATAGAGCTCTCAATCTCGTTACCAACTTGCTTTGGAAAAGTCTAGATCTAAAGTCTGATTTCCAACAACATTTAGTGAAATAACCAAACCATATTGGCCTACATGGTTTGACCTAGGATAGGTTCACAAGCAAAACAAACAATGTATCTTAAATAAAAATTCATAATTTTTCCTTTCTTCCAATTTCTCTTTCTCTCCCTCCCTCTCTCTCTATGATTTATTGACTCACTCTTTCTAACTATCTTCATAACAGAAGTATGCTAACACTTTTCCTTAGCCTCTTCAGCAATGATGTTTGTAATTATGACACTAGAGTGGATAAGGATAAGAAAGAATTTCTTATAAGAATTGTTGTTGGTAAGTCATATATTCTATTTTTGAATCTTTTTTATACTTATTTTTTTTGCACTCAATTTTGTGTTACATTCTATATTTCAAGGTAAAGTAAAAATTCCTAATCATAGTGTGTAATTTAGGATTGAACAAGAACCTTAAATGCTACTTATTTATTTCTTGCTCTCAGTTTTATGGGACTGACTTGGCATCTATGGAGGCATTACTATTGTCATGTGCAATTATTTATGGCTATATATATAACGTGTAAACATGCCCGTTGGAATTTTTGGAAGTAAAAGAATGATTCTAAATGTTAGGGGCAAGAACTAATTGCAACAGTTTTACATGCTACTTAGATGCACCTCTTATGCTGAAAAGGTCTCATCTTTTTCTACAAAATGTTGTTTGGCTTTATGCTGTTCATTTTGAACCTTCCATTTTTTTTTAGTGATAGAAGGGTGATCAAACCCTGGATTTTGAAGTACTTATAAGAACTTTTAGAAGTAAAAGAATGATTCTAAATGTCAGATGCAAGAACTAATTGCAACAGTTTTATATGCTACTTAGATGCACCTCTTATGCTGAAAAGGTCTCATCTTTTTCTACAAAATGTTGTTTGGTTTTATGCTGTTCATTTTGAACCTTCCATTTTTTTTAGTGATAGAAAGGTGATCGAACCCTGGATTTTGAAGTACTTATAAGAACTTTCTTAGGTTGTAATGACTTTTCTGATTGCTTTCGTATGCAAAGGGCTGGAATTAAGCTTGTGCTTGGGATTTTATACGAAAAATTGAATGAAGGTTAAACACTGTTTCATATGTCTTTACCGCAGTGCCCATCATTTCGGTAAGGCTCCTAAGGATTGAGAGAAGTACTTAATTATGACGAGTACATGAAAGAGTTTTCTGTCAAAAATTCAAGCAACGACGGCCGACCAAAGAGATCTATGGAGGCCTCGAGAGAAACTGGAGTCGTTTTAATGGATCTCCCACAGCTTGTTCAGAGTTTCATGTATGTGGTAAGAAGATATGACCCTTCACTGCAAATCATTGCAAAATCGTTTTCCTTCTTCTTTCATAAAACACAACGGGATAATTCATACTTTGTTGCGTTTTCCGGCAAAGTCAATGGAAGGAAATGTTTCCATGCTTGATCTCGAAGGCAGCCACCGTTGATGTTATGTCCAAGGGCGAAGGTCCCAATATAGACGGTGCTGTACAACTTGTAAGTTGTCTATTAAACCTTTCCTTTATCTCAGATTTGGATTTGTTATGAGATCATAAAGATTCATTTTTTTTCCAAGCATTTGGCCCATTTACAAGTACTGCTTTTTATCAGTTGCGAGATAGCACAAGGTTTTTTGAGCTATATGATTTCAGAACCATAGATAGCATGAATTTCAGTTTGGCATGGGTGTAATTCTGACTTCAAGTGGTTTTTGACATTGACATGAGTTACCTTCTTTTTAATGGCACAAGCCCTTCTACACCAGCCTTTGTTGGCCTCACAATAGCACAAATCATTTTTCGGAGCCACTTCCATCAATTAGTCTACCTCTTTTTAACCACAGCTACCATAAGTCTTTGTGATTGATTTTGTCAACTTACATTAATTATGTACATTCAGGTCGAAGGAGATAGGGCCGTCGAAAAAGTGTCTTTTATAGTAAATAATCTTACAACTTCACCTCTTTAATAAATTGAAAGAGAAATAAATAATGTTTTCTATATTATTTATATTTTCTTATTTGTTAGCAGCTTGGCACGGCTCAAGGGTGGTTAAAGTGGCTACTATAGCACTCTACTTCTTTTTTGTTTGCCTTTGGTCTAATCAAGGCTCATCCTTCTTTCTTGCAAACGTGGATTTAGTTTTATTGAATTGATTGCGATAGGACAAAGAGAAGATATTTATGGCCAAGTACTACTTGTGTGGAGGAAGAGGTAGTAAAATATTAGTGACAACATGGAAGCTTAGTGTTGCAAAAATGATGCAAACTGAACCATATGAATTATATGGTTTAGGGGAAAAGGACTCATGGGAGTTATTTAAGCAGAAGGCTTTTGAGAATGGGAGGGAATTAAAGAATTTAGAAAGGATGGGAAGAAAGATTCTTAAAAAGTGTAAAGGTGCTCCTCTTGCTGTAAAAACAGTAGGAAGGTTGTTATACTCTAAAGGTCCAGAAGAATGGCAAAAATTTATAAAATATGAACTTTCAAAAATAAAACAAGAAGAAGAAGATATCATGCCAACTTTAAAGCTAAGTTATGATGAACTTCCTTCAAATTTAAAGCATTGTTTTGCTTTTTGTAGTTTCTTTCCAAAAGATCACGAGTTTGAAATAACAACATTGATAAATCATTGGATAGCACATGGATTTGTAGATTTACAAGAAGATTAATGTTTGGAAGACGTTGGAAATGAGTATTTTAAAACTTTAGTTTGGAGATCATTTTTCCAAGAAGTTAGTATAGATGAATGGGGTGAATTATCTAGATGCAAAATGCATGATCTCATGCATGACCTTGCCACATCAATAGCTGGAGCATTGATGACCACATAACTTTTGGGAATAGGAATAGGCTAGAGAGAGTTCGACATATTGCAGTTACTCTTGGTACAACTTTTGATTTTGCTGAGATGAGTTCATTGTATGAGGTACAAAAGATACGGTCATTTCTTTGTCCTTCATTTTTTACATATCATCATGGCAGGGATTGCATGGCAGTTGATTACGAAGCTATCATAAAAAGTTTTAAGAATTTGTGGATGTTAGATCTAACGGCAAGATTGCAAACTTTTGTGGCTGAATCTATTGGTGAATTGAAGGATTTAAGATTTCTTAATTTTTCTTTTAATGAAAGTATTGAGTTGTTGCCAAATTCTTATAACTAAGTTGGTAAATTTACAATACCTATATCTTAGCCATTGTGATGGGATTGTACAATTACCAAGAGATTTTAAAAACTTGGTGAACTTGAGAATTCTTGATGCTTATGGATGTAAGATGCAGTATCTACCACAAGGTTTTGAGCAACTTGTCATGCTTAGGCATTTGGACCTCGGTTGTTGTAGAGAGCTGAGGCGTTTACCCAATGGGATGGGACAAATGACAAATTTGGAAACATTAAGTATGCATTCTTGTGATTCACTTGAAGAATTACCTAAAGACATTGGAAAATTAGTCAACCTAAGGTTTGTTGATGTTCGGAATTGTGATAAGGTGAGCTATGTACCACGTGGGTTTGAGAAATTGAATGATCTTAAAACATTGTTAGGTTTTGAGGATTATTGGAGTTCTCCTTCTAAGGACAGTATTGGGTTAGATGCTTTAAGTAGTTTAAATGACTTAACAGGAAATTTAACCATTAGAGGTTTGAGTTGTGGAGAAGGTGTTGCCACACAATACAAGGCTGCGAATTTTACGGGCAAAGAACATCTCACTTCTTTACATTTGGAATGGAGCAGCAAAACTGTTGTTAATGGTTTGGATGATGATGTGTCAGTGGAAGTATTGCAACCACACCAAAATTTGAAAAGCCTTAAATTACTTGACTGTTGGTGTCCAAGGCCCCTGAGTTGGCTATCATTTCTTTCAAATCTTGTTAGTTTGGCATTAAATGGGTGTAATAAATGGCAATACTTGACACCATTAAGTCACCTATCTTCTCTGGAGAGTCTTGAGCTTTTCTATATGGAGGGCTTGGAATATATATCAAAGTTGGGTCAGCAGAGTAATTTCCCTCTTCTTCATCGGCACAAATGACGTTTTTCCCATCTTTAAAGGAGATGACTATAATAGAGTGTCCAAATCTCAAGGGTTGGTGGGGTGGTTCTTCTATGAAGGATAACAATTTAGTCCTTTCATTTCCTCTTCTTTCAAATCTAAAGATTAAAGATTGTCCAATGTTGACTTCAATGCCAATGTTTCCGCATCTTGAAAAGTCACTATGGTTGAGAAATACTTGCTTGAAGCCACTGCAACAAACACTAATAATGAATATGGCAGCAGCAATGGTGTCGTCTTGCTAACTTTTTAGGCACTCCCCTCTCAAAATTGAGGGCAATAGAATTCAATTTAGTTATAGAACTAGAAGCTCTCCCGGAGGAAGGACTACAAAACCTTCTCTCTCTTGAGTCTTTGAGGTTTAGTAATTGCGATGAATTAAAGTCCCTCTCTTCAGGAGTCCAATATCTCACAATAGTTCAATTTCTGACTATTAAAGGTTGTCCAATGTTTGTAAAGGATGAGAATGGAATGCAATGGCAAGGTTTTAAAAGTCTTCTATATCTTAACTTCGAGAGCCTTCCAAAATTGTCCTCCCTCCCTCTAGGTCTTCAGCATGTTACCACTTTAAAGACAATTTATATTGGTCATTGTGAATCCTCGATGACTATAGCATATTGGATCCACCAATGTAAATCAATTGAAGTGCTTCGGATTTCTCACAGCCCCAATTTAGCATCACTACCCGTTGAAACGTGTGAGCGATGGCCTTTGAAGAGGTTAGAAATTCATGAGTGCCCCGTCTTATCGCAAAAATGTGAGAAAGGGAAGGGAGAATATTGGCTGAAGATTGCCTACATTCCAGAGTTATGCGTGAAATGGCTAGTGTGACTCCCATCTATACCTCAAAGCTAATTTGTTCTCCACGCATGATCCGCAAAATTCGGTAAATATCATCCATTTACTTTATTTTAAAAGCCTTATTGAATTGAAATATTTATTTTCTTGACCTTATTTTCTCTCTCAATCTCTTGATTTCTAAATTACTAAAAAATTTAAGAAGACTTGAAATTTGAAACTGAAATTGGTTTAGAGGTGACTTAACATTTTCAAAGTTTGTACTATTTTTATTAGTTTTTTAATCAAATACCAATATAACTTTTTTATAACTGTTTTCTTTCTTTTCCAGGTATTGTTAAGTTTCTTCATGTGGATATTCAATTAAAATCAAATACACACCTTAACAAATGCCACGGTTTAAGAATACTGCCCGTGGAAAGCAAGTGGACCATGGTCCTTGTGCGGAGGCTTAGGTGCCCGATGTTGTTGCAAATATGAGAGAAAAAGGCGTGAAGGAGAAAGAAGTTGTTGCATCTTTATTGGAAAGCTCAACTTAGGTAATATTGTTCAATTTTTTTTCTATATTTTTTATTTTCTTATATTTATTAGTTTTTAAATTTTATATTCAAGAAGAGTGCTACTTGAGCTGTCAGGAGGGGGGGTCATTTGAGGCCCATGTCCAAGGGAAAGTCTAACGAGTCATCATCAATGTCACCTTGGCAGTAAAGGAGATCCGAAGCTGGTTTCAAGCACAAACAGCAGAATCATTTAAAGAAGACTGGACAGAAAGAGGGAAGGCTATGTGAAAGGACAAGGGAGAGACAGGTAGAGTTGATGCTGGTGCTGGACAACCTCGTTGAGTTGTTGAGGAGTCTTAAGCTTGGAGCTGAAAAAATTGGTATAACCTATGAACTTCATTGGATTTAATTGTGTTTGTTAGCTTAACACTCATCAGAATCGTCCTCTTTTCATGGGTGTTCTCCTTATAAATGATATAGAAGGAAGTTTAAAATTTTTTAAAACTTGATACTTGAAAACTTAAAGCTGTTTAAATTGATGTTTGCATTTTTGGACTAGAAATAAGTAAAAACATAAACATTGGTAATGAAACTGGTGTTACATGAGACTGGATCAAGGCTTAGTTGATAATTACAAATTTTAATGGGATTGGTGTAAAAGAAGTTTTTATATGCTTTTATAATCAAATTCTAATGTGACTCTTAAAAGTTGTTTCTTTTTATTTTGGATTTTATTTTTGGATGTTAACTTCTAATGACTATGCTATGAAGCTTATAATTAACAATTTCTTGGGAGAGTTTCTCAAACAGTTGTTTAGAGCTATTGGCACCTAGGTGATTGATATTAATTGGATGTTGAAAATATTTGGTCAAATATGTTATATATTTCTATAGTAGTATGTTTGTGAAAATGGCCATAAGTGCCTGTCCTTTTTTTATTTAATTTTTTTAAAAGTTGCTAGGTAATGTTCCAGAATTTCCTCCAAATTAATGGCCAGTCTGAAAAACCCATTCACTACTCTGGTGAACACCACACTGGACACAATCATGATAGAAATAAGTGTAAGAACTAGAAAAATGATTTTTGTGTAAAAAATTGCTCCACGTGATGTTAGATCTGTCTCATTGGTGCAGTTGATCTCAGTAGCTTACAGTGATGCACTGGGTTGTGGCTATTATGTTCCTAGTGCTATGGCTGGTGTTTTAATTCCAAAGGATTTTTATGTAATATTCCTTTTTTCTCAAGTTCTTTCACTCCTATTGTGCTTTGTTTTTCCATCTCCTCTATTTGTGGGCAGCGGTTTGAGATACTTCCAGTTCTTTACAAATGTTAGGTTTAAAATGTTATTTTCTAATTTTTTCTTTTTATTTCTGTTTTCTTATGAGCTTTGATTTGATCTTTTAAGTGAACTCTACTGAGGGACAGTGTTATTGCTGGTGGACTTTGCTCAGTAACAACATTCCATAGTCTCATGGATTTGATAGTGGCATTTTTGAATTAAGCATAAATGGACATTTTATGCAACTATACTGCCCCTGGGGTTAGATTACCTAATGCAGGAATTTCTTGCAAGGACATCTGGAGTCATGATGTTACTATCTCATTTTCTCATGTAGACTGGGTTTCTTTAGTTGAAGTTATGCACTTTTCATGAGAAATACTGAAGAATGTGTGAAAGTTGAAGCAGTCTTGATCATGAATGTGATAGCTATAAAGGCTGATGCTTATTGCAGATGTAAAGCTATGATGTTTGAGTATTTTGTAGAATTTTCTACTCTAAGATATGACTCCCTTTCTTGTCCTGGTTGTAATTTCTATGTGACCGGTTTGGCCAGGTCATGATGTTTGAAAGTCTTCCACAATTGATTAGGAAGGAAGCTGTTGTGAGAGCAAAAGAATGCAGAGCATCTTTTGTATCCGCTTCTAAACTATATGTTCACATATTATTGCTGCTTCTGCCTTTTTTATTAGTATGTCCTGAAATTATTATGACAACTCACCCTTCTTAAATTTTTATGGTCTCATACCATCTAATTGTAGCTTCAAAAATTTTGAGATGTAGATCACTTTTTGATCAGTATGGGCATGTCATTATATCGCTCAGAATTTTCTACTTTCACGTCTATGATAATCCCATTTTAACTTTATACTCAAAATTATTGTTGTGGTGACCTTTGTTGCCAAGTTGAATTTTGGGATTCACTTTAGTTTGTTGGAACAACCCTATAGCAATTGTGTCTCATGAGAGTTGAGCTCAAATGGGTACTACTTTTGTCATCTCTGCTTGTTTACATTGCTGTTTCCGTACTTCAACCTGTTCTGCCTTACCCTATAGCTTTGGCTCTTTGTTTGATTACAGGTCCAAAATTATGTTGGTAATGTTCTGCTGTATTTGTAATGACGTGGAGGGTGCTGCTACTGTTGACAATGATGGAGGACCTCCGAAATTCATTGAGGTTCTTCTTGGCTTGACAGATTGTGTCTCATGCCGTGGAAATGGTGTCCAGGCATGCATTACTCTCTTCTTTTCTCTTCTTTTTGTATCTTTTTAGATTTTCACATTTTCATGTTGTGGAAATGGTTCCTATTAGCTTCTACTTCCTTGGGGATACCTTTATAAGATTTGACTCACCACTCTATGGTAGGATACTATCTACTAGAAGTGGAGGTACACTTGGAACCAGAGGCTTAGAATAAATAGCGCAAGTAAAGATGAAAGAAAGAGTTTCCTAGAGGAGATTCAGTGTGAGATGTAATGCTATTATTACGTCTTTTCCTTATTTAATGTTGCATCTATTGCTAGTTGACTACATACAAAAATACTACAGTTGTTAAGTTGAATACTAAAATTTCAATCCCTGCTAATAGTATATGAATAAATATAGGACTAAGGAAAATTTTGGTCCCATTAGTGCAATATGTGAAAATCTTTTTAAGAAGTGCCTTACGTGTTACCGTACTAGTTACTTTAGAGATAAACAGCTTCGGAGGTTTTGTTTACCCCCTTTTATAGGGTATAAAACTGTTTTAGGGATGTGTGCAAGAGGTGTTCTCTGTCTTTCTGTTTTAGTTTTATTTTAATCCGGACAAGTGAGTAAACAACTAGAAGACAGGGGCATATACCCTACTCTATCTTACTTTTTTAATGACTTCTACCTGGAGTTGGTCTGGAGGCCTCCGAGGGACTGCCAGACAATTCTGGTGGCCGTAGCTAAGAGGACTCCCACTTTTTCTTGTGTTGTTTGTCTTGTTTCTCTAATGTGAAAAAACATTTTTTAAAGTAATTCTATGGGGTACATGGTCACAGTGACCGCCTCCCACCATTGCTGCCTCAGTCTTATATGGAACCTCGTCCTCTCCTCTTAGGAATTTCTGAAAAGGACTTTACTTTTGCGTCGAATCAGCAAAGGTGCTGGTGTCTAATTTTTGTGATTTCTTTTAAAATGCTTAATTCATCACTTATAAGTCTCATTAGTTTGCCATTTGGTGTAATAAATAGTAATATGTCATTAACTTTTCTCAAGAGTCTTTAACTTCGTTGTATAAATGGTATGAAATATTTATCAAATTGCACTGATGAGTCTTGAGTTTATTAGGTTAATTATTAAATTAATTGCTTAACTTTTTTATTTTCACCTTTTCTTACATTTGGATGAGATTATTCCCTATACTATGGATTTTAAGACCACTAATTTTATCAATTATAATCTAAATAACTCTTTTTGTCTATCTGTGTAATATTAGATTATCATTTCAGGACTATATTATTATTAATTTGTCTAGCTTTTTAGTTTCAACATTTAATTGAACAATTTTCTTCTCATTACCGATAATTTACTCCATTACAGTTTTGCCTCTTGTATCATTTTAACATCAACATATTATTACTTTCTAAATTGCCAAAAAATAAAAAACAAAAAAGAACACTCAACTTTCCTTTTTATGTAAAACTTTAACATAATAACTTAGTATAAACTATTATGTTGTCCTTTTTGTGGGTAGATTTTATATTTGTGGCAACAGAAAATGACCACCTCTATTTACTGTGTTTTTGCGGCGTTGAATCCATGGGTTTGCAATAGGAGGTTACATGACCTGATTCTTCCAAGAAAAACGGTCTTATGAAGTTGGGAGGTGGATGAGTATATGAAAAGGAAAACAAAAAAAAGAGAGAGCTTGAAATTTTTAGTTTGTCTCTCTTGAACTTTAGAATGCAAAAGTTGTTTATATATGCGAAAAGCTTTTATGTTGTAACCCTTGTATTTAGGCTCGGAATTTATGTAATCCACTAAATATATAGCCTTTGCTAAGTGTTACAAAATACTTGCCTCAACATAATTGTAACTAGTCTGCTGCTATGAAGGGGTGATTATTGTATAAAGGCCTGCGGAAGTGATTGCCCAAAAAATCATTGGTAAATTGTTGAAGCTACTATATGAGTTATTTGTTTTCCATTCTTTTCTCAATATCTTTTATTTGAACTTAATTTTCTTTTTTGCCCTGAAAAGGAATTTACTTTTTCTTCTCATAAATGCAACAGTTGTACCGATCCAACAAGCTCTTGCACCAATCGACATAGTGTATGAAATGATTTTTTATTTTATTTTATTTTTTTAAGTATTCCTTCGCATCTTTAAAGAAAGTGGGCTATTATGAACCCGTATGCTAGGAAGTAGAGCGGGGTCAAGGGCCGGGAACCACATTTTTCCGCACGTTGAAGAGTTGTCTCTGCTGTATACCAGTTCGGAGCCACTACAACAAACAATGAAGATGGATACTTCAGCAGCAGCAGCAACAACCTCCTCCGCATTGTCTCCTCTGCCAAATTTAAAGCTTGCATTTGTTCATGAAGTTGAGGGACTGGAAACTCTACCGAAGGAGTGGGTGAAACACCTCAACACTCTCCTATCTCCGTCGCGAGAACTTGATCGCTTGATTCTTTGTGGTTTTGGTGAAGGATTTCTCTTCTTTGCGAATTTAGAATAAAAGTCTTTAGAGCTTCTAAGGATTTGGTAAATATGGAAACTCAATTATTTATCTTTTTTTTAATCATTACTGCCTTCATTTTTTTCTCTTTTATTTCTTATTTATTACATCTCTGGTACGGAACTAACAAAACCATTTGTGTTTCATTTATATGTATAAACCAGTTAACAATTAATTGAGATATAATTTTGTGGGTATGGTTTATGAAAAATGACTTCATTTCATATGGATGTCCAAAAATTATTGCAACATATTCTTCATTTTATACAATTTAATTTCTCATAAAATTTCCATTTCATTATGCATATGCTACGGCTTTTTTCTTTTTTTCTTTTTAAATTTTTTTTGGAACGATGGCTTATGTTTTATAATAAGTTGATCCTTCTTATCCCTCAATCCTAGTTCTTTAGGAGTGGAGTAAAGCCCAATGGGCATTATCAAGCTCCTACTAAAAAAACTTACTTTTTTTTTTTTATTTTAATCTAAGTTGCATTAATAAAATGTAATGTACAAAAGCATAGAAGTATACCCTAGTATTACAACAAATTCTCAAAAACTAAGAGTAAGAGAAAATAGAGGTTGGAAGTCTCCAGATCTCACTCAGAAAGACATTTTCTTGTGAGGATTTAATATTATGAAGCAGAGAAGCTTTCCCTCATACAATTTTTCTTACTTTAACCAACAATATTGGAATATTAACTAGCTTATTATGAAATCTTCTTCTATTTCGTTTTGCCCCTAAGCAATAAATACACATTAAAAATGATATTTTAAGAAGTTTAGCAGCTAAATCTTTACCTTTAGATGCTTTGATCATCCATTGTAATTCTTCATTCCATCCTCCAATATGATGTCGAATTCCATTTTGAGCGAGGATATTCTTCTAAATCAACATTGTTTTTGGACATTCAAAGAAAAGATGATTCCTGTTTTCTACTTGAGACTAACAAAAGTCATAGTATATGTTAACTGTAGGGAGCTAGTGTACCATTCTCTCTGCTATAGAAAGTCGGTCATGATAGAATAGCCATCCAATGAAGTTATGCTTGCAAATGACATTAGTCCAAATCAGATCATAGCAATCCACTTTCCCATTTACTGGTTGAAGGCCTTGATAAATATCTTTGCAATAATAGACAGGCCTAGAAAGTATTGAGGTAAGCATGGGTCTTAATTTGAGTAGGCCTCTCTAACTCCATACTATAAAACCTTTGATATCAAACTGCATTATTGAAGTTCTTTTACATTTTATGTTGTGTATCCACTTACTCCATAATGAAACATTTGAAAGATTTATGAGAGTCCAAAGCATTCATCCTAAAAGGACTTTATTCCAAAGTTTTAGATTTGGTAATCCCAATCCCCCTTCCTTCTTTGGTGAGCAAACTATTTGCCAAGCTACTTTGTGGGAACGTTGTGTATCTGTACTTCCTGCCTATAAAAAAACTTACTTTTCTTTTGAACATAAACATTCTTAAAAGGGCCAGCATGATTGATTGGAGACCAAAATTTTTTTTGACTTCAACTCATTGCCTTGGGTGACTTTTTTTATCTTAAGATTAGTGCAATATCACTTGAAACACTTCTAATCGAAATTGATAGACACCCAAGTTTAACATCATTGCTCATGGGAAGGTGTGCACATATTAGAGATCAAGAGATGCCAAAATTATTGCAAAGACACATCTTTATTTTAAACTTTTTCCTTGTATTTTCTTTTATTCATAACTTAATTGGTGAATATTTATATTGTCTTTTTTCTAATCACCTAACTCATGTACATAGGGTGTCGAACTCTAAACCTCACGATTGGAGTGATAATTGTCTTGGCTAATAGGCTAGGTTAAGATAAGACATAAGATTGGAGATGTTCAAGTTATTTTTATTATTTCACTTTAAAAAAGCATTATAAGTAGGAATGTGTTAAGTTTTAACAAAAAATTACTTGATATCATTATTTGAATTAGATTAGAAAAGAGTTGATATTTTATTAACTAGAAATGATTTAATACAATTGTTGTTAATTATCTTATTTGAACTATATTCTTTCATTTTGAGTATTGTCAAATTCATCATTTTTGCTTCTTTATGAAAAAGTAAAGTGAAAAAAATAAAGCAAGATTGTACTGCCATTCTAAAGCAACAAGTCAACAATTAGTTGAGATTTATTATTATTTAGTTTGGAAAGATAACTTCATTTCTTCAAAATTTCTGTAAGATGGTATACATATACTTTATTTAATTCAATTTAATCCTCCAAAAAAGCTTCATTTAATTCGACATGTACTTAAATTTCTTTCTTTTCTTGGCTTTCTTCTTTCTATATTCGGTGGATTAATGGCTAGCTTGACTTATAAAATGTGCTAAATAACCCTTTCTACGATATGTTAGACTAATCCCAGTTTTTTAGCATTTTGGAATAGGTGTATGGTTTGTAATAAGAAGGGAGAAAACTATATTGACATAGCGGCCCAAATTCCATTTTCAGGCTCATGAACCAAAGAAGCCGCCTTTATGCTAAAGAGAAGCATTTTAAGACAGGCCAATTGGTTGGGCACTAAGCAATGAGTTTTGATTGTCAATCCATTCCTTTATGTAGTTCTCTGCTTTTAAGTTTGTCTCCAAGGCAAGTTTAGATCTTATCATGTAAACCAAGTACAAAACTAGGTTTCTTGACGTAAGATGATGATCATTGAAAATTGATCTTAGTGCTTTCAAAATAGAAAGTAAAAAATAATTCTACTAAGTAAAGCATAACTACTAAATATGAGATCTAATTAACATGGTTATTATTGTTGTTGTTGTTATTATTATTAGTATCGTTATCATCCTAAAACGGTCAATAATGTCAATCTTGGTCAAAGAAGCGCACCAAAGACTTGCCTATAGGGCAAATGAAAAAAGAGTATGCAAAGAGGTGTAATATCTAAATAACTATAATAAAGATAGTTATTTAATGTGTCATTTAACAAAAGGTAGAATACTTGCCTTATAGGTGTTGTTTATTTCCTAGTACTTGTATCTATTTTTTGTTAAACGACATGTTAAGTAGCTATCTCTATTATAGTTTAACGACTGTTTTTGTACTGTATGCTTGCCTTTTATGTGTTGTTTACTTTATGCTTTATATATATCATGTATAATTCATGTAGAATACAATAGCTTAGACAAGAAAAAGATTTGGAATATAGTAATATTAATAACTTAATTTCACCCCCCTTTTCTTGGATTAACCTCATCGTCAGCATATTAAACCATTTATACATGCATAAACTCATCGCAAGGGAAGAAGGCTACGTAGGTAGCAAGAAAAGTCACCAATTATTGCGCGTCAAATTTCTGTTAAAAGTCTCACGAGTCATTGCCTAAACCAAATAGAAACAGGCCCATTAAATGACAGTCCGGCCACAAATAATAAACCAGAGCAAGGAAGGTTTTTTTTTTTTTTTTAATTTTTTATTTATAAATGCACGCACCCGGAGAGGGGGAGGGACGGGGTTCTAACCCACGACCGGGTGGACTCGCCGGTCAGGGTTTGACTCAAGTGTCTTTAACCACTTGAGCCAGGCCCCGCCCTTAGAGCAAGGAAGGTTGCCCGCAGGAAGAATCAAAGAAGAGTATACTAGGTCATTATAAAATGTCAGCCTTGGTCAGACCAACCAGATCAAAAGCTACTTTCAAGGACAAAAGGCACAATAATTCTTGGGACAATCAAAGAAGAAAACTCGAAAATTAAACGGAGGACATTATGGATCCAATGCTGCTAATTCAATTACAAAGAATGGTCAAGGGACAAGTAGAGTTACGTGTTGGATTACCTTCGTGTCTTGTTGAAGAAAGACAATAAAAAAAAACTTAATAACTGTACACTATCAGAATAAGTCCAAAATAGTTAAGTCCAAAAAATCTAAATAAAGAACACAAAGACTTGAGACCTTTCAAGTATGGTTAGCTTTGAATTTTGGTTCATTGAATGTAGCATTAGGTGGCTATCATACATCATTCCATTATCTTGTTTGTAATAAAATATAAATTGAGACTAAGATAAGTGGTCAAGTTTGGCTGCCAATCTCTCCAGTCTTTGGTCTTTTTTGGTGAGCCTTGATTCTAAATGTTTCATATAGTGAATGTGACATTAGGTGGCATATCTAATGTTGTTTATAATGGAGTGGAAATTAAGATTAAAATAACTATTTAATCATAATAATTGGATAATATCATGTAGCATTGCGAACATGAATGTACTCTTTTCACTATGATACAAATCAATGTTAATATAATAGGCTAATTAATACAATTGTAAATATGACCACCAATGTGAACATGGCAGGCCATGGATTTGTCTGTCCATCTCTAATGATACGCCTAATTCTTTCTATCCAAATCAAAGATATATATATTTCTTTCGCACATTTTTTATGTGCGTTTAAAAAGTATTTTGTCATATATTTAAACTGGCATAACCAATTTACAAATAAAATAGTTACATTAACTAGTTAACCTTTTATCTTTTCATCTGTTTGGCATTTAGGTGAAACAATTATATGTTCTATAGCTTTAATCACACTATCAACTACGTAAGTTAAAGAATAAGTTTCTTTGTTTGTTAATGTCAAACAAAGAGACTTCAATTATTAATTTACAAAGCTACTCAATCTTATCATTAAATTGACCTATTTGATTTTGATTATGGATAATTCACTTTATTGCAATCCTTAATTTCAAGAATTTTTCATAGCAAAGGTTAGCCAACCATTATTATTATGTTTGCTGTAATACTTAAAATCTCTGATTGCAATGATGATTGACTACCATAACAATATTTTATATGACATTTGTTAGCCATCACTATAAGTTTCCTTTTTCTACAAGTATCAACACTATCAACATTGGCTATAACCTCTACATCTTGAATATACATTAACAATTACACTTAATAAATTAAAATGATTCATTAATATCTTACAATACTATCATTTAGGTTTTAAGAAAAATAATACTTTAGAGTATCAAGGACTAGTTTGCAGGACAAAATCACTATAAAATGTCAAGTTAACTAATCAAAAGGATGGTTGAGAGATAAGGAGAGTAGGTGTTGGACAATTGTGTTAACTTGTTGAGAAAAATGATTTATAAACCTTATATGACTGAACATAGTTAAAATAAATCAATAAAAGTTGGTCTAAAAAAGTTAAAAAAAGAAGACAAAGGCTTAAGACCAGCATAGCCAAAACCAAGAAGCCAGCAATGTTTGCATAACGCTCTTGTCATTTGTACAATGATTTTTGGATATTTTGTCTATTGAATATTGGCTTTGGGTGACATAATTGTCTTATGTCTAATAAAACATAAATTTCAATAAAGATAACTAGATAATGATATTTGACAGTGGTTCTCATCATCACAGCTCTCCATAATTACCTCTCAATATTTTCCCTCCTGAAGATTCATGGTAAGCTCTTATATTTCCTCCTCGACCATCATTGAATGTGTTAAAGAAAGAGAAGTATTTATGTTTATACACAACGCATGGCAACGGTACTTCTATTTCTCAATGCCTCTTTGCTTTGTCCTCCACTACTCTTTGAACATTATCTACGAATCAAACTCCAATATCAAGGAATCATCATATATATATATATTTTTTCTTAAACTTGTAGAAGCATATTGGAGCTGTTTGGATAGAAAATTTGTTAATTCCTTATAAAGAAGAGCAGTGTCGAAAGTATGCCAACAGAATGATTTGAGTTCACATGGTTTACAGTGGCATGTTATCCAGTTATAATAATTAATCGATTAACCTAATCTTAATTTACATCCTATTCACTTGCTGCCATGTACAATGGATAAGAAGCAATGCCACTTTCTCTAAACTATGACCATTGACTAAGCGGAAAGCCGCCAAAAGTTGCCAGCTATGGCGGACTTGAGTCTTTGTCTTCTTCTTTTAGTTTTTCTGGACTCACATCGTTTTGGCTAAAGAGTTCTTAGACCACGAGTGCTACCAAACAATCGACCAGCGGAATTGAAGTCATAGGACAGCTGTGCCAGTCATGCAATCATGTGATGACTAGGTCTTCTCTCCGTCTACACTTTTGTTTCTTACAATACCGTGGGTCTTCTTTCTTTTAGTTATTAAATGTGGCAATTTTTTCTTTATTTACTGGTCTCGGTTAAATTCACAATTACAAATTTTTATAACTTGTGATATTTTTGAACATCCCTAAAATATTCATATTATCTAGGACATATTATGATAATCAAGACCTCAAAATTGAATGAAAATTTGATAACTCAATTACAAAGAAATTTAATTAAGCTTGATAAACAATTCATCGACAAGTCATGTTACTTCTTAAAAGAATTACTTTAAAACTAACTAGCATAGCACACATTATACATACATGCTAGTACCATACAAAGAAAACGGGTTTTCATGCTAAGGAAACTTGTAGCATCAACTAACTAAAAGGTAGCACAAATAACAAAAAATTTAAAACAAAAACGTTTCTATCAATTTCATATTTTATAGATTAGTATTTTATTTATTATTTCACATAAAAGATAAGTCTTCAAAGGTGAAATCATTATCTAACTAACTTAAGCCAATTTTAGAGTCAAATTATTTATTAATTCTTTTAAAACCTTGATATATGATAATTCAGACCAACAACAACTTTGATAGCTAGAAAGTGATGTATAATTTTAATTTTAGAAATTAGAAGGCTTGATGATAAGAATGTAAATTTCTTCTTGTACAATAAAAAAATAAAAAAATAGGAGAATTATGTAATCTCCCCACAAAAATTGGTTCTCCAAAATCATAATTTTTACAATGAGAAAATCGATAAGATCGTATTTCATTAGACTATAGAGTCAACATATAATTTTTTATTTAGTAAGAAAAATTTAGTAATTAACCTCGTCTCAAAGTATAAAAAATAATCTTGCTTTCTTTCTTTTAGCTTTTTCATACTTTCATTTTTTTCATTCAAACACTGATTAAACAAATGGAATTCACACTGATCATATACTAGAGAGCCATTCCGTGATTGTTAGTATTCATACTAACATTTGTTTGTTGTTTTTCTAAACCTCCAAAGATTACCAATTATATTTATTTATTCGCCGCGTCATTGTAACTTGCAGTATTAGACATTTATGATTGAAAATATTTACAGGTCAATTAAATAGGGGATAAAAGGGACGCTAGTTTTTATATTAAGATAAAAGTATTAAAACCAAAATTTAAGAATGTAAAATGTTTCTTGTACAATAAATAAAATAAAAAATTAGGAGAATTATGTAATCTCCTTACGAAAATTGAATCTCCAATATCATAATTTTTACAATGAGAAAATCGATAAGATCGTATTTTTAGTAGACTATGGAGTCAAGATATAATTTTTATTTAATAAGAAAAATTTAGTAATTAACCTCGTCTCAAAGTATAAAAAATAATCTTGCTTTCTTTCTTTTAGCTTTTTCATACTTCCATTTTTTTAATTTAAACACCGATTAAACAAATGGAATTCACACTGATCATATACCAGAGAGCATTCCGTGACTGCTAGTATTCGTACTAACATTTGTTTGTTGTTTTTCTAAACCTCCGAAGATTACCAATTATATTTTTGTATCCGTCACGTCATTGTAACTTGCAGTACTAGACATTTATGACTAAAAATATTTACAGATCAATTAAATAGGAGATAAAAGGGACACTAGTTTTTATATTAAGATAAAAGTATAAAAACCAAAATTTAAGAATTTGAGAAGATAAAAAAAGGTAATATATATTCCTACAAATCTTATTACTACATGATAAAAAAATGTTCTAATAAAAGATATAAATCATGTTAATAAGCTGTTATCTCTTACCAAAAGTTATTTTCTTTTTTGTTATTATTTATCATATAACCATATTTCAGTTCGATAGAGGAAACTAACTAGTTATACAAACTACATTTGGCTCACCTATTTTCTCTGGTTTGTCATTAGATGGGTGTCTTAAATGGCAAGGCTTTTTTGTTTATTCTTATGCAGTTTCACTCATCAAGTTTTTAAAATTGTTATAATCAGTTTTGGTCATCTGCATGTATTGCTAGCCACTAAAATCTTCCGAAAGTTCATATATGCGCATGTGTAGATGTACCATTTTAAGTTCCAAATGAGAATGGTAGTTGTTTACCTAATGGCTTTGGTTTCCCTTTCATAAATCTCTAGCCTTCAGTTTTGAATTATAAACTTGCCTACTGAGTGCTATTTGCTTAGTTAAGTATTCCTCTTCTTTGTCCCGGATTTGGTCACATGCAATCAACCAACAAAATCTTTCAATAATTCTGTCAGTATCTTATTCGATCTTATCACCTTTTTTTTAGTTTTATCTATTTCGAACTTACTTTTTATATATTTTTCTTGTTTGGCCGCAGCCGATTCCAGCACTTAATGCATATTTTTCTAGAGCAACTATGCTTCATCATTCAATGTCCTCCTTAACTTTTCACTAGAAGACTGATAGAGTACAACAATGAGATCAATATATGAGAGGATAATTTATTATGTAACCAAGAATAGTACAGTTTATACTGTATAAGAAGTCATCTTAATAAATATAGTAATCGAATTATAAATACGCAATCCAATTTTCAGAATGACGGCTTTTTATCCCGTTTACACTTTCGCCAGCTCCAGGCCGGGATTACAAAAAAACTGACAAACCCGTGTCCTGTTGGGGATGGAAAGAAGATAAGGGTGCTTTCCTTTTCACCAATCAACTTGCTCGTTTGCCAGTCCGGTTTGCCAGCCATCTCAGTGCTTTGTCTTTGTTGCCGTCTTCTTTCTTTTTCCACTTTTTTTTTTTAACCCTTTTCGAAAGTTCCAAACTTATTTTTGTTTGCCTTGTCATCCCCGCCCCCCACACGCCACAACTTGCTTGTTTTTTTAAAGCGCTAACCCACTTCGCTTGTTTTTCTAAAGGCCCCCACACCACAGCTTGTTCGTTTTTCTAAAATGCTCACCCACTTTGCTTGTTTTTCTAAGGCCCCTTGTCTTCTTTTCCAAAACACATGTATAGGTTCTCTTCCTTTTTGTAAAGCATCCATAATTTTTTTATGCACCCTAATTTTTTGTGGGTTGTTGTAATTAGTGAAGACAATAGTATTAGTTTACTTTTAAAAGTATTGGAAATTAGAATAGATAATAAAGATAATATTGTAATTTTCTTCTTAAACTTATTTTAAGGATTTTATGAATCTTGTAAAAGGTGGTTTTGAGGTTCAATGACTTTGAGCTTAGGGAGCTTGGCTTGGAAGCTTGTTGGCTTGGAACCAGAAATCTGCAGAAAGAGAGTGCAATTAGATTAAGATAGAGAAACTTATATGTTTATAATTTTCTTGATGATTTTTTATTGAAAAAAAAAAAGAAAAAAAGAGTCAATAAATTTATTGATGACATTTGAGGTAGGGTGGATTTGTTGGAACCACTTTAGAAATTTCAAAGTAAGAAAGTATTGTCAATTTAAGAAAATTTTAAATAAAGTTTTTCACAATTTCTCTTAATAGTGCCACTTCATGATAAGTATTTAAAGGTGAAGGCATTGTATAACTAGTTTTAGCTATTTTAAAGTTTAAAACATTGATAGATTCCTCTTAAAACTTGGATACATGATAATGCAAACCTATAATTGATCGCAAGGGATAATATCAAATCCCAAACTCCACAGACAAGTCCACGATCCGTCAACTTAGACGTGAATAGAACAATCACGATTGTTTCCACTCACATAGTTGTCCACTAGGGAGGTTCCTTGGTTGTGATAGTTATCTCCTTATTTTAATCATAATTACTAAAGCCTTTGGACCACCACTTTGGATGATCCTTGTGGTACCTGAAAAGTTCATTTACTGGGAATTAAGAATTATGATTACTTGCATTATAACATGATAGTCTTACCTCATGCTTGACAAGGTGGACAAATAATAAGCAACAAATAGATTTAAATTTATAGCATAACAGACAACCTCCCTTAAATGTAGGATACGGTCAAAAATAAAAAGTTAACTAGCCAATATAGTAGCTTGGCTTAAAAATTAAATATATAGCCTAAATATATATATATCGGAATCAGTGAAAGAAAGAGATTATGATGATGTTGTGCAAAAATCATAGCAGTAATAGATAGCTTTCTTATTGTTATTTTAATTTGCATAAATGTATATGTATGGAAGTTGATAAGTATTGTTTAAATAAGATAAATATATACATATATCATAATAAGTTATTATTATTCATACTGATCTCTTTAAATCATTTTATGTTTGTTATATAATTAAATAATTACATTGTCCAATTATTCTTGTAAAATGTTGAAACACTATACTATGTCCCACCGTGTAAAATCACTTTGTCCAGCTGTGTGCAGTGCTGGCCACAACATCAAAGAATGAACAGCACAGGAAAAAAAAAAAGGTTAAAACATTTTGCCTTCAATATTTTACTTATAAACCTGCGCCGATGAACTGCATTAATGTCTTGTTATGTTAATCTTTATTTATATTTTATTTGAAACCAACTCATCGTGACCTTCTAACTTATGTTCACATTAGTAATGTAGCGTAATATTACCCAATTTTAATAATTAAATATTTTTTTAGTCTCATTTATATTTTTAATTTATGCCAAGTTACACTCACATTGGTGATGCAACATGATATTATAATTCCAATAATTAGCTAGTTTTCTTAACCATAGCTCATATGTTACCATAAATAAAGCAATTGCATAAAACATATAGCATATAGCATGCTACCTAACACCACATCCACTTGCCAAATAGCAAATAAAGTTTACACATAAGACTAAACAGTGTTGAAAGAATTTTCACATAATGATTTGAGTTCACATGGTTTACAGTGGCATGTTATCCAGTTATAATAATTAATTGATTAACCTAATCTTAATTTACATCCTAATCACTTGCTGCCATGTACAATGGATAAGAAGCAACGCCGCTTTCACTAAAATATGACCATTGACTAAGCGGAGAGCCGCCAAAAGTTGCCAGCTATGGCGTACTTGAGTCTTTGTCTTCTTCTTTTAGTTTTTCTGGACTCACATCGTTTTGGGTAAAGAGTTCTTAGACCACGCGTGTGCTACCAAACAATCGACCAGCGGAATTGAAGTCATAGGACAGCTGTGCCAGTCATGCAATCATGTGATGACTAGGTCTTCTCTCCGTCTACACTTCTGTTTCTTACAATACCGTGGGTCTTCTTTCTTTTAGTTATTAAATGTGGCAATTTTGTCTTGATTTACTGGTCTCGGTTAAATTCACAATTACAAAATTGGACTTTTTATAACTTATAATATTTTTGAACATCCCTAAAATATTCATATTATCTAAGACATATTATGATAATCAAGACCTCAAAATCGAATGAAAATTTGATAACTCAATTACAAAGAAATTTAGTTAAGCTTGATAAACAATTCATCGACAAGTCATGTTACTTCTTAAAAAATTACTTCAACACTAACTGGCATAGCACACATTATACATACATGCCAGTACCATACAAATAAAATGGGTTTTCATGCTAAGGAAACTTATAGCATCAACTAACTAAAAAGTAAACAAATAACAAAAAATTTAAAACAAAAACGTTTCTATCAATTTCATATTTTGTAGATTAGTATTTTGTTTATCATGTCACATAAAAGATAAGTCTTCAAAAGTGAAATCATTATCTAACTAACTCAAGCCAATTTTAGAGTCAAATTATTTATTAATTCTTTTAAAACCTTGATATATGATAATGCAGATCAACAATAACTTTGATGGCTAGAAAGTGATATATAATTTTAATTTTAGAAATTAGAAGGCTTGATGATAAGAATGTAAATTTTTTCTTGTACAATAAATAAAATAAAAAATTAGGAGAATTATGTAACCTCCACACGAAAATTGGATCTCTAATATCATAATTTTTACAATGAGAAAATCGTATTTTCAGTAGACTATGGAGTCAACATATAAGTTTTTATTTAATAAGAAAAATTTAGTAATTAACCTCATCTCAAAGTATAAAAAATAATCTTGCTTTCTTTCTTTTAGCTTTTTCATACTTCCATTTTTTTTTCATTCAAACACCGATTAAACAAATGGAATTCACACTGATCATATACGAGAGAGCCATTCCGTGACTGCTAGTATTTGTACTAACATTTGTTTGTTGTTTTTCTAAACCTCCGAAGATTACCCAATTATATGTATTTATTCGTCACGTAACTTGCAGTATTAGACATTTATGACTAAAAATATTTACAGGTCAATTAAATAGGAGATAAAAAGGACAATAGTTTTTATATTAAGATAAAAGTATAAAAACCAAAATTTAAGAATTTGAGAACATAAAAAAAGGTAATATATATTTCTACAAATCTTATTACCACATGATAAAAAAATGTTCTAATAAAAGATATAAATCATGTTAATAAGCTGTTATCTCTTACCAAAAGTTGTTTTCTTTTTTGTTATTATTTGTCATATAACCATATTTCAGTTCGACCAAGGAAACTAACTAGTTACAAAAATTACGTTTGGGTCACCTATTTTCTCTGGTTTGTCATTAGATGGGTATCATAAATGGCAAGACCTTTTTGTTTATTCTTACGAAGTTTCACTCATCAAGTTTTTTAAATTGTTATAATCAGTTTTGGCGATCTTTATGTATTGCTAGCCACTAAATCTTCCGAAAGTTCATCCATGCGCATGTGTAGATGTACCATTTTAAGTTCCAAATGAGAATGGTAGTTGTTTACCTAATGGCTTTGCTTTCCCTTTCATAAATCTCTAGCCTTCAGTTTTGAATTATAAACTTGCCTACTGAGTGCTATTTGCTTGGTTAAGCATTCACTTTCTTTGTCCCAGATTTCTCAACTTTTCATAGTTTATTATGACTGGGCACACTCGTCTAGCTTTTTTAAATTGTATTGGTTAACGAGCTTTTTGAATTTGGTCACATGCAATCAACCAACAAAATCTTTCAATAATTCTCTCCATATCTTATTAGATCTTATCTCCTTTCTTTTAGCTTTATTCATTTTGATCTTATTGGCCGATTCCAGCACTTAATGTTTAATTTTCTAGAGCAACTACGCTTCATCATTCACCATTAGATGTCCTCCTTAACTTTTCACTAAAAGACTGACAGAGTACAACAATGAGATTAATAAATGAGGGCATAATTTATCATGTAACCAAGAATAGTACAATTTATACTGTGTAAGAAGTCATCTTAATAAATGTAGTAATCGAATTATAAATACGCAATCCAATTTTCAGGATGATGGCTTTTTATCCCGTTTACCCTTTCGCCAGCTCCAGGCCGGATTACAAAACAACTGACAAACCCGTGTCCTTGTGGGGCTAGAAAGAAGATAAGGGTGCTTTCCTTTTCACCAATCAACGTCCGTAGACTAAAGTAGGGAGCCAGTCCAGTTTGCCAGCTATCTCAGTGCATTGTCTTTGTTGGCGTCTTCTTTCTTTGGCCACTTTTTTTTTTTTAACCCTTTACGAAAGTTCCAAACTTATCTTTGTTTGCCTTGTCATCCCCGCCCCCACAGGTCACAACTTGCTCGTTTTTCTAAAGCGCCGACCCACTTCGCTTGTTTTTCTAAGGCCGCCACACCACAGCTTGCTCTTTTTTCTAAAATGCTCACCCACTTTGCTTGTTTTTCTAAGGCCCCATGTATAGATTCTCTTCCTTTTTGTAAAGCATCCATATTTTTTTTATGCACCCTGACCTATTTTTTGTGGGTTGTCATAATTAGTGAACACAATAGTATTATTTTACCTCTAAAATATATTTGAAATTAGAATAGATAATAAAGATAATATTGAAATTTTCTTCTTAAACTTATTCTAAGGATTTTATAAATATTGTAAAGGTGGTTTTGAGGTTCAATGACTTTGAGCTTAAGGAGCTTGGCTTGGAAGCTTGTTGGCTTGGAACTAGAAATCTGTAGAAAGAGAGTGCAATCAGATTAAGACAGACAAAACTTATATGTTTATAATTTTCTTGATGATTTTTTATTAAAAAAAAGGAAAAAGAATCAATAAATTTATTGATGACTTTGAGGTAGGGTAGATTTGTCCGAACTACTTTAGAAATTTCAAAGTAAGAAAGTGTCGTCAATTTAAGAGATTTTTATAAATTAAGTTTTTCACAATTTCTCTTAATAATGCTACTTACACTATAAGTATTTAAAGGTGAAGGCATTGTATAACTAGTTTTAGCTATTTTAAAGTTTAAAACACTGATAAATTCTTCTTAAAACTTGGATACATGATAATGCAAACCCATAATTGATCACAAGAGATAATATAAAATCCCAAATTACATTGACAAGTCCACGATCCATCAACTTATAAAACACATGCGAATGGCCAAAAACTCATTATAACAATTTTAAAATAAGAATAACCAAAAAATTCGGAAGCTTTTGAAAAGCTGACGAAGGAAGTCAGTACTAAATCCCGAACATCATCACATGGCATCACATGATTCGTTTATTGGTGCTTGAGCGGGTCAAGGAGGGGAGTTAATAAATGTAAACCGAAAGGACGGGGGACTGTGGACTGCTTTCTTATTTCCTGCTTGGAGCTCGCAAAAGAGCATGAAGGAACACGAGGAGGAAAATTAATTATTCTGAGAATCGGGTTGCTTATTCATATTATATTATATAATTAATTACTGGATTGTTATTCAACAAATTAGAACTTATATGATGACTCATTATTGAGAATCTGTGATCTTAATGGTAACATTTGTAATCATCCTTTAGTTGGATGATCTCGCCATAAAAGAAATGGTAGAAAACTAGGGTCACACATGATTTATAGTTATCAATTCTTAAATTTTTCTATTATTATGTATCAAGGTTTAAAAGGAGATTGATTTAATGTTTTTAGATGATGCCTTCACTTTTGAGGACTTTTCTTCTAAATGGCATTATTGAAAAATATTAAAATTAAAAATATAAAAAAAAGAAACAGAAGAACTTATTTCCATAATTGTTAAATTGATAAAAAAGATTTTCTCTAGATCTTTGTTATTAATTTAGCTTTTTGGTCATTTGACCAATAAACAGCTGTAGCATAAAAATACGTTCTATTTGTGTTGTGATAGTATAATATATATTAAACTAGTGAGTTTTGAAGTAATTTATAAAAAGTAACATGACAAATTAATAAATTACCTACTAACCTTAATAATTGCTTTATCAAATTTTTCCACTTCACTACAAGTATTCATGTTTTTAAACTTTCAAATTTTTAAATCTTCTAGCAGGATTGTTACAAATATGTTTGTTAGAAATTTATCCAAATTCTTTATATTTTTTATATTTTTCTTTAAATCCTGAAAACAGTTTTATTTTCTTTTTCTTGTTGTGCAATGCCGAAAGAAGACATCGGACGACATCAAATGCCTCCTGTAACGTGGCTGCGCAAGAAAAGGAGAAATAACGTCTCTGTCCGGCGAGGCCAACCCGAAATCGATATAAGTGGTACAACTTTCCTGGCTTTCTGCTCTGTTGATCAATGTGACCAGATTCGAAAACCTTCTCAAATTCAAAACATCGATCCAATAAAATAAATAAGAGAAAAGTTAGAAAGTCGGCAAAGCTAGAAAAGAAGACAAGAACATGCACCAACGGACTATGATCCTTCCGGGCTCTCTGCTCGAGAATCTGTAATTAATTAGTGTGATTCTGTGGTCGAAAGGCTCTTGAATCAAAGCCAATTTTGAAAACCTTTCACGAGTTCAAAACATTGATCAAAACAAGCAAGCAAAAGTTGGAAGTCCGAAATAGCTTAAGAACAAGACAAAACCATATACCAAATACTATCGTACCAACGTCATCTGTGTGGAAATAGAAACATGAAATATCCACCATAAGAAAATTTGTTTTCGACGGACGGTATAGACTGCTGTTAAAAGTAAAAGCAAAGTTGGCTAAAGGATGTGACAAATAATAAGAGAGAAAAAATTGTTAAATTCGTTTTAAAGTTTGCTTAAGGATTAATTGTCAGGCAACATAATTTTAAAAAAAGTATTATTTTTTCTTTTCTGCCTTATGGTAATTAATTAGTGTAAATTCCATCTGACGACGCGTGGTCTAAAAGGTCTAAACAAATTTAAAAAGCTTTGGGCAGTGTACCCCGTGAGAATCCATCAACACAAGTTGAAAGTCCGAAAAAATCAAAAAAAAAAAAAGAGGAGGAATCAAGAAGCCAAGTTGACAACGCTTTCACACGCAAGTTGCCTGAAGGCAGCTTTGGTTGTCTAGTTTTGAGTATTATATAATGTAGGATACGCCTGAACTCTTCTACGGTTACTTCATTCTACTCCTCTCATTGCTTCAAAAACGCTTCTCTTGCACCCTTTTGATCATCGTTAAGAAATGGCGGACGGAGTTCTCTTCAACATTGCTGGGGGAATCATCAAGAGCTTGGGCCCAATGGTTGCCCCATTGGCTGCCGAAGAGATCGGACTGCTGTGGAATTTCCAAGATGACTTCGAGAACCTGGAGATTACGGTTTCAACAATAAAAGATGTGCTTCTGGATGCGGAGCAGAAACAAGCTGGGAGCCATGCAGTAAGTGGTTGGCTTCGAAAGCTGAACTATCTCCTTTATGAAGCGGATGACTTTCTGGATGCTATTTCCACCCACGCTCAACGACGAGAATTAGTATTTCAAAATAAGAAGGCCAAGGAGGTACGTATATTCTTTTCCAAATCAAACCAGCTCATTTTTCGTCTTAGAATGGGCCATAAGATTAAGGAGATTGGAAAGAAATTTGATGGCATTGCGGCCAATATAAAAAATTTCAATTTCCTGGTGCACCCCGTTGAAGCGCCCAGGGATTGGAAGAGAACTGATACTCATTCTTATTTAAGTGAGGAAATACTTGGTAGGGATGATGATGAGAAGAATCTCAAAAAACTTCTGATGTCCAATGTTGGGGAGAATATTTCAATCGTTTCAATTTTTGGTCTTGGGGGAATGGGAAAGACTACACTAGCTCAAAGCATTTGTAAAGATGAGGAAATTAAAAAATATTTTGAGTTGAATATGTGGGTTTGTGTGTCTGACAACTTTAACGTTAAAGATATTATTGAAAAAATATCAATGGAAGCAAAGAAGGACCTTCCAAGAGAAACCCAAGGAGAGAAGGAGAACCCAAAAACTAGTGAAATGGGAACATTAGGACGGGACCAAAAAGCATTGGAAGTAATGAAGGGCCCAGATAGCGAAATGGAAACATTAATGCGTGACATTCTAAAAACATTAAAAGGAATGAAAGGCCCTGATAAGGTAATGGAAACATTAATGCGTGATCTTCTGGAAGCAATTGAAAGAAAGAAATTCTTGTTGGTGTTGGATGACGTCTGGGAGGATAGTAGTGTTTTGTCTGACTTGAAAAGTCTATTGAAGGTTGGTGCAAAAGGCAGTAAAATTGTGATAACAACACGCAAGAAAAGTGTCGGAGCTATAATGCAAGCTGAACAATATCATTTAGGTCATTTAGATGATCAAGCCTCGTGGGAGTTGTTTAAGCGGGTGACTTTTAAGAGTGAGAAAGAATCAGAGAGTTTCAAGGAAAAGGGGAAGGAGATTCTTAAAAAGTGTGGAGGAGTTCCTTTAGCTATAAAGACAATGGGAAGGTTGCTACATTCCAAAAGTTTGGAAAGATGGCAAGAATTTATAACTAAGGAATTTGCACAAATACCCCAACATGTAGATGATATCTTACCAACTTTAAAATTAAGTTATAATGAACTTCCTTCACATTTAAAGCATTGTTTTGCTTATTGTAGTTTATTTCCAAAAGATTATAAGTTTGATAAAGTGACATTAATAAATCTTTGGATAGCACAAGGATATGTTGAGTCAGAAGAAAATCAATGCTTGGAAGACACTGGTAATGAATATTTTTTGAATTTACTTTGGAGATCATTTTTTCAAGAAGCTGAGATAGATAAGTTTGGTAATATAATTGGATGCAAAATGCATGATCTCATGCATGATCTTGCCATATCAATGGCTTGGCCATTAATAATTACACTCCCATTTAAGGAAAGGATTAATTACAAGAGAACTCGTCATGTGGCAGTTACTAATAATATTTCTTATGCCAAGTTGAGTTCATTGTATAAAGAAAGTAGGATAAGAACATTTCTTTGTCCTACTATGGATGAGATTCATTCTCAAGTTCAAATTGATTGTGAAGTTGTTTTAAAAAGTTTTAAGTTTTTACGTGTGTTGGATCTAAGTAGCAGAAAGCTTAAGAATGTGCCAAGCTTTATCAGTAAATTGAAACATTTGCGATATCTTGATCTTTCTAAGAATGAAGAAATTAAGAAGTTGCCCAATTCCATAGCAATGTTGGTGAATTTACAAAACTTATGTCTGTCTGGTTGTTACATGCTAAAAAAATTACCAAGATTTGGGCAACTTGTGAATCTTAGGCATTTTGATATTAGTTCTTGTAAAGGATTGAGGTCTCTACCACGTGGGATGGCACAATTGACTAATCTTCAAATGTTAAACCTCAATAATTGCTTTGAGCTTGAAAAGTTGCCAACCGGTATTACCAAATTAGTCAATCTTAAGCATCTTAACATTCAAGGTTGTAATCGGTTCATGTATTTGCCAAGCGGAATAGGGAAGCTAACTAATCTTCAAGTGTTAACAGATTTTATGGTTAGTTTGGCTTCTTTGCAAAGTGATAGTAGTGGGCTGGCTGAACTATATGGTTTAAATAAATTGGGAGGACATCTAACGCTTCATAGTTTGGGTTATGGAAATTTGGCAGATTATGAGGTTGCAAATTTAATGGGCAAAGAAAATCTTAATTCTTTGTGTTTTGAGTGGAATACTAAACAGGTTGACGATAATATTGATGATGATGTGTCAATGGACAACTTGCAACCTCACCAAAATTTGAAACACCTAGAATTACATGATTATTGGGGCCCAAGGCATCCAAGTTGGCTTTCCTCACTTACAAATCTCATTAGTTTGGTGATAAATGGGTGTAATAAATGGCAATACCTGACCCCATTAAATCACCTATCTTCTTTAGAGAATCTTGAGCTTTGTAATATGAAAGGCCTGGAATATATATCAAATTTGGGTGAGCAAAGTGATTTCTCACTTTTCCCAAATCTGATGGAGATAACTCTAACACATTGTCCAAATCTCAAGGGTTTTTGGGGTAGTTCTTCTACAGAGGATGACAATTTAACCCTTTCATTTCCTCATCTTTCAAAGCTAGCTATTCGAGATTGTCCAATGTTGACTTCAATGCCAATGTTTCCGCATCTTGAAAAGCCATTAGTGTTGAGAAACACCAACTGGAAGCCATTACAACAAACATTGATGATGAACATGACAACAAAAATCGCTTTTTCTAAGCTTGCTAACCATTTGGGCACTCCCCTCTCAAAATTAAAGGAAATAGAATTCAATTCAGTTGGAGACTTAGAAGTCCTCCCGAAGGAGGGACTGCAAAACCTCACTTGCCTTGAGATTTTGAGATTTGATAGTGGTTTTAAATTAAAGTCCCTCTCTCCAGGAGTCCAATATCTCACAACAGTTCAAAAACTATATATTAGATGGTGTCCACTATTTGTAGAGAATGTGAATGGAATGCAATGGCAAGGTTTTAAAAGTCTTCTATATCTAAACTTTTGGAGCCTTTCGAAATTGTCCTCCCTCCCGCTAGGTCTTCAACATGTTACTACTTTAAAAAGTATTTGTATTGATGATTGTCAATGCTTGACAACTATAGCAGAGTGGATCCACCAATGCAAATCACTTGAAGAGCTTAAGATTTGGCGGTGCCCCAATTTGGCAACACTGCCTATTGAAACACATGAGCAATGGTCTTTGAAAAGGTTAGATATTTGGAGGTGCCCCATCTTATCAGAAAAATGCGAGAAAGAGAAGGGCGAATACTGGCCAAAGATTGCCCACATCCCAAAATTAGATGTGGAATCGCTATTGCCACCAACACTTCAAAGAAAATTTGTTGCCCCTCAGATGTTCAGCAAAATGTGGTAAATATCATCAATCACTTTATTTTAAAAGCTTTATCAAAATTTACATATTTACTTTCTTGCCTTTAATTGTGTTCATTTCTATGAAAGGACAAGCAAGATTCGGCTAGATCTAAGTGCTGGACAACGACTCTAAGATGTTAAGGAGTCTAGCCAGGAGCTGGAAACAACAATGGTATAACATATGAACTTCATTACGTTTGCTTGCATGAGATAGCTTAACACTCGTTAGGTGCTATAATCTTAATGGCAAAAGGATTGATCACTTAGCATCCTCATTTTCTTGAGTGTTCTCCTTATAAGAAAATGATATAGAAGAAAGTTTAAAATTTTTTAAACACTTGATGGTATAAAAAGTAAAGCTATTTGAATTTATGTTTGTATTTTTAGACTAGAAATAAATGAAACATAAAGGTTGGAAATAAGGTAGATGATATGTGAGAATGGATCAAGGTTTAGTTAATAATTACTAAGATTTTAATGGGATTGGTTTAAAATAATTTCCCTCGCCCCCTCCCCCTTAACTATTAGCTTTTAGTGTAAAAGCTTTACTTATAAACTTTGATATCTAACATGTATTGTCATTTGGTTTCTCAAGAAAAGAAAGTTAAGAGCAGTGAAGGGGGATGCTTGAGGCCTAAGAAAATCTATGATCATTTAAGACAATGAAGAAGATGAAAAGCCGGTTTCAAGGACAAATAGCTTAATCGTTCTTGGATAGGCAAATGACAAAATTGAACTTGGGCATAGGAGTAAAAAAGATTGGATGAAAGTAGGAGGTAATGTTGAATCTTTGAGCATGCTGAGTTATTAGAGCAAGCTAGCTTAAAGTTGGCCAAAATGGTAAAATAAATTATCTTTATTATGTTGATTATTTACACTGCATAACATGATCAATCACTATTATTATATATATTAATAAAAACTTGTATAATGACTTGCTAGCCAATAGAATCTATATGCTTAAAGGTTAAAAGGATTGTATAGATGTTGTCGTCCACCATAGGTTAGTCTTGCTATGAAACCAAATTTAGTGAGAAATAACAAATTTGTTGGATTAAAATGTTCGAACTGGGTTAAAGCAAGTTTCACACCTTATGGTTTATATATCCTCCTCATACTCTTTTGTTAGTTTTTATGGCCAAATACTAATTTGGCTCTCTAAAATGTTTTTTATTTTTTTGACAAAGCAAATTAGTAGTAAAATTATGTATAATTGGTCAACAATTAGTAGAGATGTAACCCCTAAAGTATTATTTAGTTTACAAAATTAACTTATAGATGCTAAAATGATGTACATGTCCTTTATTTAACTCAATTTATGTTTTTCATGGAAGTTTTTTATAAGCTAGAACATGTTGAGTTTTGATAGTTGGAAGTCATTACAACAAACACTAAAGGGTGCCTAGTCATTGCAAAGATGCACAAGAAAGAAGAGTGAGTATTGGTCCAAGTGTTTTGACATCTCTATTAGAAACTAAAATGACATAACATGCAATATGGTTCACCATTTTATCTTAAACACTTTTTAAAAATTTAACCATCAACCTTCTTTATGTTCTAATGTGTTCTCTCTTTCTTTTTTTCCCTCTATATTTGTGGCTCATGTTTCTGAATTGATAAATTTTACGTTAGAAAGCAACCATACTAGTTGAAATATTTAAGAAATTATGTCTAAGGATTCAAAACATAGTCAAAGATTTGAGGTCTTGTAATAAATCAATGACTTAGTAGTAATACATCTCATCCTATTCCTACTCTTAAACATTCTGTCACGCCAATATTTTCATGATTTGTTTAATGGACAAAAGATATTGGGCATAAATTTCTAGTATAAAGCATAAAACAAACAAAAGAAAATTGGTGTTTGGAAGGAAAGCTTGAACATCGTGTTAAGTTATAAAAAAATTCTACCATTCATCTATACTCTATTTGATAAGGAGAAATTTAAGAAGAACAGAATATTAAAAGTACAAGTTGGTTTAGTAAATGCCCAAATTAAGAGAAGACATAAAATTAAGAAGCTGAAATTATTTTATTTTTGTTTCACTTACCAAAAACATAATAAGTTGGATTTAACTAGGAATTAATTGTTCTAAACATTTGAGTTTACTTATAAAGGGCTTAAACGTTTGATGGTCTAAAAATGAATCAATTATCTATATAGCTTTAAGTTGTTGCCTCTTATTTATTTATTTATTTATTTTTATAGGTACAACTAAGGTGTGTGATTCGTTAAAGCAAGATGGCAATACAAGTATGTACCAACTAATTGACAATTCAGCTTTTGTCAAAGTAGGTTGATGTAACAAAATAGGTTGGTGACTTCATCTCTTTAAAAGTATTACAAGATGGTATACATATCCTTCATTTAATCTAATTTAGCTTTTCGGAAAAGGTTGAATCAATTCTGTATTTGGTTCTTTCCTTCCTTAGCTTTTATTGTTTTTATACTGAGTGCCATGTAGACTCTGAATAATTTAACGAGATAATCATTTTTCCTGCTTATCTGCCTTTCTAGTCATCTAACTATCATTATAGAACTTTATAATGAACTTCTTGGTGGTTGGAGTAAGTTACCTTTCTACAACTACTAGATTTTGCTATGAATGCTAATGCTTATGAATATTCATTGAATATTAAACCGAGCTTAATAAGCTAACATAGCGAGTTGATATCTGACATGTCATGTAGCTCCTCGAAAGAAGGAAAAATTCAGAAAATTGGAAGGGGTCGTTCGAGGGCCTAAATAAAGGAAAGTCTATAAAGTCATTGTAAATGTGAGCCTCGGGCAATGAAGGAGACCAAGAGCTTAAGTCATTATGGGAAGAGAAAATGCATGTGATGCTAAGTGAAAGGGTGAGAGAGGGACAGGCAGAGTTGAGAATTGGACAACCGCGCAGAGTTACCCGAGCAGCTGGCCTGAAGCTACTAAAAATGGTAAAAATAATGAACTTGATTGGTTTACTTGTTTAGGTTATTTATTGTCAAATAAAAAAAATTGGGTAACGACTCAATACCCAATAAAATCCTGATGGTAAAAAGGGTGGTTTATCATCGTCTTCTTTTATCTGTGCATCTCCTTGTAAAAAATTATATAGAAAAAAACTAAATTTGGTGGAAAAATAACTACTAGAAGGTTAAACTTTTTTGTTGTTTTGGATGGCTCACGGTTTCTATAATTATGTTCACAAAATAATACAGATGCATTATCATGTACTAAGGTTTTAAAAGAAATTAATTAATGCTTTGTATTATAAAATTTCCTGGAGTTTGTTGGGATACATATGTTGTTCAAGATTCTGTGTAAAATGTCATATTTCTTCTAGGAATTGTCTAAGTACTAAAATTTTCTAGTAAAATATCTTATATATTATTTATTCGAATTTTATTTTTTATAAAACATTCATGTATCAGTTATAATGTGTGAATTACTAGCAGATGCAAGTCACTGCAAAAAGAATTGACGACGTATATATCTGCTGCAGCAACTTCCATGAATTTGTTGTCTCTTCGTTGTGCACTATTCTGAGGATTCAAATAGCTAGAAATATATTTAGATATGAACCTAGAAAGTCTTCTAGGCCTCGGTTGGCGATTGGCTCAGGACTGCTCACTTCCCGCAGGATTGGCTCAAGAATGCTCACTCCCCGCTTGTAGTCTTGGATTTGGCACAATAAGGAAAAGTCTCATACATGTTATACTTAATGAGGTAAACCATTTATTTTGGACACTGCAAAAGAAATTAAATACTACCTTCTTTTATGTTTAGCGTTTTTTTTTTCTTTGTGTTGCTTTCTCATAGATTTCTTGATTGCAAAATTCCATATTTAAAAAGTAGTAGAAGTTAAAATATCTAAGAAACTAAAGAAAAAAATTGGAGTTTGTTCAACAAATCTAAGGGTGACAACTTAATAGCTATTATGTCTTTATCTTGTCTTTCATATTCATAGAAATTTTATTCCACCCATATTTCCATTTTTTTTCTAGTAAGTTATTCTAGTATTTGCAATGGTATTATTGTTCTTTGAAGAGATATTGGACTTAGTGTTTTAGTGTAGAAGCACAAATAAAAAAAATATAATTTAAATCAGAAGTTTGTATAAAAATCATAACTTGGAGATTGAGTCGAAGCATGCACCAATTTAAAATGTTGTATACCATTCAATCTATTCTATATTTGTTAAAAAGAAATTTTAAAAGAATAGGAATTCAAAATTTTAATTTTGTTCAATATTTGTATAACAAAAATGAAAAGTTGTTTGAACTTTTACTTGTGATAAGTATTTTTTTTTTTTTTGTAGAAATATAAGTTTGCATTAATAAAAAGTAGTATATAAAAGTGTAGGGGCATACCCTAACATTACAAGAATTTCCAAAACTAAAAAAAGATAAAGGTTGAAAGTTTCTAAATCTCACTTAAAATGACATTTGCTTGTGAGGATTTTATATTTTGGAACAAAGAAGCTTTTCCTCATATAGTTTTCCTTATTTTAGCTAATAAGATTGGAATGTCAATTGTTATATTCTAAAATAGTCTTTTATTCCATTTTGGTTATATACAATAAATGCAAGCTAAAAAAGATATCTTGAGAAGTTTTGCAGCTAAATCCTTTCATTTAGTTGCTTTAATCATCTATTGTAGTTTTTCATTTCATCCTCCAATATGACATCAAATTCTATTCTGAATAAGGATAGTTTTTCAAACTATCATTGTTCATGGACATTTAAAAGAAAAATGACTCCTGTTTTCTACTTGGGATTGACAAAAATCATAGGATAGGTTAACTAAAAGAAGCTATTGTACTATTCTTTTTGCGGTAGAGATTGTGATAAGTACTTTTGGTAATAAACAAATTTAAAATAGGAAATAAGGTTGATTTACTTGAACTATTTGTCTTTCTTTCAATCAGAAACAGGATTCTTGGAATGTGTTTTTTAAGTGTAAATTTGGTTGATCAAAAATCACATACTCTCTCTTAAACCATTATTTGGAATTCATTGGATATAAATATAAAGTGTTTATGTCAAAATGGAATGGTTTCACTTTGAGAGAAGCATTAGATGAAACCATTAGGTTTGCAAAACAAAATCATCCCATAAGAATGACATGATTTCATTCTATGGAAATGGCATGGTTTCACTTTGAAATGAATGGGGACGGAAATGGAATGATTCAGTTATGATTTCTCTTTCAGGACTCTCAAAATGGAAGGAATCAGTCCTTCCTTTACTCGCGAAGCTGACCTTTGTCCCTTGGAAAGGAGGAAGCCAATGTAGCCTACCGCTTGAGTTTGCAAGAAATCTGCGGTATCTTCTTTTCCAACAGGCATAAAATGCAACAAGCTAATTTTCTCTTTCCTTTCGTTTGATTAAAATAGACTATTGAAAGTCGATTGATCTAAACTAATATTGTAAATATGTTTGTTTAGAAAGACTTTATTGATTGGTTAAAAGGGACTTGCACTCTTTTTTTGTTAAAGCAAATTTGTACTAAGATTAAGTAGCAATTATTGTATCATTTGTTTCTAGAAGATAACTTCATTTCTTCAAACTTGTTGCAACGTTATATATATTCATCATTGAACTCAATGTAATTTTCTAGAACATCTATGTACAATTTTGCATGTACTCTTGAATATATATATATTTCTTTTTCTCTTTTCTTCACTTTCTTCTCTTCTTATTGTGGATAAATTGCTAGAGTAACATAATGAGGTAATCATCCCTCTCCCTTAAAGTACATATCCTTATGAGATACAATCATTGTTTTTAGCACTTTGGATGGATGATTTGTGAGACAAAGGGAGAAATTACCCAGCGCAAATTGCATTCTAGGAAGTGGCAACCTAACTGTTATGGCCACGAGTTTCGAATTTAACCCTCTGCCTTGGCAGCTCTCTCCATTTTTAAGGTTGATGCATCAAAGGCTACAATTAAGTTCATCTACCTGATTTTCTTTGCTTCATTTTATGGGCAACTTCAAATTTAATAAACACCACCGAGCACTAGGTGCAACATTCACACACACAAGAAACATATTCCCCCTTAAAAATGTGATACTTTGAGGTGCAACTTTCTGTGTGAATAAGTTAGTGCATAATAGTTGATATGCTTGTGTTAAAGAAATAACTAAGATATTGGAGGTATTGCACAACTCCATTTTGGTCTCTTTTCACTTATTCTTTTCCGTTGCCTTGGGAAAGGGACATTTAGATAGAAACATTAACTTTTTGGAGGTTGAGTTGAGACATGCAACATTGTCGAAATAATTTTTATTTTTCACTTTATACTACAAAACATTTTAACTTCTTATTAAAAGTAGGTAAAATGAAATAGGTTAGAACTCTTGCATAAGTTTTTTGCTAATAGACCAAATTGAGAAATGACATGAGATGGGAGTCTTGTGTTACTTTTCTTTTTCACTTATCAAAAATAGAAAGTGGTATTGAGTCCAATGTTAGTTGATGATTAAATATCAAAGCTTGAATTAGTTTAAAAGGAATTTAAATACTTTATTATTTATAAAATCTCATTCATATAGCTTTTCTTAATATCTATAACTAAATATTAATTCAACTTTCCTTGTAGTGTTTTTTTTTGTTTAAGACATTAGAAGATTCATTTCTGTTGATTTTCTGATTTGATATTAGATTGAAACGCTAAAACACACAAAAGTATGCCTTCAATTAAAGTAAACTAATACTATAATTATGTAATAACCTGTTAAAAATTAATTGAGATACAATTATGTGTATGTAATCATGGTTTATGAAAATAACTTCATTTCTTTTAGATGCCAAAAAGTTATTGTAACATATTCTTCATTTTATTCAATTTAATGGTGCGAATCACTTGATATCACTGCCCGTGGGACTCGTTGAGATTAAGAGCGGCCTCGACGGCACCACCCAGGACTAGCGCGTCATGATCCACAGAGACTATTAAGAGTCGTATATACCGACCTGGCCCTTTATGTAGTAGATGAGGTCCATGAAGGGAGGAGGAGGAGAGCGGAGGAAGAGGAGAAGGCGGACGACACCTACCGGCGTATAGATGACGGCGAAGATGCGGGTAGGGGCTTGGTCCCGCTTGACTTACAGTTTGCTATGGAATAACCAAAGCTCAGGCCTATTGAGAAAATGGATTCAATTGTCGTACAGACTGATGACCATCGCTGAGGGTCAGGCCCATCACTACTTCGATCAACGAGACCCAACAATTTCATTTTCTTATGGATCCTAAAAAGTTGCTCCAAGATGCTTCGCATATTCTTCATTAGATTCAATTTAACTTTTCATGAAAACTTCATTTAATTGTGCATGAAATATGGTGCCTCTCTCTCTCTCTCTCTCTCTCTGTTTTTCCTTTTTTCTTAAAAACATTGGCTTGCATTATATATGAGCCAATCTTACTCCCTCAATCCCAGCTCTTTAGCAGTGGACTAAATCCAAAATCGAATTTCCAGGCCCATAAACTAAAGTAAATCGAGAAGAAGCATTCTAAGAAGGAGCAACGTGACTGATTGTACACCAAAATTAAACTTTTGTCTTCAACCCATTGCTTTCGCAACTCTCTTTATTTTAAGATTGATGTAAGTCAATTGAAACACATTATTTAGAGAAGCTTAAGATGAAACCACTCTGTTTGCAAAGCGAAATCATCTCATACAGAGTGATTGAACAAGTTAAATCATTTTATAGGAATGATATAGTTTCAGTTTGGAATGAATTGACTAAAATGGATGATTCAATTATGATTTTTTTTCCAGGATTATTGGACCAAAAGCATTTTTGGAGCTTACAAGTAGAACAGTTCAAGTGAAAATGCAATGCATTGCAAGCATTTTTGGAGCTTACAAGTAGAACAGTTCGAGGGACAAGTAGAGCTTAGAGTTGGACATTGTCATGAATTGTTGAAGCAAGAGAATAAAAAAGTTAGGATGTTTGTACTGCTAAGAAGGTGAAAATGCAGAATAAGCAAAAAGAAGTAGAAGATGGTGGGGATGAAGATAAAGACAAAGACAAATGTCTCTCCATTTTAGTCTCTAGTCATTTGGTATGGTGAGCTTTGAATTTTTCGTTCATAACGTTAGGTGGCTACAACACATCATTCAATTATTTTGCTTTTAATAAAGTACACATCGAGATTAAGATAGGCAACTAAGTTTAGTTGACAATCTCTCCGGTTCTATACACTTGCACGATGCAAATCAGACGTGCAAGTTGATGGAAGGTGGACTTTTCCGTCCAGCTTTCTGTTATTTGCCTACTTCTCAGTTTCATTTATTTTTGTAGAGTCAACTCCACTTATCTACTCTTAAAGAAAAAAGAACTGTTATCATTATCAATAGTATTAAAGAGGTCAA
This sequence comes from Casuarina cunninghamiana, assembly GCA_028551485.1. Lineage (NCBI taxonomy): Eukaryota > Viridiplantae > Streptophyta > Magnoliopsida > Fagales > Casuarinaceae > Casuarina > Casuarina cunninghamiana. Next base: position 6,849,193 of record CM052363.1, on the reverse strand, counting down.
TTATGCACTGCGTATATTAAAGTACAAACGATAACTTGATATTGAAGTTTGATTTTTAAGTAATGTTCATCGGGCTCGGTTTAAAAGTTAAATGGAGGGTCATAGAGTTGTGAAAAGCAAAGCAAAAAGTTGCTATGTGTTCTGCATTGATACATTTCTTTATTTAACACATGCAATGATGTTTGAAATGAAAATATAAAAGTTTGTTACTGGTTACACCGCCCAATTCTTCCAGGCACGACGGTTCCATGAATCATTTGGCGGCGAATAATTAATTAGTGTGAATCTTATTGGTCGATTGATTACTCTTAAGAATCTTAGACTGGGACAATATAAAAAGCTCAATGAGTGAAACACCTTTACAATAAACAAAAGTAATGGAAGTTCGGAAAAGCTAAAGAACGAAGTCAATACCGAATACCATCATATGCCATCGCATATGGCGTTTGTTGGTGCTTGTGTTAAGAAATATACCCTTGGTGAGTCTATGAAAGGGAAAGAACTCCACCTACGGAATATTATTAAGCATATAGGGGGTGAGAATATTAATGCACATGGAAGGGCATAACATGATTGTAAGAATTGGTCAACCCTGACTCCACAGCCTGTCCAGAGTCTGTAGCCCGTATGCAAAGAGAGGAGTTATTCCATTCCACAATACTCGGTCGCACCAAACAAAGGGATCTTCGCAGTAATATGCCTGGTACAAATCGAGCTGAGTGTTAAAAAATATATGTATTTGTTGAGTCTCGAAGAGGGAAAGAATCTGCACCCATTTAATATATATCAAGCACATGGAGGCCACAACTTGCTTGAAGAATTGGTCAGCCCTGACTCAACAACTTGTATAGTTTGTGTATGGCAAGTGGTGTTATTCTGCTCCACAATTCATGGGCTACATAAGCTGGTCTGTCAAATCAGACAACCACTATCGTTTCCCTTCTTTTATTCTTTTATTTTATTATTAAGCTGATTGTAACAGTTACCACTGTTACTACAATTATTTCGCGATATCGGTTAGCAATGTTCATTGACTGCCATATTAGAGTTTTATATGGCAATGCCGAGCAAGTTACCATTTTTTTTAACGAGCACAATTCGGTTAAAAATTAAGCTTAGCTTAATAAGCTACAAACATATCTTAAAATAATGTCATTTAGCTTCTTAATGATGGAATTTTTCAACAGAATTATTTATTTATTATTTATTTTCGAAACAGGGGTGAAACCCTACTATATTTTATAAAAAATAATATTAGGCTAAACACTCATAACCTTATAAGAATACAAAAGATAGGATATAAGCCTAACTCTTAAATTAACTATTAAATCTAGATGACAATTTCATAGTATGGTTGTAATTATATTAAAAACAATAAATATAGAGGGCACCATATAGGCTTAATTGTATAAAAATTTATACAAAACTAAACTTGGTTGATTATTCTTAAAAACATTCATACATGACCTTAGTAAGAATAGTAGCCAATAAAAAAAATTAAAATTTTGAACTTTGCATCCATAATTTGCCAATCTGTCTACACCGGAATTTCTTTCTCTAAATACATGTTTGATGGTAGTGTGTCATGGCAACAAATTTACATATTTTCATATCATATGCTTCAGATGTCATGGGAGCTTCTATTGTTGTCGCATGTATTGCACCCAAAAGAAGAGTTTGATTCTATTTGGTGTGGGAATTGATTTTCTTTCCTGGAAAATTTGGAGGCCTACGAGGAGAGCATGGTCATTAATTACTGTAATAAGATTTTATGTGGCATTTGTTGGTTGTCACTATAAGTTTTCTGTTTTCTTTGAGTACTGGTACTTATTCCTATTGTATATACATAAAAATTCTACTTAACTTAAGAAACTATAACCATGCATTGATGTCTTCCATTATTATTAATTTTTTCTTTTTTAGGCAAAGAATTACTCCTACTGTGGAAGGCCACCAAACCAATGTAGAGCCTCCTAAGTCACTGTGAGATATGTCAAGTTTGCAAATTGAAAGGATGATTTGAGGGACGAGTAGAGTTAAGTGTTCAGCAATCGTAATAAGTTGTTGAAGCAAGTGAATTTATTAAAAAAAAATTAAATTAACATAACCAACAATAGCTTGCATGTCTCTCTTATTGTTTGTATAGTGAATTTTGAATTTTTTCCCAACTAAATATAGTGTTAGGTGGCCTGAATAATTCAATTATCTTTTCTCTAACCGAATATAAACTTAGGTGAAGATAACCAGCTAATTGTAGCTGGCAATACTCCCAGTCTTTAGTCTTACGATCTCTAATTCCTTTTAATATATGAATGTGGAATTAGGCTATATATCATAGACTTATTTAATTGTTTTCTTTGTACCAATAGATGAATTATGATTAAGATAATCTCTTAATTATTGCCACTATATAATATTATTTGCATCGATAATGTGAACAACAATTGATTCTAAATAAAATATAACCTAAGAAAGGGTCAACTAGGTATTAAAATATATATATATAAAGAAGTGTCGTGTCCGTTTCACCTTGAGGAAGATTGGAAGTATGGCTAGCAATGCTTGTGTGACTCGCTTATCCTTTGTTTGGTGTCAATAAAGAAACGTCCACCATAACTTCATGCAACCACTATTACATCTTTTAATTTGATCAAAACCGTTGGCCACTGTTACTGTTATTACTTAACTTTTTTCCATTTGATTACTTCTCGTTATCAATTAAAACCTTCTCTACTAGTTTCGCTTTTGAAGACTTATCTTCAAAATGGCACTGTTAACAAATTTTATGTGTGAAATATTTATTTACAAAATCATTAAACTGACAGAAACGTTTTTGTTTTCAAGTTTTTGTTGTTTGTGCTATTATTTATTCAATTAACGCCATAATTTCTTGTAGCATTCAAATCCATTTTATTTGTATGGTACTAGTATATATATATGTATAGTACGTGTTAAACTATTCAGTTTTGATGTAATTTTTAAGAAGTAAAATGATAAATTGATGAATTATTTAACAAATGTAAACTAATTTTATTGAGAATTTTAATTATTAAATTTGTTTTTACTAAATTTTGAAGCATTGATCTACTATCCCTTTGATAGTATGAAAGGGTCATATTTTATAATTTAAATTTAATTAAGACAAGTAAAAAGGTAATTGTAATATTATTAATCAATGACCTTGACTAAAGCAACGTGCCATGAAAGGTTTCCAAGCGATGTTGGAATTGAGTCTTTGTCTTCTTTGTTCAACTCTTTTGGATTTACAATGTTTTGGTTTAAAAGCTCTTAAACCATGTGTGACAACAAATAATCAACAGGGAAATCCAAATCTCAAAATTTACTAATTAATTACTAACATCCCAAATAGAGAGTAATTATGCTAGTTATGCAGTCATGTGATATTATAGTCTTCTTCTCTTACAATAAATTTTTTTTTTCCCCTTACAGCGGGTCTGTTTTTTTATTTAATTATTAAATGTGATACATTTCAAACTTACCAAGTTATAATAATTAGTTAATTAATTTAAGAAAGAAGATAAGATCGAATATGAACACAAGACAACTTTCCTGGCTCTTTGCTATAGCCGGCAAACCATGGGGGCCCCCTACTTTAGTCTACGTCCGTTGATTGGTGAGCGAGCTGTGGACCCTTTTAGTAATTTTCCAGTATGATTGTCCTGTGAAAAGCAAAAGCAAGCATATCTTCTTTTTACCCCAAAAAGACACAGCTTTGACGGTTGTTTTTTAATCCCGCCCTGGAGCTGGCGCAAGAGTGTAAACGGGATGAAATTGGATTGCTTATTTATAAGATCGATTATTACATTTATTAAGATGAAATTATACTTGTAATAAACTGTAATATTCTTAGTTACATTATAAATTATCCTCTCGTTTATTGAAATGTTAAGGACATCAAATGGTGAATGATGAAGTGTAGTTGCTCTAGAAAAATAAATATTAAGTGTTAGAATTGGCTATAGCCAAACGAGAAAAATATGTACAAAGTAAGTTTACAATGGATAAAGCTAAAATAAAGGTAATAACATTAAATACGAAGATCAAAACAACTTTCCTGGCGCTTGGCTGAAGTCTCTAGTGACCAACTACTAAAAGATTCAGTTGGTCAGTTGTATGTGTCCAAATTCAAAAATCTACTTAATCAATAAAATTTAAAAAAAGTTTAGGTGAGTGTGTCAATTAAAATAAACTATGAAAAGTAGGAAATCCAAAACAAATAAAGAAAAAAGACAAAGACTTAACCAAAATTTGATTCACAAGTAGTGCTCAACAAACAAGTTTGTAAGTCAAAATTTAAGGGTAAGGATTTATGCAAGGCAAAGACATTAGGTAAACAATTGCTACTCTCATTTGGAATTTTAAAGTGGTACATTTACGCATAGATGAACATTGTATTGTATCTTATGCAATACTTAGATATGTTTTGAAATTTTTGTATTTTTTATTTTTAAATAAGTAAATTTACATTTTTATAAAATTTTATAAAAAAAGATGAACTTTTCGAAGATTTTTGTGGTTAGCAATACATGCAGATGGCCAAGATTGATTATGCATCAAGATTTCCAACTGGCTACCAGGATTTCGTCATTCAATTGATTGTCCTTTAAAGCCCTTAAACCAAGGCACTTTAATATGTGAAACGCCGTTAGAATAAACAAATATTTGGATTGACGGCACATGCGATCTAAAGGCTCCTGAAGCAGAGGGATTTGTCGTCTCCTTCCAATCCCCTGGGCACACTAAAAAGCGATTATTCTGAATTTGGGTAACTTTTGAGGTTTTAAGAAGAAGGTAATTACTCAGTTGTTACATATAAAAAGAGAAAATATAATGACTCAATGTCTAATAAAATTGATGATCTTTTTGGGTGTTTTGACTTTGAAAATGATGATATTGAATAACCAATTTTAGTGGAGAAGTAACAAAATTCTAATAATTTCTATTTTATTTATTATACAAGGAGATATTATGCTTCTTTTTTTTTTTTTATCAAAGTCTTGTGATTTTATGATTTTTTTTTTTATCAAAGTCTTGTGATTTCATTGCTTTTAAGTTTTTATTGTTTGTGCTACTTTTTAGTTAGTTAAGGCTCTAAGTTCCTGTAGCATAAAAATCCATTTTATTTATATGGTACTAGATTATATGTACTATGTGCGTTAAATTAATTAGTTTTAATGTAATTTTTACAAAATAACAAGTTAATGTATTATTTACCGATCTTAACTAATTTTCTTAATGATTGAGTTGTCTTACCATTTCATTCAATTTCAAGGCACTGATCTTATCATGTTCTAAATAATATGAATATTTTCTGTATTTTCAATAACATCACAAGTTATAAAAGGTCTAATTGTGTAATTTAAACTTTATTTAAGATAGTTACACCGACAGAATCATCATATTTAATAGTTAAAATAAACTGGACATCCTGTTAAAAAAGGAGAAGAAAGTGTTAGAAGAAGAGACAAGGATACCAAGACGTGAAGTTGACGTAATTTATAGAATCAAGATTTCAAGGCAAATTGTTATGCAAATGTCAAACGAAGACATCAAGCCGGGTTAAACGATGAAGACAAAGACTAGTCTCGTATGGTCCCTACAAATTCAGGAAAAAATGAATTATTACACTTAATATTGATTTAATTTATTACGCAAGAAAAATAAAAAGTTTTCTTTATATGCCCCTGAGACTTATAGAATCAAGATATGCGTGATTTCTAGGAATTAATTATTGTAGTTCTGCGCTGCAGCCGCTTTCACATGCAAGTTGACTGAACGGGAAGGCCTTGGTTGTCTTGTCTTGTCCTGGGTCTTATAAAGACATAGAATGCGCTTCAATCTTTCTACGCAACGCAAACATATCTCCATTCTACTCTTCCCTTTCTTCAAAAAGCTCTCTCTTTCGTTCTTTCACTCATCATCAAGAAATGGCGGAAGGAGTTCTCTTCTCCATTGCTGGGGGAATCCTCAATACTTTGGCCCCGCTAGTTCGCGAGGAGATCGGACTGCTGTGGGGTTTCCAAAATGAGCTTGAAAACCTGAAGCGCATGGTTTTATCCATCCAAGCCGTGCTTCTGGATGCAGAGCAGCAACGGGGTAAGAGCGAGGCAGTTAACCTTTGGCTCGAGGAGCTAAGCGATATCCTTTATGAAGCGGACGACTTTGTGGATGCTATTTCCACCGAAGCTCTGCGACAAGGAAAAATAACAGGGGATGACAAGGCAAAAAAGGTATGCAAATTCTCCGCCAGATTAAAGCATCCCTTTCATGTTCTTAAAATGGGCCATCGTCTTAGGGAAATTAGGGGGAAAATAGATGCCATTGCGGCCGATGGAAATAAATTTCATTTCTTGGTGCGCCCAGAACAAGGACACAGGGAATTGAGGAGGGACGACACTTATTCTTATTTAGGTGCGGAATTGGTTATTGGTCGTGAGGATGATAAAAAGGTAGTTATAGACCGTCTGATAGTGTCCAACGTTGAGGGAAATGTTTCAATTGTTCCAATTGTTGGCATTGGGGGTTTAGGGAAGACTACGTTAGCTAAACTCATTTTCAATGATCCAAAAATTCAAGAAACTTTTAAAGTAAAAATGTGGATTTGTGTGTCTAACAACTTTGAGGTTAAAGTTATTATAAAAAATATACTTAGGTCTATCCCAAAAGAATTTCGTGATAGTGATCCAATGGATAAATTGGTAAGCCACTTACGGGAGGGAATTGAGGGGAAGAAGTACTTGTTGGTATTGGATGACGTGTGGTGCGAAGTTAGCTCACAATGGTTTGAATTGAATAATTTGTTAGCATGTGGAGGAAAAGGCAGTAAAATATGAGTGACAACTAGAAAGTCTAGTGTAGCGAATATTTTACGGGCTAAGCCATTTCAATTAAAAGGTTTAGAGGAAGAGGACTCATGGGAGTTGTTTAGGCGTGTGGCTTTTGTGAATGGGAGTGAGTTGGGGAATTTTGAAAAGATGGGGAGGGAGATTCTTAAAAAGTGTAAAGGTGTTCCTCTTGCTATGAAAACTATCGGAAGGTTATTATACTCTAAAAGTCCAAATAAATGGCAAAAATTTATAAAAGACGAACTGTCAAAAATACCACAAGAAGAAGCTGAAATTATACCTACTTTGAAGTTAAGTTATGATGAACTTCCTTCATACTTAAAGCATTGTTTTGCTTTTTGTAGTTTATTTCCAAAGGATTATATGTTTGATACAACAACATTAATTAATCTTTGGATAACAAATGGATATGTAGAGTCAAAAGGAAATCAATGTTGGGAAGAAATTGGTCATAAGTATTTTATGAATTTACTTTGGAGATCATTTTTTCAAGAAGCTGAGATGAATGATTTCGGTGATGTAATTAAATGCAAAATGCATGATCTCATGCATGATCTTGCTGTATTAATGGCAAGACCTTTGATCTCCACATTTCCGTTTGAGGATGGCATTGATTGAAGAAAAATTCGTCATATAGCTATTCCTTATGATATTCGTTCTCATTCTGCTATGTTGGATTCATTGTATAATGGAAGTATGATACGAACATTTCTTTGTCCTTCATCTAGTCATCCTTATGTTGAAATTGATTGTGAAGCTATTGTAAAAAGTTTTAAGTTTTTACGTGTGTTGGATGTGAGTAGAAGAAAGCTCAAGTGTGTCCCAAGCTCTATAAATAAATTGAAACACTTAAGATATCTTAATCTTTCTTATAATCAACAAATCAAGAAGTTGCCAGGATCCATAACCATGTTGGTAAATTTACAATACTTTTACCTATCAAATTGTCATCGGCTTGTAAGATTTCCAAAAGGCTTTAAGAGATTAGTCAGTCTAAAGCATCTTGATGTTGAATGTTGTATGAGTTTGAGGTGTATGCCAGATGGAATGGAGCAATTGACTAATTTGGAGATGCTAAATATCAGTGGTTGTAAGTTGCTTAAAGAATTGCTAGCTGGAATAGGGCAATTGACTAATTTGAAGATGCTAAATATCAGTGGTTGTGAGTTGCTTAAAGAATTGCCTGGAGATATTACAAAATTAGTAAACCTTAGATTTCTGTACAGTCGTGCTGTTAGGTTCAACTATATCCCCCACGGGTTTGGAAAACTGACAAATCTTCACAAATTGTCAGATTTTATGGTCGATTCTAGTTCTAGCTCCCATGATAGTAGTGGACTAGATGAATTAAATGGTTTGAATAACTTGAGAGGATCATTAAGGATTGAAGTTGTGAGTTGCAAAAAAGACCTTGCGAGAGAATACGAGGCCGCTAATTTAAAGGACAAACAAAACCTTTATTCTCTTAAAGTGTCGTGGGGGAGTGGTGATGACAATGATTTTGATGATGATACATTGGAAAGCTTGCAACCGCACCCAAATTTGAAATGCTTGAGTTTAGAATGGAATAGGTGTTCAAGGCACCCAAGGTGGCTGTTATCACTTACAAATCTCGTTAATTTGGAACTATATGGGTGTCTTAAATGGCAATACCTGCCGCCATTAGGCTGCCTTGCTTCTCTCAGGTATCTTTCTCTCGCGCAGATGGATAGAATGGAATATATATCAGATTCTGAGGATTGGGGTTCTTCATCGGCGCTTTTTCCATCATTGAAGGAAATTTGGTTACGGAAATGCCCAAATCTCAAAGGGTGGTGGAGGAATTCTCCTACAAAGGTTGAAAGCTTACGCCTTTCATTTCCTCTTCTTTCAGAGGTATACATTTCTGACTGTCCAATGTTGACTTCATTGCCAGTATTTTGGCATCTCAAAGAATCGTTGAAGTTGACAAGTACCAACTGGAAGCCACTGCAACAAACTCTCATGATGAATACGTCAGCAACTTCCTCTGCCCCTTCATGTACTCCTCTCTCCAAATTGATAGCATTAGATTTCGTTTCAATCGAGGATCTAGAAATCCTCTTAGAGGAGGGACTGCAAAACCTCACCTCGTTGGAGAAGTTGAGTTTCTGGAATTGTGATAAATTAAAGTCTCTCTCTCCCGGAGTATGACATCTCATTGCAGTTCAAAAGCTGGGGATTTATAACTGCCCGATGTTTGTAGATGATGAAGACGGAATGCAATGGCAGGGATTAAAGAGTCTTTCCGAACTTGTCTTTGACAATCTTCCGAAATTGTCCTACCTTCCTCCGGGTCTTCAATATGTTACCACTCTAAAAGAACTCCAGATTGAACGTTGTGAAAGCTTGAGGACTCTCTCTCCTGTGATACAACATCTCATAACAGTTGAAGAATTAGTTATTAGGAATTGTCCATTGTGTGTGGATGATGAGACTGGGAAGCAGTGGAAAGGCCTTAAGAGTCTTCTCTCTCTTTCCTTCTGGACTCTTCCGACATTGTCTTTCCTCCCTCTTGGTCTTCAACATGTTACCACTTTGAAAAAACTCAGCATTCGGAAATGTGGAAGCTTGACAACTTTCTCTCCGGTGATACAAAATCTCTCAGCACTCGAAGAACTATATATTCAGTACTGTCTAAAGTGTGTAGACACTGAAAATGAGATGCAATTACAAAGCTTACAGAGTATTCTCTCTCTTAACCTTCATAACCTTCCAAAATTGTCCTCTCTCTCTCTTAGCTTCGAGAATCTTCCAAAATGGTCCTCTTTAGAGCGTCTTCAACATGTTACCATTTTGAAAGAACTCAAAATTTATAAATGTGAAAGCTTAACGACTATGCCAGATTGGCTCCTCCGGTGCAAATCGCTTGAAGCGCTTTATATCATGGAATGCTCCAATTTGGCATCATTGCCCGTTGGAATGTGTGAGCCATGGTCTTTGAAGAGGCTACGTATTTGGGGCTGCCCGATCTTACTGCGAAAATGTGAGAAAGGGAAGGGTAAATATTGGCCCAAAATTGCCGACATTCCAGAGTTACAATTGGGTAGGCCACCCAAAAGCAAATCTGTCCTCAATCGAATGTTCCACAAATTCGGGTAAATGTCATCCATCACTTTATTTTAAAATTTTTATAAAAATTTGATCTCTATGGTTTTATTTTTCTCTCTCATATGTCTTGGTTGCTAAATTGCAGATTCAAAAGCGATAATTACGACAAGGTTGTTGATCGATATGGATCTGAAGATGAATTTGGTTGGAACTGAAAGTGAAGTTACTTGCGGTTAAGATGCAGAATTTGTTCAAGCGCTTGGACTTTACATTTTTGGCCGTAAGTCAACACTAAATATATCTTATTTTTTTGTCTTGTTCATAAAAACTTCAGGACATCTACATTTTATATTTTTGTCTAACTGTTTAGTTATACACCAATGTCATTGTAGCAGTAGTTGTTTGAACAGATATTTCGTTTATTTTTCTAACACAAAAGGATAAACTAAGGAGGAGTGTTATTTAAGAAAAAGTTATCTTAGAAGACACAGCTTAGAGATTGCGCTAAGACATGCAGGAATATGCCTTCTTGTTCACTTTGTACACCAAATTTTACAGAAAAATTTAGGAAAAGTTGATTATTGGGACATGAAATTGAAATTGGTTTAAAATGGACCTAATATTTCATAGTTTATACTATTTTTATTATTTTTTAATTGAATAAGACTTTAAGTTTTGTAAAATTATTTTCTTTTTATTTCAGGTACTAATACAATACTGCCCATGAGAAACAAGTGGGCCACGGTCCTTGCGCATGTTAGAGAGTTGGAGGTGTCCAATCTTGTCATGAGGATGAGAAAGAAAAACCTCTAAGAATTGGCTCAAGACACTCTGAGAGTAGCGTCGGGCTTGTTCTTTCGATTCAGGTAATGTCGTTTATCTTTTTAAATTGTACTATTCAACTTCTGCTCTTTATTTCTTTTTCTTTTTTTTTCCCTCTTATATTTCTACCTTGTTAAATTTCATACTAAAAAGGAATCCATTCAAAGGGTCAATCGAGCATTGAAGAGGGGTCATCCGAGGTCCATATCCAGAGGAAAGTCTGCTGAGTCATTCTTGAGATAGGCAAAAAGAGTTGGACGGAGGCGCAAGAGAGAGGGTGAACTTACTGAGTTACAGAGTATGGCCTAGAGCTGGTGAAAATGGTATTACTTTATGGACTTTATCGGTTGCTTGTGTATCTCATGAGACAAGATTGATCACTGCAATTATTTGTTATTGAGACATGTATAATGACATAATACCTATCAGAATCAGTAATCTTGATAGGTAAGAGGATAGAGTACTAATCATTTTTTTCTCCTTAGTTGTACTTGCTACAAAATAAAAGGTATAAAAGAAAATCTTTTTTTTTTTTCAAAACAGGATATTATAAAAATTAAAAGCTATTTGAATTCCTATTTGAGAAAAGTGAAAACATAAGCTTTTGGGGTAGGTCTAGGTTTAGTTGATAATTACTAAAGTTTCAATATTGGGGTTTGGAATGCTATATGTATTCCTTATTTAATTCGTTGTTTTTTTAATGGAAGCTTCTTGTATCAGCTAGAATGTGTGAATTTCTAATAGTTGAAAGCTGATAAACCAAAAAATATAATGATGAGTATGTCAAGTTTCATCTTATTGTCTTTTTATGTACTCTTCTCAAGTTGAACGAAATAAAAGTACATGTAAATATAGACATTGAAACTCTCAAATGAGAGTTTTCTATGATCTCACCTCTTTTCATAATATACTTTTGTTTGTGTCTATAGTGAAATATTAGTTGAACTTTTGATTTTTATACATTTTGTTAGTTTTTGTAGTCAAATATTGATTTAAGTTTTTAAGTTTTTTTTTTCTATTGCAAGTAACGTCAAGTTTCTTTTCTTTCTTTTGTGTTTTTAACTACCAGCTTTTCCATTAAAGCTCTGCTTATGAGCTAAAACAACGGATTGACATTTGACATGTACTGTCTTTTGGCTTCTTAAGAAAAGAAAAGTTGAAGGGGGTCATTCCAAGCATCTTCGAAGTCATATTAAATGTCAGCTTTGGGAGTGAAGAAGATCAAAAGCGGAAGATTGGACAAAAGAGTAAGTGAAAGGATGGGAGAGGGACATGTAGAGAGGAGTTATTGGATAAGCCTACCCCGCAGCTAGTGAAAATGGTAAAGTTTATAATCTTAATAAAGACTTGAATATGCAATAAAATCTGTAAGCTTAATGGTAAGAAGAGTTGTTTACTGTCATCGTCTTTTATTCTTTGTTTGCTATAAAAAATGATATAGAAGAAATTAAATTTGGTGGAGGAATAATGAAACTTTTGGAAAGTTTGTTATTGTTTCTTAAGGCTTGTGGTTTCTTTGTTTAACGGAAAAAAATTATGTTCACTTGTTTTATGTAAATTTGCATTACAATGGATTATTATTTTTTTTTAAAAAAATCAATTGAAGCTTTGGATCCTAAAATTTTCTTGAATTTGTTCTAAAACGGACCATGTCAAGTTTCTTTATCTAAAATGTCATACACTTTTAAAGTGTTTTCAACTTAGTCTATGTTTAAACATTATAATAAATTGTCCTAAGCATTCCTTATCTAATTCCAATTTTGTTTTTCATTAAACTTTCTTGTATCAACTATAATTACTGGTAAATGGAAGTCACTCCAATGGCTTTTTTGAACTTGCTGTCTCCTCATGCACCCTTTTTTATAAATACCATAAAAGTCTCCCCCACCCATGTTTGGCCCCAAAAATGCTCACATCCTTGTTGTACTTTTGGATATGGAAAGAAGTCTCATATATGTTCCCTTGAATGAGGTGTCATTTATTTTGATATTGTCAAAAAAGAATTGAAATAGCAACTTTCTAGATCTAATGCTTTTTTTCTTTGCTTTTCTTCCTATACATTTTTTTTGTTGCAAAATTTCATATTTAAAAGTTATTCCAATGGTTCAAATATCTAAAAATTTCATCTTTTTTTGACTAACTATTAGCTTTTGCAGTAAACGCTCTACTTATGAGCTTCGATGTCTGAAGCTCTACTGTCATTCTGCTTCTCAAGAAAAGAAAAGAAACTTAAGAGCATTGAAGGGGGTTGCTTGAGGCCCACATATAAAAGGAAAATCTATTGTCATTTATGGCAATGATGAAGATTAAAAGCTGGTTTCAATAAGAAACGGGCACAATCGTTCTTAAGATAGGCTAATGACAAAATCGAAGCTTGGGCAGAGGAGTAAATACATGCAATGGAGCACTTAAAGAATGGGATGAAGAGCGGTAAGAGTTGAATCTTGACCGTGCTGAGTTATTTGAGTAGCCCAGCTTAGAGCTGGTGAAAATGGTAATATTAATGATATTGATTGGGTTGATTATTTACACATATACTCCTCCCTAATTTTCTCTATAGCATTAATGAAAATTTACCATGTTGCTGTCAATTGGAACCGCCATCTTAATAATGCACCAATCTATTTTTTCCTTCAATTTAAATCATTTGCACCTTGTTTACATCTTAATCTCTTCTTTACTTATTACTCACAAATAGGTAGGTAGCTCAACTTCCTTTTCTTTATTTTTTATTTTTTATTTTTTATTTTTTATTTTTTAAGATGAGCATTTGCTGGGCCAGGTATTATTTTGTTCCCCCTAGCTCCTTGGTTCGTATAATCACATGGTTTAATTTAAGGTTAGTCGTATTTGCCATTTTAGGGAATGGACTCAATGTTACTTATGTTTGAGCAACTTAGATGTGGAGTGGATACAGAGTTACTGATTATGCAATAGTTGAGTATTACCCTCTCCGGCAATATGAAGAAAGCAGACACTTGCCTTAAAAACTTGACATTCTAGCACTTTTTTAGACTCCAGCTCATGTTCTTGATCTCGTTTCATGCATGTACTTCAGTGAAAGAACTTCACTCATTTAGGACCATAGATGCCATAATTAAGAAGCTAGATCGAGGCTTCAAGCCTACTAAGGTCCTATTTTTAATGGTGCTGCCTTTTGCCCTTCCAAACCAATAAACCAGCTTATATGCATGTCTAGACTATTTCAGAACATAGCTCTTAATTTTTAATACCAACTTCTCTAGAGAAACCTAGATCTAAAGTTTGATTTCCAACAACTTTCAATGAAAAAACTAAACCACATTGGCATAAATGGTTCTTTTGCATAGGTTCACAAGCAAAACTAACAATGTATCTCAAACTCACATTGTGGTTGCTATGTAAGTGGTGTTTGCAATAAAAGGTAAGCTGGTTGGATCCTACCACTTGATACCCATTAATGCAAAGCCCATTACATATATTGAATTTGAAGATTATTAGCCAATACTCCACTAGATATTGCGTATTGATATCTACAATTTGTTGACTCCCTCATTCTAACTATCTTCATAAGGGAAATTTGCTAATGACTTCTCCTTGGCCTCTTCAGCAATGATGTTTATGATTATGACATTAAAGTGGAAAAGGAAAAGAAAGAATCGGTTACAAACCTAGTTGGCCCATAAGTCATACATTCTATATTTTAATGTGAAACAAAAATTTATAATTATAGTATTTGGTTTGGGAAGGTGTACTAGAACCATAATTGCTGCTTATTTGTTTCTTACTTTCTGTTTTATGGGGCTGACTTCAGCATCTATGGAGGCTAAAAATACGTGTTCAATAATATTGTTGGCATGTGCAATGATTTATGGATATATATATATATATATTAGGTATAGACATGCTTGTTGGAACTTTTAGAAGTAAAAGGATGAGATCTTGTTAAAAAATAATGAACAAACGTTTAACACATTTGTTTATTTATGGCAATGATCAACATTTTGGTTAAGTCACTAAGGATTAGGAAAACCACTTTGCTTTGCAGCATCTAACCATTTGCAAGTACTACTTTCTACCTATTGCAAGGCAGCACAAGGTTATTTGAGCTATATAATTTTAGATCCGTCGATGGCTTGAATCTATGTTTGGCATGGGTATGATTATGACTTCAAGTGTTTTTGACAATGAGATGAAATATCTTCCTTTAAGTGAAACAAGTCTTTGTGCATTAGTCCTTGTTGGCCTCACAATAGCAAGAATCCTTTCTTTATAGCCATTTCCATTAAGTAGTTTACTTCTTTTTAATCACTAACTTGCACATGTTTCTGTGATTGACTATGTGAGCTTATATCAATTTTGTACATTTAGGTGGAAGGAGATAGTAATGTTGGAAAAATGTCTCCTTTGGTGAATTATCTTATAACTTCAACTTTAATAAATTAAAAGAGAAACAAATAATATTTTTTTTATATTTCTATACATTCATATTTGTTGGCAGGTAGGGCTTGGTACCAGAAAAGGTACAAAGGTAGTGAAGGTGATTATACTTCTTTTTGTTTGCCTTTGGTCGGATCAAGGCTCTTGCTTTTACATGCATTGTAAGTTCTTCAATTCATGAATTCTTAGGAAAATGACACTTTATGCTTGTTTACTCTTCCTTTAACTCTTTACGCCATTGATTACTAATTCAAGAAACTAATGGTCTATGCTAGCTTCTTTGTGCTTTGACTTTGCCTATGGGAAAGATGATGGGTAGATTTGTCGAAGATAACCCCAAGGTCAGTGCTAAGATTGTAAGATGCCTCAAATCTTGGGTTTTAAAACCTCTCTCTTTCTAATATGGGCGATATAACACACCAATTTTGTACAAAATACGTGGACTCTATTCTTCCTTCTTTCTCGCAAACGTGGATTTAGTTTTATGGAAGTTGCTGTTACAGGACAAAGAGAAGATCTTCATGGCTACGTACTACCGTGTGAGAATGCACGCAACAAGTGAAAATGTCGTACAAATGCCCATATTCTGTTGGTTGATCTAAAAGCTCTTGCATCAAAATAGGTAAGTATATAGAATAACTTTCCCTAAAAAAAAAAATCCTTAACCTATTGAGAAATACCGCGATCATTGACCATTTATCTGTTCCTTCGTATATCAGGTTGGACAATCCGACGGTTGGGAAACTAATGTACAAATATCACAAGCACCTCTTTGTTCCTTCGGAGAGTAACATACAAAGCCACGTCGTCAACTTCCGAACGCGAAAGACTGCCACTGTCTGCGGCAGTGATTACTCTCAAACTTGTGGAGGGCTCCAGCAAAGCAGACTCAGATTAAGAAGCTTCTAATGTATTTCGTCTACCTCATCAAGAACACTATAAATTTTAAGTTTCAAATAGCACAAATCTTTTATGAGCCCACCATGATTCATCGGATTTTTGTGTGTCTAAATGAGAATATCTTCAATGATAAAGAAGCATTTGAGCCTAGTAGAATACAATGGAAAGCCTTCTAAACTTCTCTCTCTTTTTTTGTTATAAATTTTTAAGAGTTCATGAATATATGATTGTAATTAATAGTGTCTTTGTTTCTGCCCATGTATGTCTTACTTATTATAACGTTTTGAAAGTTATCACGTTAACACGTGCTCTTCGATGACATATGATAATCAATAGAAATTTGAGCCTAGTAGAACACAATGGAAAGCCTTCTAAACCTTCTCTCTCTTTTTTTGTTATAAATTTTTAAGAGTTCATGAATATATGATTGTAATTAATAGTGGTTTTTGTTTCTGCCCATGTATGTCTTACTTATTATAACATTTTGAAAGTTATGATGTTACCAGGTGCTCTTCGATGACATATGATAATCAGTAGGAAGTGTTCTTTCGTAGTAGTTTTTAATTGCCACTTTTTGTCACAGACATTGATTACCCAAACCTATTTTAAGCATAAGTCGGTTTAGTTTTGGTTACTTTTGGGGCATGTTTGCTTCTACATGTTGCACCGATAGAATTTTGGCGCATTAATTTGCCTAATGTATGAAAAAAATACTGCAATCTATTTACATTTTTACCATTTCTGGTGTTTGCCTGCTTTTGAAAAATTCAGTTGGCCGTAAAAGATATTTTCTTTTTTTCTCTTTTTACCAAACATAAAGCACCTTTTTTTAAGAAAATAATTTACATACTTTTAAGACGTAAAACATTTTTCAGCGGCTACAACTCCTTTCAAAATCCATTCCAATGAACGTCCACGCTACAGCAAGCTGTAAACAGCATTTTCTTTTTCTTTCGCTTGCATTAATGCTAGCCAAAACCACCCCCACCTTCTGTATGAACCGAATAGTGGAATATTTTCTTAGAATACGAAACAATAAGTAATGTTCCCTAAGTATATCTTCTCATGGGGAAAAAGACAAGGTTTATATAGATGAAATGGACATTGGAACCAATTTAATAAGTGAGTGATCGAGTTATCGGTTTCTGATTTATGATTTCTAACTCAAAACTCCATTTTTCTATTTATTAAGAGAAGCAAGAGCAAAGGTGGGTCATGAGTACTAGAAAATTGAATCCAAGAAATATAATGGGAGCTTAGAGTCAACCAATCTACAAAACCCAACTTAATGATACAAGGCCTCTATCTAATGTGGTCAAAATTAAAGAAGATTGTTAATTCATTATATTAAGTGAAGGGGACCGAGAGCTAGTTATATGACAAACGGCACAATGATTATTGAGTTAGGGAAAGAAAGAAGCGCAAAAAGATTGAAGAGAGTAGCATATGGACGTCTTAGAGTTTATAGTTTGCAGAAATATATATTTCTTTCTATGTTTCTTAGTGTACTCTAATTTTTTAAAACTTTTTTTATACTTTTCCTTTGTAATTTGAAAAAGCTGTGTTCTCTTGTTATTTAATTTGTTTGATAATGTAAAGATTTTTGGACATAAATGTGCAATATGGCAAGGATGTCCATTTCGAAAGCTAGACACTCAAGAGTTTACATTGTAGGTAGTAAATCACAGAATGTTGAATCTTAAACCTTATTATTAGAGTCTTTACTAACTCATCACTAAATTATCTAGTTAAATAGTCATTTACTGGTATTTGCTTTGCCATGGAGGTAAGGAATATATATAAGGCTAAGGGACAATGATTTTCCATTAGATTACTTAATCCCTTTCCTAGAGTTGACAAAAGAGTGTTAAAAGGCATGATGAAAAATGATTATTTTGAATATTGGCTGCTTCCTTATATTAGGTTTAATCACTAAACTTCACTAGAATCCTTGAACTTAGTAAAAAAATGGAAAACCAACTCTAGGAGAAGTTAGTTAGACAATCCCTTCACTTTTGATAGCTTGTCTTTTAAATATCAAATATTCACGTTGTAAATGAAAAACTTGTTTAATTGTGTTTATAAAAAAGTTGTAAGAATGCATTAATAACTAGATGTGAAGGTCTAATCAAATCAATATATTACTATTGATAAAATCTCTTACAAAACAAACTTTATAACACTCAATAAAACTATTAATCTCACATTTAGTCTTGTAAATTTATTTGCAACCAAAAATATTAAAATCAGGTCAAATAAAAAACAAAGGAGTCCATCTGTTGTTTGGTGGAAGTAAACCGTTTGTTGGTAAGGCCAATTACCGGCCATTGTGAATGGATTTAATGGGCCGTATGATCGAAGCACAATAAGAATAAGGGGCCCATTAAACCACTCACAACGGCTAGTAATCTTGTCAACCCGTGGGTAAAGGACATTGGGTGGTTTAGGAAGTAGGAAATACCGAATCCCAAGAGAAATCAACGGTCACGTCCTCCCGTGCCCTCGGCTCGATTATGTGCTTTGTACACAGGAGCAAATTCTAGTCATGAGGGGCCTGACGGGTGCACGTGTTTCCAGCGCCCTTGCGATGCCTGGTCGCGTTCTCGGGTCACCCGATCCAATCGACGGCACTCTGATCGACCCTGTTTCAATCACCTAGATCCAATCGACGGCTATAACGTTGTGGTCACTGTGCATTACATGGGTTTGGATCCAGTCCTTGAGGGAGAGCATCTTTGTTGGACTGTCAAATTGGACTGGATTGGGTTACCTGGAATCCGAGAACCCACCTAAAATAACTGGTAAATTTTAGCTTTTAAAGCAGATTCTACGTCTGTCGAGGATGGGGCGGCTCCCAAGTTGTGTTTGGTCGGACGTCCCAAAAAGGTCCACACACACACACACTATTACACCCAGATCTTTTTCTCTTGTTCCATGTGGGATCTCCAAATTAATAAAGGATATGGAGCACTTTACGTAAATATTTTGTCAAATCTACTCTCCATTTACATGTCAAGGCAGAAAAAGGTAATTCAGGTTGTAATTTTTATGCTAAGGACAAAATTTTCACATTAAAAAAAATCTTATAATGAGGTTTAAATAAAAAAAATTCTTCTAATTTTTATGTTAACTTTTAAGATAAATTTTTAAAATTTCTAATTTGATATTGGAGTATAAGTTGAGTCAACTCTACCCTATGTGACCTCAAGCAATAATGTTACTTAGCATGCAAAACATATATGAATGATAAAAGTCATACATCCAAAATATGATCCATTGCAATGAAGCTTAAATAAAAAGAAATATTTTTCAAATTCTTGAATTAACTTTTAAACTAAATCTTTGAACTTTTTTAACATTAAGTTTTCTATAATCCCCAAATCATCATCGGTGTCCTTGAATGTAAACGCCGAAGAGGACAAAGAAAGTAAATGGGGCAACTGTGAGATTTTGACTACTAGGCGATGATATGATTGTTTTTCACAACACTATTACGCAGTTGAAATGCTTGATTTGTTTACGAACAAGGAAGCATGCCAATAGAACGGTGGAATTACAAGCGGATTTAACTGTAGGAACCATTATTACATGGACGTTTGACTGGGGCGAGTCACGCTCTTCGGCTAACCCATTGCCGAAAGAAACTGCAACCTGAGGCAATAAAAGTGCACTCAGAGCAGGGCCATATTGACAGTTCGCTTAACATACTATATCGAAGCAACATCGCATCGCATAGGTTGATTTCATGCGTGCAATGCAACCCATCTTTCCAGTGGAACATCAACTTCATGGACCAGAGTCTGCGTGGGTCCATCCCTGGGCCCAAGAGCAAAAAAAAATGAAATGTACGTTTCTGGATCATGCATATCTGTACGCAGATAAAAAAAAGAGAGATTTGGATTTGCTTTGTAGATATATAAAAAAAAAAACAGACTATGGGAGTTGCCTATCCACATGTTTATGGTTTTTTATGACTGAATCAGGATTCCATTTTACTAGATCGTTTTCAAATGTTAAGATATTAATATACTTTATTATGTCCAGTCATATTTGGTATTAATAAAATTTGTTAAGATATTCTTTAAAAGACAAAAAAAAGAAAAGTGAAAAAAAGAGATTAACACACTGCTGCACAACCGGATTTGGGAGGGTAAAAGGACAACGAGAGAAAAATAAACGGTGACCGAAGCCGAGGATAGGTATCAAGTGAACCTCGGACCTCAATAATGATGAATGCCTACCCAATCAAAGAGATCTTAGGTCCCCACTAGGTCTGTTCTAGATATGATGGAGACTCTCATTTTGGCCAACCATGGTATTTAGAGGCCTCATAGCATAATTAAAGACGAGCTATTATCGCCATCTTGGTAGGTGTTATTGCAAGGAAAATTTGGTTGGCTAGAAATGCAGCTAAGCATGATGGAGAATGTATGTCCTTATACAAAGTTAACAAAAATGTCACACATTGGATGCTCCAGCTATCTACCCTCATACAAGTCAAGGTTCAGGTAAGTTTTCTTAATCAAATCTCATTATGTGTTAAAAATTCCTATTGTTTATATTCCATTTCAAGAAGGAGAATGGGTTAAGTGGCAACCTCCACCAACAGGGCAATTCAAATTGAATATGGATGGTTCCAACATCATGGAAAATAATATTGGAGGAGAGTCCTTAGAAAGCATGATGAGAGCATCATTATGGCTTTTTCAATTAAGTTGGTGCTAGGGAGCAATTTGGATGCCGAAGCTTATACTTTACTAGAAGGCTTCAAGATATGTCGAGAACGAAATCAAATGTCTCATATAATTGAATCAAACTCCTTTTATTTAGTTTAATGTTTGTTTAAAAAATAGATAACTCCATGGAAACTAGAGTATGTCATTTGACAATGCCTCTCCATCATACTAGCATATGCAAAGGTCCAACATGTGTATTGCGAGGGAAATGTAGTTACAGATCGTCTAGCTAATCACAAGCATACAATACAAAATGTGAAATTTTTTAATCATTCTAGCTCATTGTCACACCCATGTTTAGCAGTTTTTACGCAGGATTAGTTAGGCTTAAGTAATTATAAACCACCATAGGGTTAAGCGAATGTGCTACCTAATATATTTCATGCTTTCATTTTAAGTTTTATATGACAGTTTGATATGTAGGGCATTTTAGCTTTTCTAATGTTTAGGCTTATACCCTACCCTTGTATTTTCCAAGGTATGTTTATTACACCCAATTTTGTTCTTATTAATAAAATTTGTCCTTTTTTTTTTGTAAAAAATAAAAAAATGTAAAACTTACAAGTTTCATCACTCAAAATATAAGAGAGCTACCTTACTCCAATAGTATTTCGTTTTTCCTTTTTTTTTTTGTTTTTGCAAAAAAGGATTAAGAATTTAGAGATCTCCATTTTAAGTGCCAAGAATGTCTTGGAGATTCCAATTGGTAATATATTTTAATTAATTTTAAAATTTCAATCTTTTAACACAATAAATAAAGTACATAATAAATAATATAGTCAACTTTAAGTTTGAGTTGTAGAATGAATAACCAATAAAAGAAGTCTACCTAAGTTAGGCTACCATAGGATAGGCCATCAAGATATATATGTAGTGGGTTATTATAATCCTTAATCACAATAAATAACTTGTGAAGGCTCAAATTGCTAATGACATTTTAATGAAACATGTTTAAAGTAATCTTAAAACTTAACATAAAATGGATAAGAAATCTTAAACAAATGTAGAAAAAAGAAGAAAGAGCCAAATCCATATCATATTTTACAACCATTACCACACTTTTTGAGTAGTATTTTTTTTATTACACACATCCGGTGCGGAGACTCGAACCCATGACTAGTAGAACTATCTATCAGAGTTTGGCTCAAAGAACACCACCCCTCACTTTTTGAGTAGTATTGGTACAAAGGAGATAAACTAAAAGATATGAGAGGAGATAAAGATGGCTTTGCTCTCTCCACATCCACGTCACCAGTCTCATATGCTTTTGGATTTATAACTCCAGATATCCTTCTTTATACTTCAAGTTGACTTTATTTTATTTTTCGTTTAATTAAACATCCTTGAAAGAATTTACCTTTGTCAGCCTAATTCTCTTAATTAGCGTGATTCTGTGGTTTAAAAGCTTTTTAATCTAGACAGTTTTGAAAATCTTCATGAGTTCAAAACATTGATCAAAATAAACGTAGAGAAGTTGAAAGTCGGAAAAAGCTGAAAAGTCCAACATCAGTACTAGGCCCATTACTATTTATTTATGTTAGCCCAGACCCACGTTATGTTAGTCTTTCTCATTTAAGAGGTGTTTAGGGTTTGCTTGTAGTGTGTGTGTGTGTGCTGCCGTCAATGTGAAGAACTCAGTCCGTGCATATGTATATTTGTTTGTAAGTGAGAGAATTTCTTGTATTAATGAACAGATTTGCTTCTTTAATCGCACTTGAGGTTAATCACTACTGCTTCTTTCTTATTTGATTTCGTGATACTATATTTGTGGTTGAATGTGTGGAAACAAATACGGTTCATTTGGTATCTAGAGCTGGGTTGTTTTATTTTTTGGTGTTAAGTTACTGAATCACGAAAAGGGAGTGGAGAAAGAGGTTGTTTGATGAAGAAAGAAGTTGTGTGGTGAAGAAAGAAGTTGTTTGATGAAGAAAGAAGCTGTTTGGTGAAGATTAACGGACTGGTTGTTGAAGAAAGAGGTTTGGTGAAGATTGACGGACTGGTTGTTGAAGAAAAAAAAAAAAAAAAAGGTTGTTTGTAGATTGACGGATTGGTTGTTAGAGAGAGAAATTGTTTCGGTGATAAGAGAGAAGGGAGATTCGGTGGTTTCTAATTGGTAGAGAGAGAAATTGTTTCGGTGATAATAGATAAGAGAGATTTGGTGTTTTAAAACAAAAAGGGAGAAGTAAAAAAAAATAGAGGAAATGGCTGAGATGGGTAGTTCACTTTCGGGCATGAAAAAATTAAATAAAAATAATTATAATTTGTGGTGTTCATGTATTGAAGCCTACTTAATAGGTAATGAATTGTGGGAGATAACAAATGGAAGTGAAGCAACCCCTCCAATTCAAGAGAATGCTTTGAAGAAGTGGAAAGTAAAGGCAGGTAAAGCATTATATATTTTGAGAACCTCTGTTGAAGATGAATTTTTGGAGAGTATTCGATTAACTAAAACTCCTAATGAGGCTTGGAACACTTTAGCTACCTTGTTTTCAAGTAAAAATGAAGCAAGGTTGCAAATGTTAGAAAATGAACTTGGAGTTATTCATCAAGGGTCAATGACAATTAATCAGTATTTTACTAAAGTTAAAGCCTTGTGTGATGAGATAGGACGAATTGATCCTGGGTCTACAAGCAGTGAAGATCGAGTAAGAAGGCTTATTCTTCGAGGGATACGGCCTGAGTTTAATTCAATTGTCACTGCCTTGAGAGGATGGCAGGTACAACCAAGTTTGACTGAATTGGAAAATCTCCTTGCAAATCAAGAAGCTTTGGAAAATCAGTTTTCTAACATCTCAATTAATAACACTGATCAGGCGCTCTTTACTCAAAGGGGTAGAGGAAGAGGAAGAGGAACACAATCATATAGAAATCCAAGCAGAGACTCACAAAGAAGAGGGAATTCATCTTTAGGGGGAGCATCGGAAGGTGGAGTTGAAGCTCAACAACGCTCAAATGAACGACGTAGTCGAGAATGTTATGTTTGTGGTAAATCAGGCCATATTGCCAGACAATGTTGGTATAGAAAAGGAAGATCAGTTCAAGGAAATTGTGCTACATCTAGTTCTCAACAACAAAATAGCTCTGAGGGGGAATCAAGTTGTCAAAGTAGTAACTCAGTGATACAATCAAATCGGAAAGAAGAACCTGAAAGTGAAGAAGATTGGAATGTAAAAGAGATAGCTCTGTGTTGTGCAATAAAGAAGAGTGATGACTCTAGAAGGACAATGGATGAGTTTGCTTTAACAAGTCTATTAGATGATGATTTGATCAACTATAAAAGGGATTGGATTGTTGACTCTGGGTGTACTAATCATATGACTGGTAATGAAGATCTCTTTGTGAGCAAGTCAGTGTATAAAGGTGATAAGATTGTGGTAACTGCTAATGATGAAGAACTTCCGATCACCTATATTGGTCAAGCCAAATGCAAGTCACGAGCTAAATCACAAGAAATGAAGTTTGATAATGTGTACCATGTGCCAAGTATGAAAAAGAATTTATTATCTGTGATCCAATTGGCTGATGCAGGAAATTATATCTTGTTTGGTCCAGATGGTGTAAAAGTTTATGAGCATATAAAGGTAGAGGGGACTCCGATAATGGAAGGACGAAGATTGAAGTCTGTATATGTGTTGTCTGCTGAAGAAGCATACGTCGACAAGACTAGGAGGAGCGAGACAGCAAGCATATGGCATGCACGTTTAGGTCATGTTGGATATAATAAGTTAAAGACAATCATGGATCGAATGATGGTGAAAGGAATACCTAAGTTGGAGGTAAGAACTAATGCCATCTGTGCTGGTTGTCAATTTGGTAAGGCTCATCAGTTGCCCTTTAGTGAATCAAAATTCCAAGCTCAAAAACCATTAGAGCTAGTTCATTCTGATGTATTTGGAAGAGTAAGGCAAAAATCAATTGGAGGAAAGCAGTATATGGTGACCTTTATTGATGATTTTTCGAGGTTTACTTGGGTTTATTTCTTGAAAGAAAAATCAGAAGTTTTTCATACATTTATTGAATTCAAAGAAAAGGTAGAAAATGAGCTTGGGCACAAAATTCAGTGTTTGCGTACAGATAATGGTGGAGAATATACTTCAGGTGAATTCTCATCATATCTTAAGTTGCATGGGATTCGAAGACAACTTACATGTCCAAACACGCCACAACAGAATGGAATTGCTGAGAGAAAGAATAGGCATTTGGCAGAGTTATGTAGAAGTATGATACATAGTAAGAATGTACCTGCACGTTTTTGGGCAGAAAGTATGCGGACAGCTACTTACATCATCAATCGATTGCCTCAGGAAGGACTTGGAAATGTTTCCCCTTTTGAGAAATTGCTAAATCGCAAGCCAACTGTAAGTTACTTTCGAGTCTTTGGATGTATATGCTATGTATTCATTCCGAGTCAGTTACGTGGAAAATTGGATAAAAAGGCAGTTCGTTGTATATTTGTTGGATATGATGAAGAAAGAAAAGGGTGGAGGTGTTGTGATCCAGTTTCCAATCAATGCTATGTTTCCCGTCATGTAGTGTTTGATGAAGCATCATCATGGTGGCCTTTGGAGTCCAAAGATTCAGAAGATAATTATAGAAACAAAGAGAATGAAGAACTAAGTGAAGACATTGTAATGAAAGATGATGATCATGCGGATGGCCTTAAGAAGACTGATTCTATTGTTACATCTAAAAGATCTACAAATCCATGGCGTAATGGAATCTCCTTGGTTAGAATGCGAGAAGAAGATAGACCAAGCCAGTTGGAGGAAGCTGAACAAGAAACACCTGTTATGTTAAGAAGATCTACTAGAGTTAAGCGACCAAATTCTAAATTTGTTGATGCTAGTTTTGCTACTGAGAATCTTGAATCTGAGCCTGAAACATTTGAAGAAGCATATAATCAAGAAAAGTGGCGAAAAGCAATGGAGGAAGAGTTCATGGCCTTGAAAGAGAATCAAACATGGGAGTTGGTTCCAAAACCAAATGATGTGAAGCCTATCTCATGCCGTTGGGTTTTTAAGTTAAAAATGAGAAATGATGGTTCTATTGAAAGATACAAGGCACGCTTGGTAGCTCGAGGTTTTTCTCAAAAGTATGGCTTGGATTATGAAGAGACATTTAGTCCTGTTGCAAAGATCACAAGCATACGAACATTATTGGCGATTGCCGCGAACAAAGGATGGAAATTATGGCAAATGGATGTTAAAAATGCTTTTTTACATGGAGAGTTAGACAGAGAAATATTCATTGAGCAACCAAAGGGGTTTGAGGAATATGGAGAAGAGAATTATGTTTGTAAATTAAAGAAAGCCTTGTATGGTTTGAAACAAGCCCCTAGAGCTTGGTATGGAAAGATATCAGAGTTTCTTTTACAAATTGGATATTCAGTCACACATGCAGATTCAAGTCTCTTTGTGAGAGTTCAGGGTAATAGAATTTCTATCATTCTAGTTTATGTTGATGATCTTATAATAACTGGGAATGATGATTCGGGAAATCAACAAGCCAAAGAAAATTTACTTACTCGGTTTCAAATGAAGGAGCTTGGGGAGTTGAAATATTTTTTGGGACTAGAGCTTGTACGAACTATGGATGGCCTTCTCTTGAGTCAGCAAAAATATGCAGAAGATTTGTTAGAGAAGTATGGAATGAAAGATTGTGTTTCAATTGATACACCAGTTGAGCCTAAAATTAAGTTGTTGGATGAAGGTGAAAGATTACAGGAGCCCACCATGTATAGGCAACTAATTGGCAGCTTGAATTACTTAATGTTAACTAGACCAGATATTGCATTTGCGGTTGGACTATTAAGTCGTTTTATGCACAATCCAAGGAGACCTCACTTGCAAGCTGCGCGAAGAGTCTTACAATATGTTAAAGGAACAGTTGATCTTGGGCTATTATATAAAAAGGGTGAGTGTAATCTAGTTGGCTATTGTGATGCTGATTATGTTGGAGATGAAGACAACCGAAGATCAACAACTGGGTATTCATTTAATTTTGGTTCAGCTGCTATTTCATGGTGCAGCAAAAGACAACCAACTGTTTCCTTATCCACAACAGAAGCTGAATACAGGTCAGCAGCTATGGCAGCACAAGAAGGTGCGTGGCTAATGCAATTGTTGGAAGATATTGGTGTACTTGAAAGTGAAACAGTACAAATATTTTGTGACAATTTATCTGCTATTAAGATAGCTGAAAATCCAAAGTTTCATGCAAGAACAAAACATATAGAAGTTCATTATCACTTTATTCGAGAAAAGGTTCTTCAAGGGGAAGTTGATTTGCATCCAGTGAGAACAAGTGAGCAGGTTGCTGACATCTTCACTAAGGGGTTGAGTTCTCCTACATTCAGAAAGCATAGAAGTGCACTTGGATTGGTAAGCAAAAGCTCGTTCACTAAAGTTGATGTTGAGGGGGAGAATTGAAAAGTCCAACATCAGTACTAGGCCCATTACTATTTATTTATGTTAGCCCAGACCCACGTTATGTTAGTCTTTCTCATTTAAGAGGTGTTTAGGGTTTGCTTGTAGTGTGTGTGTGTGCGCTGCCGTCAATGTGAAGAACTCAGTCCGTGCATATGTATATTTGTTTGTAAGTGAGAGAATTTCTTGTATTAATGAACAGATTTGCTTCTTTAATCGCACTTGAGGTTAGTCACTACTGCTTCTTTCTTATTTGATTTCGTGATACTATATTTGTGGTTGAATGTGTGGAAACAAATACGGTTCAAAAGCATGTTGACACTCTGAATGGCATGATTGCTGCGAGTACAGAGGTTAAAATATATAAACCGGAAGGATAAGGGCTTATCGACCCTTTTCTTATTCACCTTTCCTGTGCTAGTAACTATCCTTCATATCAGCTATGGCCGTTTATTATACATTAAAAAATAAAGTTAACTTAATAGTCTTGTTAGTCATGTTATATTAGCATTGGAGACTAGCAGGAGACCAAAAGTACGTTTTTATGGCATATTACAATGTAATTTTTATTCCTTAACTGAAATTGGTGAGACCAAGAAAAAAGACATGGATATTTATTTATTCATAGATTGTGATAATAAAAGAGAAAAACTACTTCTTAATAAAATTTTGAAATTCTTATATGCGGATTTGATTGTTAGTAACATAATTTATAGAGTTATGTAGATTTATTCTATATCTTTATTTTATAACTTTTTTTTTACAACCCAATTAAATGACGTCAAATGTGTTGGTAAGAAGAGAAGATGGAGAACGAACCTTACGGGGCTGGCATATGCTTTCTAGCCCTCCGCTCAAGGCATGTAATTAATTAGTGTGAATAAATCGGTGATTGATTGTCCTTAGGCCACTTAAACCAGAATAATTGTCCCTAAAGCTCTTAAACCAAAACAGTTTTAAAAAGCTTGATAAGCAAAACACCGAATAGCATCACATAGCATCGTCGGTGGCGTTTAGCGTTGCTTGCTGTCGTTTGCCTTCGAATCCTTGGACTGGAGCTTTTGAAAGTGTGTAAACAGGCACGATGAAAAGCCATTATTCAGAAAATCGTTCAATACAATTGTTGTTTATCGAATAACTGCTAATACGATGACTTCTACACGGTATAAACTGTTATATTCTTGGTAATGTTATAAATCATCTTTTCATTTGTTGATCTCACTATAAAAAAATGAAAAAATTATAGAAGAAATGAAAATTTGTTCTTATTACATGATCTAAAATTGGTGAGAGACTAAGAAAAAAGACATAATTTATTCATCTAAAGATTGTTGATAAATAATAGAAAAAAAAAAGATTTATTTTTTTTGTGCTAATAGCTGTGATACAGGTCTCTCAATGTAAAGAACTTCAGTTGTAAATATCTGATAGTGAAAAGATTTAGCCCTACCACGGAGGGACACCATGTAATTTGGTGCTTTAGAGGAGAAAATAAAGTGTTGGTGCTCGTTCCAGCCACAGAACAGAAACAAGCCAGGCACGTTGTGAAGGTGAAAAGCCAAAAGTTAGAAAAAGAGGAAGTTAAGCTTAAGAGAACACCTTACGCAGCTGGCATATGCTTCGTGGCCCTCTGCTTAAGGCTGGTAATTAATTAGTGTGATTTTCTCGAGCTTGATTGTCCTTTAATCTCCTAAATCAACACTGTTAGAATAAACAAAAAGGATGGAAGTTCGAAAAAGCTAAGGAATGAGGTCAATATCAAACACCAAATACCATCACGTGCCATCACGTGCGACGTTTGTTGGCGCTTGGCGGCCAAGAAGGTGAGTGAATATATAAAAACCAAAGCAGAGGGATTTGTAGTTTTTTTTTTCCCCTTAATATCTGCTTGGAAGCTGACCCTAATGGTAACATTTGTACATCATCGTCTATCATCGTCTAGTTGGCTGGTTGATTTATCTATAAAAGAAATAGTATAAAATAAGGATCACTCATGATTTATGGTTATTAGTTCTTGTAGTACGCATTATTATGTATTAAGCATCTGAAGATAATCAATTAATGTTTTAAACTTTAAATTGTGATCTTCATGATAATGCTTATAAGTCATCCTCTCTTGTTAGTTTATCTTACTATAAGATAAATGGTATAAAAGAAAAAAAAAATTGATAGAAAGATATCAAAATCTCTAAAAGGCTTACCATCACAATTTCATGAAAGCTCGTGAATAAACACCAAACAGCTTCACATGCCATAATGTATGATTGGCACAATTGTTCTAACTCTCTACTCGAGATGGTAGTAATTAATTAGTGAACTATGAGATTTGGATTTCTTAGTAGATTGTTTGCTCTCACGGTTTAAGAGCTCTTCAACCAAAACGTTGTAAGCCCCAAAAATCTAAACAAAGAAGATGAAGACTCAATTCAAACGTGGCTGAAAAGCTTTTGTGGCTCTTTACTGTAGTCATTGGCCATTGATAAGTGAAATTGGCATTGCTTTTTACACATGGCTCCATGTAATTAAGATGTAAACTAAGGGTAAGATAATCCACTAATTATTATAACTAGGTAGTAACCTATTGCACACCATGTGAACGCATATCAAAGTTGGCTCTTTGTTAGACGTATACTTCTTTTTATATAAATCAGGTGTCTCTTCATATGGTTATTCTTTAAGCACCGTTTTCTTAGTTTAATTTCTTGATCGAGAATCAAAAAGTATCCACAAGATGATAACTTCACTTAACTTTTCTAACAAATTCATGAAAAAATAATATTAGAGAGGTCAAGAATATATTATATACGTGAGGGGTCAAGAATGAGAAAATAATAACATTCAATAGAACCATTTGTCCTGCATTGGTCTTATAAATGTATTTCTTACCAAAAATATTAAAATCAGGTCACCAGAAAAAGAACAGTCCATCTGATATTAAGTGGAAGTGGCCCATTCGTTGATAAGGCCTATTTTTCTGGCCGTTGTGAATGGATCTGATGGGCCGTCAATTCTCAAGTATTGATCCAAGCTAACAAGAATATGGGGCCTATTAAGTCATTCACAATAGCTAGTAGTCTTGTCAAAGTTGTGGGTAAGGACTGTGGGTGGTCATGTCCTTCCGTGCCCTTTTGCTCGAGGATCTGCTACTAATTAGCATGATTCTGTGGTCTAAAAGCTCTTCAATCAAGATAGCTTTGAAAATCCTCCCCTATTCAAAACATCAATTACAATAAACGAAGAAAGGTTGAGAATCTAAAAATGATAAATAACAAGGCAAGGCCATGTGCCAAACCCCATTAGACTGTCATCACCTGTAGGGGGTACAAACAATGCCCTTATGGGGCCCTGCTCGAGTATCTGCTATTAACTAGCATGATTCTATGGTCTAAACGCTCTTGAATAAAGACAGTTTTGAAAGCCTTCACGAGCACAAAACATCGATCAAAATAAATAGAGAGAAGTTGGAGGTCCCAAAAAGTAGTCATTCATGGTGGAATGGGCTGAGAAGGAAACTAGAAATTGAACAGAGTAGTAAATGGCCACTAAGGGAGACGGACTAGAGATTTTGACTACCATGGCGAGATATCAAGAATCCTTGGCAAAATAATAAAATTCATAAAAGTTGTGGTAAGCTTGTCTTAATGTAATGTAGCATGTATTGAATACAAAAGTTTACAAATATTTAAGTCATATATCTCATTATTCGATTGTGCTTGGAGGGAGGCAAACTAGCGAATAGTCAATCAAATCTATACTTATCCATGATAATAGTGGAAATTTTGACAAATGGTAAAGAATCTGCCAATTTTTTCAACAATAACATGGGGCATAAAGTATACTTTTCATTGCTTTAGAAAAAGTAGTGCGAATGCTTTAGCTTTAAAAAAAGTAATATGAATGCTTTAGAATAAGTAGTGCAGATGCTTTAGCTTTAGAAAAAGTAATGTAGATGCTTTAGAAAAAGAAGGAAGAAGTGAAAGCGTGTTTGAAAATCAATAAAGAAAAATGTTGCAGCCAAGAAAAAGCTAAGGAAAAAAGACAAAGACTTTGATCAACACAACTGACAATCTTTAGTGGCTAATTGGTTTAGTTCTTTTACATGGCAACATTATTGAACATATGACATCATTGAGTGCCATCGGGAAGTCATTTGACAAGAAAGAAAAAGACATTTTTGTTGATTTTGTAATTTCTATTACTTAATACTTTTTGGCATTGATAAATGAATCACCATTATCTCCTTATGTTCTAGCAACAATTAGTCAATTATTGTAGTAAAATTACCTCTTCAAACCTCTTATAGTTATGGTTGTTCATCATTCTAATAGATTTAACAATAGGTTTTATAACAGTGGTTGCTGGTCATCATGGCAAAGCACCTTTTTTCTTTCAAATATTAACCCTAGTTGTAAACTCTGCTTGTTGTGACATTAGGAAAATTAAACTTGATAAGTTAAAATTGATGTAAGTAGACCAAAAGCTTGTTTTGTGACAAATGACACTACAATTATTTGGGATTGGCAAAGAAAGGCTTCAAACATTGAAATAATATGAATGAGGTAAAACGAATTGACTAGGATGGTTAGGGGATAAGTCGCATCAAGCCATCAAGATAACAAAGACCCAACACTTGCATACCTACCAACTTAAGTGGTTCTCAGCTTTAGTCATTTTTCAATTATGATTGTTCTATGAAAAGCATAGCAAGCGTTGATATAAAACCTATTGTTAAATCTACCACTCAATTACAAAAATTGTAATTGTTACACAAGAAAAAAAGAAAAAAAAAAGTAACAATGCTCTTGGGTGCTTCCAAGCTCTACTAAGCCTTGGAAAGAAGAAGAAACCTTTCATCTAGGTTACCTAGAGGTTGGAATTTTTCTATTTAGAGTGCTAAGCTCTTGTAATTATAATAACAACTATAACCTTCTAAAAATTATACAATTATGAAGTCTTTTATCTTGAACTTTGATTATGGTTAGGTTCTTATTATTAGAATGTTGGACTTTTTTATAATTGATTTATTAATATTTTCAATTAACTATAAACTATTGGTCTTATTATGTTTAAAATAGTATGAATGCTACTTAAACATTCACAAACATAATGAATTATAAAATATTCTGTTAATTGAGTAGATTTTGATAAAGTTGTGGTAAAAGGTAAAGGAGAAAAATGACTCACTAAATTGATTTTAATTATTCTATTATTATTTGCTTGTTAGATAACATGATTTTGGAAAAACAAATATAGTTGTATTCTATTTTTTCTTAATTTTTGATTTATTATTATTATATATATTATAGTTATTAGTGCTCAAATTAAATCACATCATAAAAGAATGAAAAAGTAGTGTGAATGCTTTAGAGAAAGGAAGGAAAAAGTGTGGGCATGCTTTGGAAAAACAACAGATATGTCCGTCCCCTCCAAGCCATGGAAGTCAAGCAAGGGAAAAAAAGTCTAATGTGTACAATATCATATCGACAAGAAAAATGTTGAAACCATGAAAAAAGCTAGGAAAAGATGACAAAGACTTGTGACCAATGTAGAGACAATTTCTGGCTAGCTGCTTTAGTCATTTCATGTTTCTAACATTATTGAGCAAGCGACATTATTGAGATGAGTCATTTCTCAAGAAAGAAACACTAGCACAAAAAATACATATTTTGGCAACTATTAGTCAATTGTTATTGCTATAGTTTTGTTATATTGTAATTATTACAAAAAAAAAGAAAAAGATAAAAATGCTCTTGGGCACTTCCAAGCTCTACTAAGCCATGGAAAGGAGGAGAAACCGTTCATCTAGGTTAGTCGGAGGTTGGAATTTTGTTGTTTGTAGTGCTAATCTCTTGTAAGTATAATAACGATTATAACCTCCTAAAAATAATACTATTATGAAGTCCTTTATCTAAAACTTTGATTATGGTTTGATTCTTACTAGAATTTTTTATAATTGATTTATTGAATATTTTCAATTAATTGTTAGTTATTGATCTTATTATGTTTAAAATATTATGAATCCTACTTAAACATTCAAAAAATAATGAATTATAAAATATTCAGTTAATTGAGTATATTTTGATAAAGTTGTGATAAAAGGTAAATGAGAAAACCAACTTACTAACTTGATTTTAATTATTTTATAACTTTTTGCTTGTTAGATAACATGATTTTGAAGAAAAATAATACTTGTTTTCTTTTTTCTTAATTTTTTTTATTATGTATTTGTAGTTATTAGTGCTCGAATTAAATCACATCATACAAGAATGAAAAAGTAGTGTGAATGATTTAGAAAAAGGAAGGAAAAAGTGTGGGCATGCTTTGGAAAAACAACAAATATGTCCGTCCCTTCTAAGCCATCAAAGTCAAGCAAGGAAAAAAAAGTCTAATGTGTACAATGTCAAATCAACTAGGAAAATGTTGCAACCATGAAAAAGCTGGGAAAAGATGACAAAGACTAGTGACCATTGTAGCGACAATCTCTGGCTAGCCTGGTTTAGTCACTTCATGTTACCAACATTATTGAGTTCCATTAGGATGAGTCACTTCACAAGAAAGAAACAATAGTAGAAAAAAACATATTTAGACAATTGTTAGTCAATCATTATTGCTACGGTTTCGTTATGTTTCTTTTTCACGTGATGAGTAGCCAATTGCAAGAATTGTAGATGTTTGCACTCTCTCTTTACCTCTTGTTATTTTTTTATTTGTATATTTTCTTGTTATTATTTTAGTCTTTAGTGATTGTATTAAATGACATCAAATGAGAATGAAAAAACAGTTTGGTCGCTTACAAAAGAAGGAAAAAGTGTGGAAATGCTTTGGAAAAGTAACAAAGAATTAGTTTAAGTCATGTTAGTGTAAGACGACCAAAAGCTTCTTTATCAAGCCTTGTTATTTTTAGAATTACAATTATATATGAGTTTTAGTTATCAATTCTTATTTCTTTGCATGATCACGTGTCAAGATTTTGAAAGGATTAAATTAATTTTTTTATTCCAAAATTATCTTAAATTAGTCAAAGGATGTCTTTACTCTTAATGACTTGTATCTTGAGTGGCATTAAAAAAATTTGTTTTTAATGATCTTTACAAAAACAAAAATACACTTCATTTTTTCCTTTTTATTATTTTATCTTAACATTAAATTATAATGAATAAGTTATGGATGCCTTAGAAAAAAAAGAAGAGTGCATGTGCTCTAGAAAAAAAGGGTGAGTACAAAAAATATGTCTATTTGATTTTAGACAAAAAAATCAATCAAGCAAAAAAAGTCTAATATCTACAATGTCAAAATAAAAAATAGTGCTACGACTGTAAAAAGAAGTTAGGAAAGGAAGACAAAGACTCAAGATGATGTAATTGATGATCCCTACGTAATTGCTTTAGTACTTGGCAAGCAATTATTATTGAATATATGTAATTATTAAGTTTCATTGGGAGAGGTTATTTCATAAGAAAGAAATGCTCTAACTATGTTAATTGATTGTCAAAGGATTTTATGTCAGCACTTGTAGCTTTTTGGGAAAATAGTCCAAGAAAAATCTCAAAGGTTGAACTAAGTAGAACATTAATGGGATACTGGTCATTGAAAAGGATGGTTGATGGACAAGTCACACTAAGCCATCAATGAGGACAAGGACTTGACATACTACTACACTTTTCTTGTTGATTTTTCTTTTCAACAGAGAAAGTGGTTAATTTTCTCTTGAATGATAGATTTGAATGAATAACGAGAGTGGGTAAGCATGGATTAAAAAAAAAAAAAAAAGGATGGGGTGCCTATTGAACATAAGCACTATCTTGATTACACCCAATTGAAAGGGTGCATTAGCCAAGTGACTTTGATGTAAAATGACCAAAAGCTTGTTTTGTGACAATTGACACTACAATTGTTTGGGAGATTGGCAAAGAAAGGCTTCAAAGTTAGGATAAAGCATAACTGAATGAGGTACAAGATTGGCTAGGATGGGTGAGGCACAATGAGCAATCATGGATAATGAAGACTCAACACAGTTGCCAAC
The DNA here is from genome assembly GCA_028551485.1 of Casuarina cunninghamiana. NCBI lineage: Eukaryota > Viridiplantae > Streptophyta > Magnoliopsida > Fagales > Casuarinaceae > Casuarina > Casuarina cunninghamiana. The sequence goes on along the minus strand of CM052363.1, from coordinate 6,813,933 downwards.
CTTAGTGATTCTCAACTTTAGTCAATTTGTCATGATTGTCTTATAAAAAGCAAAGCAATCATTCTTCTTTCTAGGTTTAACTATCTTCTGGACTTTTTTTTAGCAATTATTATTCATTTCTTTATCCAAAGCGACAATATATCCCCATAAAGCTTCCAACTAATATAGGAAAAAAAAATATTTACCAATTTTTTTTCTTTTAAGTTTCATGTAATTACTACACAAGAAACGCAAAATGCTCTTGGGTGCTTTCAAGCTATACTAACCCATGGAAATGAGAGAAACCCTTCTTCTAGGTTATTTCGAGATTGAAATTTAGCTATTTTTAGTGCTAAGCTTGTCTAGGTATAATAGTAGCTACTAACTCTTAAAAATATGTTATTATAGAGTCTTTTATCTTAGACTTTGATTATGTTTTAATTTTTGTCTTTTATAATAGTAAATATTTTCAATTAATTGTGAATTGTTAGTCTTATTATGTTTAAAATAGTATATATTGCTTAGACATTCAAAAACATAATGAATTATAAAAAATTTAGTTAATAGAATACCTTTTGGTAAATTTTGATAAAAGATAAAGGAAAAAAATTTATTAACTTGGTTTTATTTACTTAATAATTATTGGCTTGTTAGATAACATGATTTTGAAAAATATATACTTGTTTTTTTCTTAATTTTTAATTTTTTGTATTATTGTATCATGTAGTTCCTTCATATTAGCAATCATGATTAAATATGTGTCTTATTAAAAATCACTAAATGTAATCACCTTCACAAAAAAGAAATATACTCAAAATACATATTTTGTGTTTATGTAACTATTATTATTTTCTACTTTTTGGCATTGATGAGTGTGCCACCATTATCTCTTTATATCGGAGCAACAGTTAGAATGATTCATTTGTGAAGTTAAAAAAAGCAGTGCTTGCCTTAGAAAAACAGCCAAAAAGTCTATCCGCTTGAGGACACGGAAAACAGTCAAGCTATAATGTCAGAATAAAAAACCTTGAAAAAGCTACGACTACGGAAAAGCACCTAGCTGACAATCCCTCAGAGGTTATGTGCTCTAGTCCCATCAGATTAGCGATACTATTATTAAATCGTCCAAAGAAAAAACACATTTCACAATAAAAAAAACACCCTCAATGAGACAATCACATTTTCTCAATTATATAATCCAAGTTACTTCTTACATTTTGGGATAATGAATGAATTGCCATGATCTTTTTATAGTTATCCAATTGTTAAGTTAGTAATATAAATATTTGGTGGTATCTCTTAAAATAGTTATGGTCGGACGTCGTGGTAATAGGATTTTATAATGGCTCTTATTAATCATGAAGGTAAAGTACTTTTTTTTATTTTAAATATTAACCCTAGTCTGTAAGCTATGCCTATTGTGACTGCAATTATTTGGGGGGATATGAAGAGGATGGTTGATGGGAAAGTTGCATTGAGCCATCAGAGAGGACAAGGACATAACGTACCTGTCGGCCTTTATTGTTCCGTCATTGTTCGGAGTAATGGTTCTTGAAAGACTTAAACCAAGTCAGTTTAAAAGTTCGACCAATATTTTTTCTATTTAAATTTTATTATAATCACTGGCATAAAACTTTTGTCATCACAAATTAGGAATACGTACTTTTAATGGAATAAAAAGATAAGAAAAACATGTTAGTTTCTTCAATTGTGATATATCATATGTTGATAAGGTTGTGCTAAGTAACGTAAAAGAGAAAAAATAAAAAATAAAAAAATGTATATTAGCAAATTATTAGATCTTCTAACAAGATTGTTTGTTAAAAATTTATCTAATTTTTTAAAAAAATTATACGTTTCTTTAAATTCTATAAACTGTTTTATTTTGTTTTTGGGGATAGCTCTCATAAGTGTCGTCGTTGAAGATTCCATGGGAAATTGTCGTGCGATGCCGATAGAAGATATTAGCCGGAGTAATACGACGACATCAAACCCCTACGGTAGCGTGGGTGCTCTACAAAAAGAAGAAAGAAGACTAGGCTCGTGATCTGGTCCGTGGTCTGGTCCGTAAGAACAATCCTAGTATAAAAGACTTATTACAATTTTTTTTTTTAATTTTGATTTTATTGATTATACAAGAAAAATATGCAAGGACTTTTTTTTATCAAGACTTGTGATTTATAGAATTAAAATTATACATAATTTCTAAAAACTAGTCATTGCAGCTCTACACTATTATGCACAAGAAAATCACTTAAAGCTTTGGACTGACTTAAGTTAGCAGATAATGATTTTGCTCTAGACTTGTCTTATAAATAAAATCATAATTTCAAATTAAGGACAAAAAAAAAAAAAAAGCTTTGCTTCGTTTTGAGAGGAATTCATTAATGTTTTGTTTAATGTATTATGATATTGTTTGGACATGAAAAATATAATGAGTTGTAAAAAATCTGATTTTATAATTTTAAATTTAATTATTTTGAATTATAGACTAAAGCAATGAGTCATGGTTGAATTGTCATGTTTAATGAATTAAAAGAAAGATGATATTAGTTTGTTTCATAAATTATTTTAACGAAGATGTGGTAACTTGATTTTAAATCTTATAGTAGTATTGGCTTGTCACATAATAAGATTTGTAAACACATATACTTTTTTTTAAGCATTTTTAATTTTGTTCGTTGTAACTTTTTTTTTTTTTTTTTTTGGCTTTTCAATCAGAAAGGAAGTTTATTTTCTTTTCGTTGAAGCTCTTGTAAATGACTGGCCATGCAACAATTTCCTATCAAATTAATGTACTGCGCAGTGGGGATTGAATTGAATGATATTGAATTTAGTGGAGTGTTTTAAGAAAAGAAGGAAAAAGTGTGTGCGTGCTTAGAAAGAAGAGTGATTGATTTAGAAAAATGATAAACAAGTGGGTCGGTGCTTTGGAAAGGAAAAACACAATAATATATTGATCAGAAGGTTATGATAAATGATAAGAGAAAAACAACATTTTCACATAAGTTTAAATCTTATATTAGAATTCTCTTATTACGTTACATGTTGTCTAGAAATATATATTTATTATATTTCTTAATTTTTTATAATTTTTAATCATTTTTATAATTTATTTTCTTCTACTGATACCCGTAGCAAAGTCTAACAATGTAATAATTTATAGTCATAAACTTTCGACGATGCAAAAATTTACCTACAGAATGACGCCAAAGTGGCGAATGAACAAGGATTTGCAAAAAGAAGAAAAAGTGTTGATGCTGGCCGGTTGATTGACGGAAGACTAGACGTACCGCCATCCTTTTCTTACAAGATAAACCTTTGTTTGAGAAGAGGTTTATTTTGTCTTGGTAGCTACGACTAAATATCTAGAGTGGGTAAGCATGGATGAAAAATGTATGGACTCTAAATATTTAGAGTGTTCTATAGAGATATATATTTCTTATGTCTCTTAATTTTATAATTTTTTGTTTAAATTATTTTAATTTATTGATAGATAAAATAAGGCCAGACAATGTAAAGATTTGCTATCATAAATATTTGACAATGAAAACGGCGAATGGATGAAAAAAGGAGAAAAGTGTCAGTGCCATTAAGAAAAAGGAAAAACAACTAATTAACTTCATTTTATTAGCTTCATATAAGATTAATTGCTAAACAATATGATCTATAGAAATATATTAATTTTTCTTTTGCTATTTATGGTATTTAATTGGTGTGAGCTGGCGTTGTCTAAAAGGTCTGCCAACCAAAACAATTTAAAAAGCTTGATTGGAGTGCACTGTCATAATACATCATCATAGGTTGGAAGTCGGAAAAACGTAAATTAAAAAAGACGAAGAATCAAGACCAGCAAGTTGACGGAACGTGGCTAGGCTGGTCTGGTTTTCGGTTATATAAACGTAGACGATACGCCTTGAGCCTTCTCCGCTTCGAAAACATATCTTCGTTTTACTCTCCAGTTATTTCAAAAAATGGCGGAAGGAGCTCTCTTTAGCGTTGCTGGGGGAATCATCAAGAGTTTGGCCCCACTGGTTGCCGATGAGATTGGACTGCTGTGGGGTGTCCAGAATGAGCTTGAGAAGCTGCAAGATACGGTTTCAACAATCAAAGATGTGCTTCTGGATGCAGAGGAAAAACAGGCCGGGAGCCGTGCAGTTAGCAATTGGCTTGGAAAGCTAAGCGATTTGCTCTATGAAGCGGATGACTTGCTGGATGCTATTTCTACTGAAGCTCAACGACAAGAAATAATGACCCGAGATAAAAAGATCAAGAAGGTACGCGTTTTCTTTTCCAAATCGAACCGCCTCGGTTCTGGTCTCAGAATGGGTCATAAGATTAAGGAAATAAGAGAGAAATTAGATGCTGTTAAAGGCGATAGGCAATTCCTCTTAGAGAATCGCCACGAAGAAACAAGAGTAAGGGATTGGAGAAGGGAAAGTACTTATTCTCATTTAGGTGCGGAGGAAGTTGTTGGTCGGGAGGATGATAAGGTGGCAGTTATAAGTCGTCTTAGAGAGTCTAACGTTGAAGGGAATGTTTCGATTGTGGGAATTGTTGGTCTCGGGGGGTTAGGAAAGACTACAATGGCTCAACTTATATTCAATGATGTGGAAATCCAAAACAATTTTGAGCTAAAAATATGGGTATGCATTTCTGATAATTTTGACTTTAAAAACATTGTCAAAAGAATATTAGAATGTATAACAAAGAAGAAGCCTAAAACTGATCTAATGGAGAGATTACTAGGTGACCTTCGAAAAGAATTGGAAGGAAAGAAATACTTTATGGTGTTGGACGATATGTGGAACGAGGATGGTGAAAAATGGTCAAAGTTGAAAAATCAGTTGATGGTTGGTGCAAAAGGTAGTAAAATATTAATCACAACACGGAAAGAAAATGTTGCAAGGATTATGCATGCAAAACCATATCATTTAGGTGAGTTAGGGGAAGATGCCTCATGGGAGTTATTTAAGCACGTAGCATTTGAGAATGGGATAGGACCAGAGAATTTAAGCATTGAGAAAATAGAGCAAATAGGGAGGGAGATCCTTAAAAGGTGTTTAGGTGTTCCTCTAGTTGTGAAGGCTGTTGGAAGATTGTTATTTTTCAAAAGATCAAAAATAGAATGGGAGAATTTTATAAATGAAGAGCTTTCAAAACTATCTCAAGAAGCACCAGATATATTCACAACTTTGAAGCTTAGTTACAATGACCTTCCTTCAAACTTGAAGCATTGTTTTGCTTTTTGTAGTTTATTTCCAAAGGATTATTCTTTTGTTAAATCAACATTGATTAATCTTTGGATTGCAAATGGGTATGTGGAGTCAAAAGAAAATCAATGCTTGGAAGACATTGGTGATGAATATTTTATGAATTTACTTTGGAGATCATTTTTTCAAGAAGTAATAAAAGATGAGTTTGGCAACATATTTGGATGCAAAATGCATGATCTCATGCATGATCTTGCCATATCAGTGGCTAGGCAGTTGATAATCATATTTCCTTCTAAGGAGAGCATTAATTTCAAGAGAATTCATCATGTAGCAGTTACGTATAATATTAGTTCTTTTGCTAAGATAAGTTCATTGTATAAAGCAAGTAGGATAAGAACATTTCTTTGTCCTATGGCGAATAAGATGTCTAATCAAGTTAAAATTGATTGTGAAATTATTTTAAAAAGTTTCAAGTTTTTGCGTGTTTTGGATCTTAGTGGAAGAAAGCTTAAGCATGTGCCAAGCTCTATTAGTAAATTGAAGCATTTGCGATATCTTGATCTTTCTTGGAACAGAAAAATCAAGAAGTTACCCAATTCCATAACTACATTGGTGAATTTGCAAAACCTTTGTCTTTGCAATTGTTATAAGCTCAAAAAATTACCAAGATTTGGGAAACTTGTCAACCTTAGGCATTTTGATGTTAGTTTTTGCTATAAATTAAGGTCTTTACCAAGAGATATTACCAAATTAGTCAACCTGAGACATCTTAACATTGAAGGTTGTCAGCAAATCAAGTATTTGCCAATAGGAATTAGTCAACTAACTAATCTTCAATTGCTAACAGATTTTGTGGTGCATTCAGATTCTTTCTCTAGCCATAGTAGTTGGATAGCTGAATTAAATGGTGAAAAGTCCAACATCAGTACTAGGCCCATTACTATTTATTTATGTTAGCCCAGACCCACGTTATGTTAGTCTTTCTCATTTAAGAGGTGTTTAGGGTTTGCTTGTAGTGTGTGTGTGTGCGCTGCCGTCAATGTGAAGAACTCAGTCCGTGCATATGTATATTTGTTTGTAAGTGAGAGAATTTCTTGTATTAATGAACAGATTTGCTTCTTTAATCGCACTTGAGGTTAGTCACTACTGCTTCTTTCTTATTTGATTTCGTGATACTATATTTGTGGTTGAATGTGTGGAAACAAATACGGTTCATTTGGTATCAGAGCTGGGTTGTTTTATTTTTTGGTGTTGAGTTACTGAATCACGAAAAGGGAGTGGAGAAAGAGGTTGTTTGATGAAGAAAGAAGTTGTGTGGTGAAGAAAGAAGTTGTTTGATGAAGAAAGAAGCTGTTTGGTGAAGATTAACGGACTGGTTGTTGAAGAAAGAGGTTTGGTGAAGATTGACGGACTGGTTGTTGAAGAAAAAAAAAAAAGGTTGTTTGTAGATTGACGGATTGGTTGTTAGAGAGAGAAATTGTTTCGGTGATAAGAGAGAAAGGAGAAATGATGGTTCTATTGAAAGATACAAGGCACGCTTGGTAGCTCGAGGTTTTTCTCAAAAGTATGGCTTGGATTATGAAGAGACATTTAGTCCTGTTGCAAAGATCACAAGCATACGAACATTATTGGCGATTGCCGCGAACAAAGGATGGAAATTATGGCAAATGGATGTTAAAAATGCTTTTTTACATGGAGAGTTAGACAGAGAAATATTCATGGAGCAACCAAAGGGGTTTGAGGAATATGGAGAAGAGAATTATGTTTGTAAATTAAAGAAAGCCTTGTATGGTTTGAAACAAGCCCCTAGAGCTTGGTATGGAAAGATATCAGAGTTTCTTTTACAAATTGGATATTCAGTCACACATGCAGAGTCAAGTCTCTTTGTGAGAGCTCAGGGTAATAGAATTTCTATCATTCTAGTTTATGTTGATGATCTTATAATAACTGGGAATGATGATTCGGGAAATCAACAAGCCAAAGAAAATTTACTTACTCGGTTTCAAATGAAGGAGCTTGGGGAGTTGAAATATTTTTTGGGACTAGAGCTTGTACGAACTATGGATGGCCTTCTCTTGAGTCAGCAAAAATATGCAGAAGATTTGTTAGAGAAGTATGGAATGAAAGATTGTGTTTCAATTGATACACCAGTTGAGCCTAAAATTAAGTTGTTGGATGAAGGTGAAAGATTACAGGAGCCCACCATGTATAGGCAACTAATTGGCAGCTTGAATTACTTAATGTTAACTAGACCAGATATTGCATTTGCAGTTGGACTATTAAGTCGTTTTATGCACAATCCAAGGAGACCTCACTTGCAAGCTGCGCGAAGAGTCTTACAATATGTTAAAGGAACAGTTGATCTTGGGCTATTATATAAAAAGGGTGAGTGTAATCTAGTTGGCTATTGTGATGCTGATTATGCTGGAGATGAAGACAACCGAAGATCAACAACTGGGTATTCATTTAATTTTGGTTCAGCTGCTATTTCATGGTGCAGCAAAAGACAACCAACTGTTTCCTTATCCACAACAGAAGCTGAATACAGGTCAGCAGCTATGGCAGCACAAGAAGGTACGTGGCTAATGCAATTGTTGGAAGATATTGGTGTACTTGAAAGTGAAACAGTACAAATATTTTGTGACAATTTATCTGCTATTGAGATAGCTGAAAATCCAAAGTTTCATGCAAGAACAAAACATATAGAAGTTCATTATCACTTTATTCGAGAAAAGGTTCTTCAAGGGGAAGTTGATTTGCATCCAGTGAGAACAAGTGAGCAGGTTGCTGACATCTTCACTAAGGGGTTGAGTTCTCCTACATTCAGAAAGCATAGAAGTGCACTTGGATTGGTAAGCAAAAGCTCGTTCACTAAAGTTGATGTTGAGGGGGAGAATTGAAAAGTCCAACATCAGTACTAGGCCCATTACTATTTATTTATGTTAGCCCAGACCCACGTTATGTTAGTCTTTCTCATTTAAGAGGTGTTTAGGGTTTGCTTGTAGTGTGTGTGTGTGCGCTGCCGTCAATGTGAAGAACTCAGTCCGTGCATATGTATATTTGTTTGTAAGTGAGAGAATTTCTTGTATTAATGAACAGATTTGCTTCTTTAATCGCACTTGAGGTTAGTCACTACTGCTTCTTTCTTATTTGATTTCGTGATACTATATTTGTGGTTGAATGTGTGGAAACAAATACGGTTCAAATGGTTTAAATAAGTTGAGAGGATATTTAACCATTCGTGGTTTGAAGGGTGGAAAAAGTGTTTTAAAAGAATATGTGGCTGCAAATTTATCGAGCAAAGAAAATCTCAATTCTTTGTGTTTGGAGTGGAGTACTTTTAGAGATGTCCATGATTGGGACAATGACGTGTCAATTGATAGCTTGCAGCCGCACCAAAATTTGAAATGTTTGGAATTAAGAAACTATTGTTGCCCAAGGTATCCAACGTGGCTGTCATCCTTTACAGGTCTTGTTAGGTTGTCATTAAATGAGTGTAGTAAATGGCAAGTCCTTAGGCCACTGAGTCATCTATCTTTTCTCCAGAGTCTTGATCTTTACAAAATGAATAATCTGGAATATATATCTTGTGGTGAGTGGAGTGATAATTCCCCATCGTCGGTGTCGGGGACCTTTTTCCCATCCTTAAAGGAAATTGGTGTGGAAGATTGCCCAAATCTCAACGCATGGTGGGGGGACTCTTCTCCAAAGTTTGTAAGTTTGCTTCCTTTATTGGAGTCGATGAGGTTTTTCCCATCTCTAACGGATTTGACCGTAATTGATTGCCCAAATTTGAAAGGGTGGTGGCAGGATTCTTCTACAGAGGTTGAAAGTTTGCTCTGTTTATTTCCTCTTCTTTCACGTGTACGCATTGCTGGCTGTCCAAGATTGACTTCAATGCCGAAGTTTTCCCTTCCCACAGAATCATATTTGAGGTGTACAAATGACAGCTGGAAGTCATTGCAACAAATACTGATGATGACTGTGTCAGTAACAATAGTATCCTCTCCGTTTGTTGGCTCTTTATCCACTCACCTCTCAAAATTGAATAGTATACAGTTTTACTCTGTTTCAGACCTCGAAGCCCTCCCAGAAGAGGGATTGCAAAGCCTTACTTCTCTCACGAATTTAACATTCTCTGAATGTGCCAAATTAAAGTCTCTCTCTCCAGGCATAAAATATCTCACGACACTTCAAAACCTGGGTATTTGGGAATGTCCAGTATTTACGGATGAGGAGGATGGTGGGGTGCAATGGAAATATCTCAAAAGTCTTCTCTCTCTTTCCTTTGCGAGTCTTCCAAATTTTTCATCTCTTCCTATAGGACTTCAATGTGTTACCACTCTGAAAAGACTTTCAATTTCGAGATGTGAGGGTTTTACGACTCTCTCCCCTGTACTACAACATCTTGCAGTGGTTAAAACACTACATATCGAGAAATGTTCAGTGTGTATAGACAATATAGATGGAATGCAATGGCGAAGCCTTAGGTGTCTGCTCTCTCTTTCCTTTTCAAATCTTCCGCAATTGTCATCCCTTCCTTTGGGTTTTCAACATGTTACAACTTTACAAAATCTTAAGATTTCAAACTGTGAAAACTTGACGACTCTCTCTCCGGCAATACAATACCTCAATAGTCTTCTCTCTCTTTCTCTTGACAATCTTCCCAAATTGTCATCGTTTATACCAGGTCTTCAACATGTTACGGCACTAAGAAAACTCGAGATTTCAAGTTGTGAAAGCTTGACAGCTCTCTCTTCGGTAATAAAGGATTTCCCAACAGTTGAAGAACATGTTACGGCTCTAAGAACACTCGCGATTTTAAGTTGTGAGAGCTTGAGAACTCTCTCTTCGGTAATAAAGCATTTCCCAACAGTTGAAGAACTATACATTTGGAGCTGTCCAATGCGTGCAGATGATAAGCATGAGATTCAATGGCAGGGCTTCAAGAATCTTCTCTCTCTTTGCTTTTGCAATCTTCCGAAATTGTCCTCTCTCCCTCTAGGTCTCAAACATGTTACCACTCTAAGAGAACTCAAAATTTCACAATGTAAACGTGTGAGGACTATACCAAAATGGATTCGCCAAAATCACTTGAAATGCTTATTATTTATCATTGTTCCAAGTTGAGATCATTGCCCGTCGGATCGCGTGAGCCATGGTCTTTGCAGAAGTTACACATTGAGGGTTGCCCCATCTTATCGCAAAAATGTGAGAGAGAAAAGGGTAAATATTGGGCAAAGATTGCCCACATCCCAGATTTACGGTTGCGAACGTCACCAGAAAGAGAATCTGTTCGCAGACGCGTGTTATGGAAATGCAAACTTGACCGCAGACGCGTGATATTGAGATGCAAACGTGTCCGCAGGCGCACGTAGAAATTTGGGTAAGTGTCATTCTTTTAGAGAAATTAAAGTATTGACCTTTTTAACTTTCGTTTCTTTATTTTTCTCTCTCTAATCTTTTGGTTGCTAAATTTCAGATCTGAAAGCACTTATGAAAGCGAGTCTGACTATTGAATTTCCGTAGGATTGGGGTACGAGACTTGTTCAAAGATCTGGACTTTACAACTTTTGCTGTAAGTCATCATTGATTAAATCTTCCCTTATTTCCTATTGCCCTCTTGACATGAATTTCGCCTATATGTCCATATTTTTGTCCAACCGTTTAGTTATAGGTCTAACAAGTTAGTTATAACCATTTAGTTATAGCCATTGTTGCTTAAAAAGATATTACTATTATTACTTTATATACAAATGGATAAACTAAAGAGAAGTGTTATTTGAGGAAATTTTTTGATAAACAGCACAACTACGAGATTAGGTTGAAACATGCAAAAATATGTTTTCTTATTCACATTGTATCCCATTTTATACAAAGAAATTTGAGAAGAATTGAAATTTGAGGTAAGTAATGTTATGGACAATTACTGAGAAAAAAATATTAATTGGAAATGGGTTACGACTTAGTTAAGGATTACTAAGTTTTACAACAGGAACTGGTTTGGGATTTAGCATTCTATATGTTATACTATTTTTGTTATTTTTTAATCAATTGCCAATTTAAGTTTTTCAAAATTATTTATTTTTATTCAATGTATTAATAGGCTTCTTCACGTGGATATGAAATGTCAATGACACTTAGATATGCAACCTAACAATATTGCCTGTGGATAACAATTGGGCCATGATAGAGATCTGGAAGTGCCCAATGATGCTGCAAAGATGGGAGAAATTTTTTTTTTTGAGAATTGATTGATATCCCTATTGTAAATTTAGACACGTTTGAGACAAGTGTTCCTTTGATTCAGGTAATATTGTTCATCTTTTTAAAATTAACTTTTCAACCTTTGTATTTATTTCATTTTCTTTTATTTTTCTCCTTAAGAGGTGTTATTCAAGGGTCATTCATTCGAAAAGCATATCTACAGAAAAGTCTACTAAGTCATCATGAATGTCAACAATGGAGGGAAGGAGATCGAAAGTTCGTTTCAAGACAAAAGGCAAGGAAGATTTGGGCGGAGGGGTAAGAGGGAGGATAAGGGAAAGGACGATAGATAGACATTTAGAATTAAGTGATGGACAACCAAACTGAGTTATCGAAGTAGTCTGACCTTGTGCTAGTGAAAACGGTATTAACTTATGAGCTTGACTGGATTGCTTGTGTATATATAGGATCAATCACTACAATTATTTATCTAAGTAAAGATATGCATGATTACTTAATACCCATTAAAATTTATAGTCTTGATACATAAGAGGATAAATTACTTATCATTATTTCTTTGTAATTTTACTTTCTATAAAAAAAAATAGTATAAAAGAAAGTCTATAAAATTTTTAAACAGTAATATTAGAAAAATTAAAAGCTATTTGAATTTTCATTTGAAAAAATTACTTATGTTAATGCATTAAGATAAAAGAAAACATAGATTAGGAAGTGAATCAAATGGTGCATAGAAGTGGGTCTAGGCTTAGTTGATAATTACTAAAGTTTTATTGCTAGAGTCTAGTTTAGAGAGGTTTTTACATTTCATGGTTTATATAATCTTATTCATATTTTTTTAATTATTTTTATAATTAAATTCTAGTTTAGCTCTTTTAATTGTTTCCATTTATTTTAGGTAATTTAAAGTTTTGTTATATGAATATGAAATTGATATCAAATGCTTATATATATAAATGTACATTATTTGATAAAGTAAGGAAGTTGATAATAGAATTATTTAGCAAATAATCAATTACCTTCAATATTTATTGAGCCTAGAAATGTTATATGTATCTCTTATTTAATTCAATTTTTTTCCTTTTATGGAACTTTCTTACTTTAGCTAGAAGGTGCAAATTTATGGAAGCTAGAGCCACTACACCAAATATTTTGGTGATGAATACATCAGGCTTCCTCTTACACCCTTTTAATGCACTCTTCCCAAATTGAATCAAATAGAAATACATGTATCTTTGTTGTTTGGGTGCTAAATTTCATATTTAAAAGTGACAACATCAGTATCAGTTTAAAGTATTGAAGTATCCTAAAAACTAGTGTTCTCTTCTTAGCTTTTTGATTTCGCGTGCTGTGCATTGATGGATCAAGGTATGGGTGAGGTAAGCATCTTTTTGGCCTTCAAAACATATTTCACTCATATATTATTTTTCAAAAAGCTACGTGATGAAAGATAAACACCAAATACCTACCATCACGTTGCGGAAAAATACATGCACGAGCTTAAAGTACAAAAGAATTTATATGTGGCACTTGAAGAATGTTATTGCTAAGTTTTCTTCCTCTTATTTTATTTTATTTTTACTTTAACACCTACCAGCTTTTGCTGTAAAAGTTCTGCTTATGAGCGAAAACATCGGATTGACTTTTGACAGGTATCATCATTCGGCTTCTGAAGAAAGGACAAGTTGAAGGGGTTGCTGGAGGTATCCTGGAAGTCACAATAACTGTTAGCTTTGAGCAGTGAAGAGATCAAAGGCTGTGTAGTCAAAGCTAACAGCTAGGTAAAGTTGAAAGCCAAAAGTTGGATGCAAGAGCAATTAGATGCGATACGTGAAAAAAATGGAAAAGAGCGAGGTAAAGTTGAGTTGTTTGACAAGCTTGGCTTCCAGCTGGTGAAAAGATGGAAAAGAGTCAGGTAAATTTGGTTATTTGAGAAGGTTGGCTTGCAGCTGGTGAGAATGGTAGAACTTTTGGTCTTGATTGGGTTGTTTGTTCACATTATTTATTACAAAATAAAAAGACTTAATAATAATTTAATATGCAATAAAATCTCTAATCTTAACGGTAAAAAGAGTTTGCTATTGTTGTCACCTCTCATCGGTTCATATTGCTGTAAAAAAAAATTAAATTTTGTGAAGAAATAATGAAACTCTTGGAAAGTTTGGCATTTTCTACTAAAGCTCATAGTCTCTACAATTATGATCACAAAAAATTTATAGTCACCAATTTTATGTAGATTTGTTTACCATGTAACAAGGTTTTTAAAAAATTAGTTGTTGCTTTGAGTTCTGAAATTGTCTTGAATTTGTTAGAAAACTAACAAGACAAGTTTTTAAGTGTAAAATGTTATTTTCTTTAGATATTGTCAACTTACTTTATGTTTAGATGCTAAAACATTGTAGTAAATTGTCATATGTATTCCTTATTTATTTATTTTTTTCATTAATCTTTCTTGTTTCAGCTCTAAGGTGTGAATTATGATGGTTGTGGAAACTTCTTTAATCATGTTCAAGACTCCCCCCTTTCCCCTCTCCCTCCCCCACCAAATAAATCCCCTCAATCCCTAAAATAAGAGGGGGGGAAAAATCCTTGCTCTGTCTCCTTGTGCACTCTTCTCCATACTGAAACAAATAGAAATACATTTTGATGTGAGCCAAGAAAGTCTCCCACAACCACTGTTGGCCCGAGATTGCTTCGTTCCCAGTTGTTATCTTGGATATGGAGAGAAATGTTTTACTACATAAGGTAATGATCACTTCAAAAGAAATTGAAATAATGGTGTTCTTTTAACCTTTTCTTCAAAAAATTTGGGGGTTTAAAATTTAGTGCTGATTATGTCTTTGCCTTATCTTCTTCCATATTTACTATTTGTAATGGTAGTATTTTTCTTTAAAGAGATATTGGGCTTAGTTTCTGAGTATAAAAGCATAGATAAAGAAGAAAATTTGGTTTTGATGGGAAGTCCATATGGAAACCATAGATAGAAATTGGGTTAAGGTATGCTGTCACTTTAAAACAGCTAATTAATAATTCAACTTTGCTTATGGAGCAACTAATTGACAATCAGCGAGGATGAAATTCTGTATGTGCTTTAAAGTTTCCTTTGCTTCCCTATTTTGTGCATTGAAGGCTGAGTAAAATGATGAGGTAATCATCCTTTTCCCTTTAAAACACATCCTTAAAGTATGTGTTATTTTTCAAGAACTACAGGAACAAGACAACTACATGCACGACCACTGCAAGAAAATTTATTTTTCATTACATGGTTTACAGCTAATTGGCTGTCAAAAATATTGGCAGCGGTTTTATGTGGTTGGCTTGTAGATAACGTTGGTGGAGGCCTTTTCACACGACACAATTGTCGTCAATGGATGTGTTCGGGCAGAAAGGAAAATTATCGTTGTTGAATAGGAAAATTACAAAATCGAAGCTTGGGTGGAAGAACAAATAGATGAGTGCAGCACTTAAAAGGATGGGATGGAAACAGGCAGTGTTGAATCTTGACCGTGTTGAGTTCCTGGGGCAGGCCAGCTTAGAGTTGGCGAAAATGGTAAAATTAATGTTCTTGATTGGGTTAATTATTTATATTATGTGACAGGATCAATCAATTTTATTATATATATGAATAAAGACTCGTATAATGACTTGCTAGCCAATCAAATTTATATTCTTAATGGTTAAAAGAATTGTACACATATCATCCTCCCTCATGGGTTAGTCTTTTTATGAAACCAAATTTGATGGAGAGAGATACTAGACTTGGATTATAATGCTAGAATTGGTTTAGAAAAAGGTTTTCCACTCTATGGTTTATACAATCATATTCATAATTTTTTAGTTAGTTTTTGTAGTCAAATACTAATTTGGCTTACTAAATTGATTTTACTTTTTATTTTAGGCATTGTCAAGTTACATATGAAATTGAAATCAAATACTTAAATAAAGGTACTTTTTTTAATAAAGCTAATCAAGAGTAAAGTTATGTGGTAACTAGTTAACCATTAGTAGAGATATAACTCCAAATGTATTATTGACTTCACAAAAATAACTTATGGTTGCTAAAATGTTGTATTAAAATGATATGCATATCTTTATTTAATTCAATTTATGTCTTTCATAAAAATTTCTTGTATAAGCTAAGAAGGATGTCTAGGCTTTTCTATACATGTCTAGGCTATCTCACAATACAGCTTTTAATTTCTAATACCAAGAAACCTAGACCTAACGTATGATTTCCAACAACATTTAGTGAAACAACCAAACCACATTGGCATACATGGTTCAACCTTTAGCAAAGGTTCACAATCAAAACTGATTATGAAAAGTTTCAAAACCTTAAATATGATTATGATTCTAAATCTTTAAAGAACTAATTTCAACAATTGAATATGCTACTTAGATGAACCTCTGATGCCAAACAAGTCCCATCCTTTTCTACAAAATTTTGTTTGGCTTTTATGTTGCTTATTTTGAACCTTTCATTATTTTTAGTGATAGATGGGTCATCAAACCCTGGATTTTGACTCATTTATAAAAGCTTCATTCCCAATTGACAATGACTTTTCTCATTGCTTTTGTTTACAAAGGTGTTGGAGTTAAGCTTGTAGGTTGGGATCTTGTGAGAGATAATGAACAAAGGTTTAACACGGCTATTTCATGTCTTTATGACATTGGCCACCATTTTGGTTAGGCTACCAATGATTGGGAGAACCACTATGCTTTGTAACATTTGGCCCATCTGCAAGTACTACTTTTTACTTGTTGTAGGGCAACACAAGGTTGTTTGAGCTATATGATTTCAAAGCCATATATAGCATGGATTTTTGTTTGGCGTCGGTATGGTCATGACTTCAAGTGATTTTGAAAGTGAGATGAAATATCTTCCTTTAGTTGGCATGATTCTTTCTACATTTGTCCTTGTTGGCCTCACAATAGCAATAATCCTTTACCAGCCACATCCATCATGTAGTATACTTTTTTTTTCCTAACCACTAACTCCCATAAATCTTTGTGATCAATTATGTTCACTTACATTGATTATGCACATTCAGGTGGAAGGAGATAGTGTCGTTGGAAAAATGTGTTCTTTGATAAATAATCTTAGCACTTCAATTCTTTAATAAATGGAAGGAGAAAAAAATAATATTTCCTATGTTATATATACTTTATACTTGTGGCAGGTAGGGCTTGGCATTAGAGGAGGCTCAAGGATAGTGAGGGTGAGTATTATAGCACTTTACTTCTTTATGTTTGCTTTCGGTATGATCAAGGCTTCCTTTCCTTGCATTGTAAGTCCTTCAATTCGTGAATTCTTAAGAAAGGGGCACTTTACTCTTAATGCTTCCTCTTCCTTTAACTTTCTCCTACATTGATTACTCATTCTATAAATTAATGGTCTATGCCAGCTTCTCTATACTTCAATGTTCGCATGGAAAAAATGGTTGTTAGATTTGTTGAAGATAACCACAAGGTTAGTGCTTAACTTGTACTCATCTATTTCCCTTTCAAGAACATCTTTATTATGTATTATTTTTCAAAAGACACAAGATGAAGATAAAACCAAATACTGAATATCATCACATGCCATCACATTTCGGGAAAATATATATGAAAGAATTTATTTATCATGACAATTTTTAGAGGATTTATTTTTCATGACGGTTTTTTCAGCTAGTATAGGTAAGAGCGAAAATGACTGTTAAAAAGGTATTGGTAGTAGCTATGTGCGGTTAGAAGAATAACATAGGTGGAAGACATATTTTATCTTTCTTATCACCTAAGTGCCAAAACAGGACCTTATGTGGCATTACAATTTTTATTTTTTATTTTTTTTGCAACAAACATATCTAACTTGTATTGTCATTTGGCTTCATAATGAAAGAAAAGTTTAGAGCATTAGGGTTTAAGGGTTCTTGCAAGGCCCATACATGAAGAATAATTTACAAAGGCACTATAAATTTTTGCTCTATGCAACGAATGAGATTGAAAGTAGTAGGGTTTAGATTGGAGGGAGGAGTAAATGGATGTGACACAACTAAGAGAGGCAAGTAGAGTTAAGTTACTCGAGGTGCTAGCCTAGCGAAAATGGTTGAATTTATGATATTAATTGGTTGTTTATTCAAATTTGTTATTACCAAATAAAAAGACTTGGATAATAGAATATGTAATCTTAATAGTAAAAAGGGTGGTTTATTGTCATCCACTCTTTTTGGTTGGTTTTGTTATTAAAAAAAATTGATATGGAAGAAATTAATTTTGGTAGAGAAATAATGAAACTTCTGAAAAGTTGGCCACTTTTTCCTTAGTGTTATGGTTTCTACAATTATGATCATAAAATTTTATAATAACTAGTTTTATATAGATTTGTATTATCATATATTAAAGTTTCTTAAAAAATAAATTAATGCTTTGAATTCTAAAATTGTCTTGAATTTTTTAGAAAGTGTTAAGTATTTTCATGTAAAATATCTTCTTCTTTATTCTTGGATGTTGTACTAAATTGTTATATACACTTTTTGTTTAATTCAATTTTTTTCATTAAACCTTCTTGTAATAACTATAATGAATGAATTATGTAGATGAAAGCCCATAAAGTCTTCCATGGCCATAATTGGCCCAAGAATGATTACTTCCTAGTAGTGATCTTGGATAAAGAGACAAGTCTTATGTATGTTCCACTTAATGAGGTAACACAATTTAGTTTTGAACACCTTAAAATAAATTGGAGTACTCACCTTTTTTTGTTTTAGTGTTTGTCTTGTTTTCAATATTCATATAAATTTTACTACATTCGTGGTTTCATCTTTTTTTTTTTTCCTCTAGAGTGATAGTCATAGGTATTTGCAACCATAGTATTTCTTTAAAGCATAAACAAAGGAGAAAATGCAGTTTGGAAGGAAAGTTTGTATAGAAATCATACTTTGGAGATTGGATTAAGGTATGTCCTATTTTAGAATATTTTATATTATTCACTTTATACTCCATCTGATGAGAGAAATTTTAGAAAAATAGAAATTCAAAATTTTAATTTTGTTAAAAATTTGTATTAAAAAAATAGAAAGTTGCTTGAACAGCTATTTGTGATAAGTGCTTTTTTGGTAATAAATCAAATTAACAAAAAATTGGATTACTTGAGTTTTTTTTCTTTTTCTTTCACTTATGAAAAACATGATAACTCTGATAATGTTTCGTTGAGTTAATTCAAATTTTGATGGTGTTAAGGCGAACGTGCAGTGCACATTAGAGACCCGCGGTGCCAGTCTAGGAAGTCAAGTGGAGTTGACAAGGCAGTACCACCAGGCCCCTGACGCCCCGTGGCTCGGAATTCTCCAGATAATGGGTGCATTACCTGAATGAGCCATAATACTGTCGCACTTTACTGGTGAATTCCCCCGTTTATCTGCGGATTTGTTGAAATTCACGTTCTGGATCCCTCTACACCGGACCGTAGTTGTTTGCATTGGTAGGACTTCCTAAACTACGTGATCCTAATCTCTCATCAAGTCTAATTATTCATCTCTTAACTAAGTTTATAAATGATAAGACACAAACGTTGTACAGTGTATCTAGAGCAACATGTTTTTTACCTGATGTGGTTTTGTAATAGCTCGAAACAAAAGGCCGTGATGCGAACGTCCAACGATTTCTACCCTCATGATCAAGCATCTCACACCATCCACGTTGCAGCAGTGGCATATAACAGCCTGTTCTTAGGCAGTACAACGTTTTGAACCTATAAAAGAAAAGTAAGAACAGAGAGAGAATAGCTTATTTTGCTCTGTAAAGCCGAGAGAGTTTTATTTCTCATAACAAATCTTACACTGCTGATTGGTCGAGAGTCAACTAATTAGTTCTCATTACAACATATTAGCTTGAGATCAGGAATACTATAGTATAACTGACAAAACCGTTGAAGTAAAGCTGTTAAGGCCGTTGAAGTAGTTGCGTTGACTGGATATGCTAAACTGGTTGAGAACGTGGCAGAGCATGTATTGGTTTGTCTGGAGGTTGCTTTTCTTCACGTAGCAGAACAGTTCATGTGAAAATTCGTGTTTTCGAGCTACTGACTAATCTAAATCCATGACGACGTCATTTCAACAATTAAAAGGTTTAAAATGAAAGAAGCCAATCAGTCCTTAAGTAATTCAAGAAACTAAGATATGTTTCTTAGAAAGGAGGAAGCCACTGCAACCAACCGGTTGATTAAATGCAATGGATTAATTTTCTCTTTTTTTTTGTTTGATTAAAGAGCAGAAGCATTGGTGAGAAATTCAAAAAATACACCTAATTGAAAGTCTATTGATTTAAGCTAATAGTGTAAATTTACTTGTTTAGAAAAAACTCTATTGATTAGTTAAAAAGGAATTTGCAATTCATTTTTGTTAGAGCAAGTTTGTACTATGAGTATGCAAGAATTAGCACGTATCATTTGCTTCAAGAAGATAATTTCATTTATTTAATTATTTCAAGATGGTATATCTATTTATTATTGAATTTGGTTTAATTTTTCAGAAAATCTTAATTTAATTTTCTATGTACCCTTGAATTTCTTTGTTTCTTTGGATTTCTTCTTTTTTATATTATGTGGAATAATTGTCTTGAGCAATATAATGAGTTAATCATTCCTCTCCCTTTAAATGCATATCTTTATTGTACATTGGATATAATCCTAGTTTCAGACCATTTCAAAATTGGTCTACTGTTTGGGAGAGAAATGAAGAAAATTTTGTTAGAATAGTAGCCCAAATTGCATTTCCAGGCTCATAAACTAAACATGCCCACCTTTAGGCTGAATAGAAGAAGGGCCAGCCTAATTGGTTGGAAACCCATCAATGAGTTTTGACTTCAACCCAGCTCTCTCCATTTTATAGATTGATGCATCAAAATACTTATTGTAACCAGGCTCTCACAATATAGGGGTGATTATTGTAGAAAGGCCTGTAGAAGTAAAATGCCTAAAAAGTCATTGGTAAATTGCCTCAACTACTACATGAATTATTAGCATTGCATTCTTTTCTCAATTCCTTTTATTTAATAGAATTTTCTTTTTATCTTGAAGAGGGATTTATTTTCTCTTTCATAAATTTGTACAATGAAACAAGTGAAAATGTCGTACTGATGCCCATATCAGTTGGTTGGTCTAAAGCCCTTACACGGAAATTGATAAAGTATATGGAATAAGGTTTTTAGTAAATTTTTATCAATAAAAGAAGTATTCCTTCACGTCTTTAAAGAAAGTGGGTTATTATGACCTTTTATGTTAGGAATGAGAGCAGGGCTAAGGGGTGGGGACCACATTTTTCCTAATTATATCACTTTGGTTAATCCGACGGCTGCATAAGCAATGTACAAATACCATGAGCATTCATCCATTCCTTCTATGTCAGGTCAGTCAATCCGAAAATTGAAAATAAAAAAGTACAAATATCACGAGCATCTATCATTCATTTGTCTGTTCGACAAGTACGGTATAAGCAGCAAAAACATCTATCCATTCCTTCATATCTCAGGTTGGACAATCCGACAGCTGCAAAAGTCCAGGATACTGTTAAGTGGGCCTCCAGTGGCTAACAAAAGACATTGTAAGAGAAGGGCCTATACGTAAAGTCCAGGTTGTAGTTCACTCCCACAGGACAAAATTATAGTAGTCCATGGAAAAGGCTTGAAGGTAGGAGAAGGGCCCCATATATAAAGTTTAGGTTGTAGCTCTCTCTTTGCGGCAGATAAACTTGCCATTTTTTATTTGAAAATCTGGAATGCAAGAGAAATTGTGAGGCTTTAATGGCCTTTTGCTTTATTTAGTCATGATTGTGCTTATGCAAAACAAAGCAAGTATATTTTCTTTTCATCCTTCAATTACTGTAAGAATTTTTTTATCCAATTCATTCTTAAATTTATTTCTTATTTGGAAGCAATGAATATTTACTTAAAGTATCCTATAAATCTTGATAAAAAAAAAGAATTGTTAGAAATTTTTACTAATTTTGATTTATTTATTACGGAAGATAAGCATGGTTACATTGTTGTTTCTTGTCTCTAACCAAGTCCAAAAGGATAGTTTTAAAAATATGTTTATTTTCTTTCAAGTTAGCTCTTTGTCACTCTTTAAAATATTAACAAAAGCATAATAAAGCCGTTAAACCAATTATTGAACGAATACAAAAAAGAAAAGTATCATGCCAAGCCAGGAAAGCATTCACATCATGTTTTTTACACAATCCTCTAATTATATACACTTTGTTAAGCAATAAAAATTGCTTAACTCAACATGATTATAGCTAGTCTCTCATAATAAGGGAGTGATTATTGTATATAGGCCTATAGAAGTGAAATGCTCATAGAATCACTAATAAATTGCTAACGTTGCTGCATCAGTTATTTATTTTTTATTCTTTCTTTTATTTAACATGTTTTTCTTTTTTATTCTGAAAAAGAATACATTTTCTCTTCTCATAAATGCGACAAGTGAAAATGTGTACCGATCCAACAAGGCCTTGCACCCAAATCGATAAAGTATATGGAATAATTTTCTTTTACAAAAAAAAAAAAAAAGTATTCACGTCTTTAAAGAGAGTAGCCTATTATGACCCTGGATGCTGGGGAACAAGAGCGGGGTTAAAGGACGGGGACAACATATTTCCAAACTTTATAACTTTGGATAATCCGACACCGGCAATCACAGGGATTCCTTCGGATGTCAGGTTGGATAATCCAATGACTGCAAAAGTAACGTACGACTATGACAGGCATCTGTCTGTTTCTTCATCCATCCGACGAGTAAGGTACAAATAGCATAAGCATTCATCTGTTTCTTCATATGTCAGGTTTGATAATCCCACGGCTGCAAAAGTTAAGGGTACAAATAGCATGAGCACCTGTCCATTCATTCATATGTCGGGCTCTAAAGAAATGAGATTAAAGCACGTTAGATACCAAACAAAGTTATTTTCGTAATCGTTCCAATAGAGAATTGAGACAAGCAAATGAATTTGTTCTTTTAAAATCAGCACACAAACATGCGATTTTTCATTTGAAAATCTGAAATGCAAAAGAAAATGTTATAACAATTTTTTTTCTAATTTTTTAATAATTGAGTTGCCAAATATTTTCACTCAATTACGAGGCATGGATCTTACTATGTGTAAGATAATAAAAATATTATTTGGACATTCAAAAAGATAATGAGACGTGAAAATTTTAATTTTGTAATTTTGTATTTGACTAATATGAATTTCATGTTTGTTATATAGATTAGAGCAATGAGTTAAGACAAAATTTTCATATTTGATGGACTAAAAAAAGAAGATATTACTTTTTTAAATTAGGATACAGAGTACTCAGGCCGACAAAATGAAAGGTTACCATAAAAATGAATTTGATCAAGATTAGAGTTTATTTGCAAATTACTTAACTGTAACTATTCTCTTGCAATAAAGGTGTGATTGTTATATAAAGGCTTATGGAAGTGAAATGCCCAAAAAATATATTGGCAAACTGCTGCAACTATTGACACATAAGTTATTCGTTTTCCATTTTATGCTCAATTCTTTTTATTTAACCATAATTTTCTTTGTATCTTGAAAAGGAATCTATTTTCTCCTAATAAATTCTTACAACTCAATAAGTGAAAATATCATACCAATGCCCATTTCGATTGGTTGGCCTAAAAGTTACTTGCACCAAAATCGATAGGAGTGGACTATTATGACCCTATGTGCTAGGAATAAGAGTGGGGTTAAGGGTTGGGGGCCACATTTTTCCTTATTATATTACTTTGGATAATCCAACACCTGCAAAAGCAAACTAAATGTACCACCAGCATTTATCATTCCTTCATATGTCGGGTTGGTCAATCCGACAATTGTGAAAGTAACGCGCAAATATCACGAGGATTTGCCTATCTGTTCCTTCGCCTGTCTAACAAGTAAAGTACAAAAAGCAAAAGCATCTATCCGTTACTTCACATCTCAGGTTGGATAATACCATAGCTGCAAAAGTTTAGGCCACAAATAGCACAAGTGTCAATTCATTCCTTCATATGTCGGGTTTTAAAGGAATGAGGTTAAAGGTTGTTCGATACCAAACAACGTTCCTTCAATGAATTGTTGTTCTAGAATCATCAGGCAAACCTGCAATTTTTTATTTGAAAATTTGGGAAGCAAGAGAAAATTTTAGAAGATTTTGTGTAAGTTGTTCTCCTAACAATGTTCTTGAAACCTCTTATTAATTGAATTATCAAATATTTTTATTCAACCATGAGTTATGGATCTTACCATGTTTAAGGTAATAAATATATTGTTTAGACATAGAAAAAGATGAAAATTTTAATTTAATAATCTTGAATTCAATTATTATGAATTATAGATTAGAGCAATGAGTGAAAACAAAATTTTCATACTTGATGAACTAAGAAAAAAAGATATTAATATTTTCATATGTGATAAAAATTATTTTGAAAGGATGGATTGTAATAAATATAAAAAAGAAAAATAAATTATTACCTCAATTATGAATATGATATTATTAGTTGATTGTTATAATAATATCAATGGAAGCTAAGTAAAGCTATTAAACTAATTATTAAAAGAATTAAAAGAAAAATTAACATGCCAAGCAGGGAAAGTATTTACATCATAATTTTTTACGTAATCCTCTAACTATATAAACTTCGCGAAGTATTACAAAATACTTGCCTCGACATGATTGTGACTAGTCTCCCACAATAATGAGGTAATTATTGTAAAAAGGCCTATAGAAGTGAACTGCCCAAAAAATCATTGGTAAACAATTGCATGAGTTATTCGTTTTCCATTCTTTGCTTAGTTTCTTTTATTTAACATAATTTTCTTTTTAATCTTGAAAAGTGATTTTTTTCTCGTCTCAAATTCTTACAATGGAACAAGTGAAAATGTCGTACCGATGCCCATTTCGGTTGGTTGGCCTAAAAGCTCTTGCACCAAAATCACTAAGTATATGGAATAATTTTTGTTTTTTTTTAAAGTATTCCTTCAAGTTTTTTAAGAAAGTGGGCTATTACGACCCTTTATGCTAGGAGTGAGAGCGGGGTTAAGGGGCGGGGACCACATTTTCTAACTATATTACTTTGGATAATCCGACAGCTACAAAAGCAACTGACAAGAACCCACGAGCATTTATCTATTGATAGCTTGGTCACTCTTGTTTGGAAAGTAACGCACAAATATCATGAGTATATGTATCTTCCTTCATTTTGTCCAAAAAGTAAGGTACAAATAGTATGAGCATTTATCTGTTCCTTCGTATGTCAGTTTGGATAAATCGACAGCTGTAAAAGTTTTGGGTACAAATAATTCAAGCATCAATCCGTTCCTTCATATGTCGGGTTATAAGGGAATGAGGTTAGAGGACTTAGACACGTAAATGGATTGTTGTTTTGAAATTATCAGACAAGCCTATGATTTTTTATTTAAATATCTAAAATACAAGAGAAAATGTTAGAAAATTTTATAAATGGTTCTTGTAACAATATTTTTCAAATCTCTTGATAATTGGGATATCAAACATTTTCACTTAAACTACGGTGCATTGATCTCAATATGTTTAAGATTATAACAATATTGTTTGTAATCCAAAAATATAACGGGAAGTGAAAAATCTAATTTGATACTTTTGAATTTGACTATTATGAATTTCATACTTTTTATATAGGTTAGCGCAATGAGTCAAGACAAAATAAAATTCATATTTGATGACTAAAAAAAGAAGATATTACATTTTTCATATGTGATAAAAAATTATTTGAAAAAGTTGTAATGAAATATAAATATAAAAAAATATGAATTTGATTTTGAGTATGATATTATTATTTGCTTGTTACATAATAAGATTTGTAAAAGCATATACTTCTATTCCTTTTTTTTCCTAACTTTTTAATTTTTGTGGTTTCTTTTATATTTTTCATTTCAATACTAAAAAGAGGTCTATTTTCTCATAAGTGTCTAAAGATGCAAAGATTTTCATTGAACTTGTGTTAACTTGAACTCCTTATTGATCAAATTAGTGACACAAAAATGACGAACAAGTGGTGTAAGTGTGGGGCACAAATTTATTATTATTATTATTATTATTATTATTATTATGAAAAACAAGAGTGAGTGCTTTAAAAAAAAGAAAGAGAAAAGTTACAAAAGAGTGCCATTTTGAAGCATGAAAATAAGCAAACCAGAAAGGTTTAATGAATGTACATCATATGAATCATTCAAAACTGAAAAAGTTTGAGAAAGAACAAAGACCAACATAGTTGACAAGTTTTAGTGGTTCTTTGCTTTATTTGGTCATGATTGTTCCATGAAAGCAACTTTCCATGATTGTTCTTTACTTTATTTCAAAAATGTTTCTTGTCGCATTCTTTTTTAGATTTATTTCTTTACCCATAAGCAATGAATATTTACATAAAGTTTTTTCACAGTTCTAGGTAAAAAGAATTGTTACAATTTCTTTTCATTTTTCATTTTATTTTTACACAAAAAAATGCATATAGATTTCTTTGTAATGTCTTATGATTTCTAGAATTAAGATTACACTTGAATTCTAACAATTAATGGTTCTAGCTTTGCTTTATCATGTATCAAGGTTTTAAATAGAATCAATTAAGAAATTAGACTATAAAATTGGTTTAACTTAGTTGGATGATGACTTTAGTTTTTAAGAATAATCTTCCAAGCGCTTATTAATTGAAATTAAAGAAAAAGATATGCCTTCACTTCTGTCCACATGAAGAAATTGAAGTAAAAAATAAGAGATAAAAACAACTTATTAATACATATTTAAATCTTGTCATAAACAAATCAGTTCTTAGGTAACACGATTTTCTTAAGATTCTTAAATTTTTATTATTTTTGTTTTTAATCATGAAAAAGGTGATATTGTCTTTCTATTTATAGCTGTAATAAAGGTCTCAACCAAAACAATTTAAAAGGCTTAATTTGTGTCTGTCAGAATACGCAAGAAAGACTTCGAAGTCGAAGAACCCAACGAGAAATAGGCGAAGAATCAAGACCTGCATTGCTGGCAAAAGCTTCCGCTTGCAAGTTCACTGTAGTGACCCTGCTTTTCAAGTTTCGGTTCTTATAAATAAAGGATACACCCACATCCATCTATGCCACGCAAAAACATCTCATTGTACTCCACTTCAAAAAGCTTTCTCTTGCACTTTTTCACTCATCGTGAAGAAATGGCGGAAGGTGGTCTCTTCTCCATTGCTGGGGCAATTATCAATACTTTGGCCCCGCTGGTTCGCGAGGAGATCGGACTGCTGTGGGGTTTCCAAAATGAGCTTGAAAACCTGAAGCGCACGGTTTCATCCATCCAAGCCGTGCTTCTGGATGCAGAGGAGCGACGGGTTAAGAGCAATGCAGTTAACCTTTGGCTTGAGGAGCTAAGCCATATCCTTTATGAAGCGGACGACTTTGTGGATGCTATTTCCACCGAAGCTCTGCGACAAGGAAAAATAACAGGGGATAACAAGGCAAAAAAGGTATGCAAATTCCCTCACGTATTAAAGCATCTCTTTCATGTTCTTAAAATGGGCCATCGTCTTAGGGAGATTAGAGGGAAAATAGATGCCATTGCGGCCGATATTAGTAAATTTCAATTCCTGCCGCGCACAGAAGAAGGACTTAGAGGTTTGGGGAGGGATGATACTTATTCTTATTTGGGTGCGAAAAGAGTTATTGGCCGGGATGATGATAAAAAGACAATTATAAACCGTCTGACGGCATGCAAGGTTAAAGGAAATGTTTCAATTGTTCCAATTGTTGGCATTGGGGGTTCAGGGAAGACTACATTAGCTAAACTCATTTTTAATGATCCGGAAATCCAACAAACTTTTACACTAAAAATGTGGATTTGTGTATCTGACAACTTTGATGTTAAAGTTATTATCAAAAAAATACTGAAGTCTATCTCGAAAATGTTTCATGATAATGATCCAATGGAGGAATTAGTAAAACACTTAAAAGAAGGAGTAGAGGGGAAGAAGTACTTGTTGGTATTAGATGACGTGTGGTGCGAAGTTAGTTCAAAATTGAATGAATTGAGTAATTTGATGAAGTGTGGAGGAAGTGGCAGTAAAATATTAATGACAACACGAAAGCTTAGTATTGCCAATATTTTGAAAACTAAGCCACATCAATTAGTTGGTTTAGGAGAAGATTATTCATGGGAGTTGTTTACGCAGGTGGCTTCTGTGAATAGGAGTGAGTTAAGGAATTTTGAGAAGGTGGGAAGAGAAATTCTTAAAAAGTGTAAAGGTGTTCCTCTTGTTGTGAAGACGGTAGGAAGGTTGTTATACTCAAAAAGTCTAGAAGAATGGAAAAAATTCATAAAAGATGAACTATTAAAAATACCACAAGAAGAAGATGATATCATACCTACTTTGAAGTTAAGTTATGATGAACTTCCTTCATGCCTAAAGCATTGTTTTGCTTTTTGTAGTTTATTTCCAAAGGATTATGAGTTTAAGGTAACAACATTGATAACCCATTGGATAGCACAAGGGCTTGTAACTTCACAAGAAAATCAATGTTTGGAAGATATTGGGCATGAATATTTTATGAATTTACTTTGGAGATCATTTTTTCAAGAAGTTCAAATGGACAAAATTGATAATATAATTAGATGCAAAATGCATGATCTTGCTACATCAGTGTTTGGATCATTGATTATCACATTCCCTTTTCAAAATAACATCAATTACCAAAAAATTCGTCATATAGCAATTATTGAAGATGCAACTGTTGATTCTACTATGTTGAGTTCATTGCATGGAGCAAGCATGATTCGTACATTCCTTTGTCCATTTCTTAAAATTAATGACAATTCTGGTCGTGTGCAAGTTGAATGTGAAAAAGTAATAAAAGATTTTAAATTTTTACTTACATTAGATTTATCAAATAATCTTCATGATGTGCCAAGGTTTATTGATAAATTAAGGCATTTAAGATTTCTTAATCTTTCTTGTAATTGGATGATCAAGACGTTGCCAAGTTCTATAACTAAGTTGGTAAATTTACAAAGCTTATGTGTCGCAAATTGTACGAAACTACAATGTTTACCATCCAGATTTGGGCAACTTGTCAAACTTAGGCATTTGGATGCTAGTTATTGTGGAAACCTTAGGTGTTTGCCACAAGGGATAGGGCAATTGAAAGAGCTTCAAACATTAAATTTCAAGGATTGTTGTTCACTTGAACAATTACCAAAAGACATTGAAAAATTAGTCAACCTAAAGGTTCTTGACATGAGGAATTGTTACAAGTTGAAGTACCTGCCACGTGGATTTAAGCATTTGACTAATCTTAAGTGTTTGGTAGATTTTTTTGAGTTTGATTTGAGTTCTTCTAAGGATGTTGGTGGGTTAGATGAATTATGTAATTTAAATAATTTGAAAGAATCTTTAACCATTAGAGGTTTAAATTATGGAGACAGTGTCACGACACAATATAAGGATGCAAATTTAAAGGGCAAAGAATATCTTAATTATTTGCATTTGGAATGGAGCAGCAAAGCTAATGTCAATGGTTTGGATGATGAAGTGTCGTTAGAAGGCTTGCAACCACACCAAAATTTGAAACACCTTAAATTACTTGGTTGTTGGTGCCCAAAACATCTGAGCTGGTTGTTATTGCTTACAAGTCTTGTTAGTTTGTCATTAGAGGGGTGTAGTAAATGGCAATACTTG
This sequence comes from Casuarina cunninghamiana, assembly GCA_028551485.1. Taxonomy (NCBI): domain Eukaryota; kingdom Viridiplantae; phylum Streptophyta; class Magnoliopsida; order Fagales; family Casuarinaceae; genus Casuarina; species Casuarina cunninghamiana. The sequence continues at coordinate 6,784,794 of CM052363.1, read as the reverse complement.
GCACCATTAAATCACCTACGTTCTCTAGAGAGTCTTAAACTTTTCAATATGAAGGGCATGGAATATATATCAAATGTGGGTGAGCAGAGTGATTTCTCTCTTTCTTCATTTGCACAGATGACGTTTTTTCCATCTCTAAAGAAAATGACATTAATAGATTGTCCAAATCTTAAGGGTTGGTGGGGTGGTTCTTTTGCAAAGGAAGACGATCTAGGCCTTTCATTTCCTCTACTTTCAGAGCTAGAGATTCGAGATTGTCCAATGTTGACTTCAATGCCAATGTTTCCGCATCTCAAACATCCATTATTGTTGTTAAATAGCAGCTGGAAGCCACTGCAACAAACAATAATGATGAATACGATAGCAGCAATGGCATCTTCTAAGCTTGCTAACTCTTTAGGCACTCCCCTCTCAGAATTGGAACATATAAAATTTCATTCAGTTGCAGACCTCGAAGCCTTCCCAGGGTAAGGATTGCAAAACCTCACCTCTCTTAATATTTTGGAATTCTCTTATTGTGGTAAATTAAAGTCTCTCTCTCCCAGAGTCCAATATCTCACGACAGTTCAAAAACTGGAGATTAGGGGATGAGGAAGGAATACAATGGCAAGGTCTTAAAAGTCTCCGCCACCTTAAATTTAATGCCCTTCCAAAATTGTTCTCTCTCCCTCTAGGTCTTCAACATGTTTCCAGTTTAGAAGAACTCCGGATTGACAAGTGTGAAAACTTGACAACTATAGCAGAGTGGATCCACCAATGCAAATCACTTGAATACCTTCGGATTAGCGGTTGCCCCAGTTTGGCATCACTACCTGTTGAAACATATGAGCAATGGTCTGTGAAGTGGTTAGATATTCAGCGCTGCCCCATCTTATCGCAAAAATGTGAGAAAGAGAAAGGCGAATATTGGCCGAAGATTGCCCACATCCCACATTTAGACGTGGAACCGCCACCAAAAAGCAAATATGTTCTCCAACGGAGGTTCCGCAAAATTCGGTAAGTATCATCTATGACTTTATTTTAAAAGCTTTATCAAAAGTTAGATGTGGAACCACCACCAAAAGGCTTCCGAGGCATGTTCCGCAAAATTCGGTAAATGTCACCCGTCACCTTATTTTAAAAGCTTTATAGAAATTTAGGTATTTACTTTCTTGACCTTAGTTGCATTTATTTTTCTCTCTGAATCTCTTGATTTCTAAATTTAGTTTAAGAAGAATTGAAAATTTGAAACTGAAATTAATTTAGAAGTGACTTAACATTTCATAGTTTATACCATTTTTATTTATTTTTTAAATTAAAACCAATTTAAGTTTTTCAATACTGTTTTTTATTTTCTTTTTATTCCAGTAGGTTTCTTCATGTGAATATCAAATTAAAATCAAACACACTTAAAACACGCACCTTGACGGATGCCTCGGCTTGACAATATTGGCCGCAGGAAGCAAGTGGTCATGGTCCTTGCGCATGGTAGAGACTTGTAGGTGCCTGATGTTGTTGCAAAGATCAGAGAAAAAGATCGTTGCATCTTTATTGGAAACCTTGACTTCGGTAATATTGTTCAACTTTTTTCTATATTTTTTGTTTTCTTTTATTTCTTCGTTCTAAAATTTCACATTTAAGCAATCAAGAGGGGGTCATTCAGGGCCCATGTCTGGAGGAAGGTCTACCAAGTCATCATCAATGTCATCTTGGTGGTCAAGGAGATCCAAACCTGGATTCAAGGACAAACAGCAATCATTTTTAGGATAGGCAAAGAAGATTGGACGGAGTAAGAGGCAAGTAGAGTTGAGTGCTGGAAAAGTGCACTGAGTTATTGAGGAGTCTATCCTGGAGCTGAAAAAAAAAGGGGTATTACTTATAACCTTCATTGGGTTGCTTATGTATGATAGCTTAACACTCATTAGAATTTATAACCTTAATGGCAAAAGGATTGATCACTTATCATCCTCTTTTCTTAGGTGTTCTCCTTATAAAAAAATGATGTGGAAGAAAGTTTAAAATTTTTTAAAACTTGATACTTGAAAAATTAAATTTTTTTGAATTAATGTTTATGTTTTTGAACTAGAAATAAATGAAAACATAAAGTTTGGGAGTTAAATAAATGGTACTAAGAGTCAATCAATGCTTAGTTGATAATTACTAAGATTTTAATGGGCTTGATTGAGATTAATATTCCATTTCTTTTAAATATTAGCTTTTGCACTAAAAGCTCTACTTTTTAAGTTTTAATATCTGATATTTATTGTCATTTGGTTTCTCAAGAAGGAAAAGTTAAGAGCTGTGAATGGAGTTGTTCAAGGCCCAGGAAAATCTACGGTCATTTGGGACAATGAAGAAGAGGAACGGCACAATCGTTCTTGGATAGGCAAATGACAAAATCAAAGCTTGGGCAGAGGAGTAAAAAGGATGAGGTGGAGACGGAAGGCAATGTTGAATCTTTAATCATGCTGAGTTGTCGGGGCAGCCAGGCTTAGAGCTGGCAAAAATGGTAAAATTAATGATTTTGATAATTTTATTCATACTGGTTCTCATTAGTTTTTGTGGCCAAAAAGTAATTTGGCTTTCTAAATTGTTTCTATTTTTTATTTCAGGTATTGTTAGGTTGGACATAAAATTGAAATCAAATACTTAAAATAGGTATTTTTTTTGGTAAAGCAATAATTAGTAAAACTCTTAAGATATTATCGAGTTCATAAAGATAAATTGTAGGTACTAAAATGTTGTTGTAAAATGAAGTATATATCTTTTATTTAATTCAATTTATGTTCTTCATAGAAGTTTTTTGTCTAAGCTAGAACAACAAAAGTTTTGGCAACTGCAAGTCACTAAACAAACATTGATGCATGCCTCAGTTATTGCAAGGATGCAAGAGAAAGAAGGGTGAGTATTGATTCAAATTTTTGACATCTTTATTGGAAACTTGAGATGACATAAAATGTAATATGTTCACCACTTTTTTTCAAACAGTTTATAAAAATTCAACCATCTACCTTCTTTATCTTTCAATATTTTTTTTTTGTCTCTATATTTTTCGCTGATATTTCTTGATTAGTAAATTTTATATTTAAGGGCAACGAAACCTTTATGTGTGGAATTGCAACCGCCACCGCCACCTAAAAGTTCTGCATCGCATGTTCTGCAAAATTAGGTAAATGACATCCATCATTTTATTTTAAAAGCTTTATAAGTAATTAGGTATTTACTTTCTTGCCCTTAATTGTATTCATTTTTCTCACTCAATCTCTCGATTTATGAATTGCAGAAAAATTAAAGAATTAAAATTTGAAACTGAAATTAGTTTAGAAGTGTCTTAACATTGGATAGTTTATACTATTTTATTAATTTTTTAATCACATACCAATTTTAAGTGTTTCAAAACTGCTTTTCCGTTTTTATTCTAGGTACTATTAGGTTTCTTTGTGTGGTTATCAAATTAAAATCAAATGCACTTAAACATGCCCCTTGACAGATGCCTCCGTTTGAAAATACTGCCCGCAGAAAGCAAGTGGGCCATGGTCCTTTGCTCATGTTAGAGACTTGGAGGTGCTTGATGTTGTTGCAAAGATCAGACAAAAAAGGTTGTTGCATCTTTTTTCTATAGTTTTTGTTTTCTCATATTTCTTAGTTTTTAAATTTCATATCTAAGAAGAGTGCTATTCAGAGCAGTCAAGAGGGGATCATTCGAGTGTCTAGAGGAAATTATACGGAGTCATCATCAATGTCACCTTGGCAGTAAAGGAGATCCTAAGCTGATTTCATGGACAAACAACAGAATCATTTAAAGAAGACTGGACGGAGAAAGAGGGAGGCTGAGTGAAAGGACAAGGGAGAGACAGGTAGAGTTGAGTGCTGGACAACCCCGTTGAGTGCTCGAGAAGTCTTAGCCTGGAGCTGAAAAAAATGGTATAAATTATGAAGTTCATTGGATTTGCTTGTGTATGATAGTTTAACACTCATTAGAATCATTCTTTTTTCATGGGTGTTCTTCTTATAAAAAAAATGATATAGAAAAAGGTTTAAAATTTTTTAAAACTTGATACTTGAAAATTTTAAGTTGTTTGTATTGATGTTTGCATTTTTGGACTAAACATTGGGAATGAAACAGATGGTGCTTAAGAGTGGATCAAGGCTTAGTTGACAATTACTAAGATTTCAATGGGATTGGTGTAAAAGACATTTTTATACTGTTCAAGATTTAGCTTTTATAACCAAATTCTAATTTGGCTCTTTAAGTTTTTTCTTTTTATTTTGGATGTTAGTTTTCAAAAAGCTACAAGAAGAAGACAAACACCAAATACATGCAAGACCAAAAAGTATACACTCCAAGAAACTTATTTTTCATTACAAGTTTTACAACTAGATGATTGTCAAAATATTGATAGCCGTTATAAATGGTTGGCTTGTAATAACATTAGTGAATGTCATTTTCTTTGTTTAGGTGATTTTATCTCTCGTCACCTAATTGCTAGAATAGGACCATATGTGGCATTTGTTAGCTGTTTGTAATGCTTTTTTTTTTAAACAATTATTATTCGATTTTGCTGTAAAGGCTCTCTACTTGTAAGCTTTGGTATTTGATATGTATTGTAATTTGGTTTCTCAAGAAAAGAAAGTTAAGAGCATTGAAGGGAGTTGTTTGAGGACAGTCATTTAGGGCAGTGAAGAAAATCAAGAGTTGGTTTTGAAGACAAAAGGCACGGTCATTCTTGGATAGGCAAATGACAAAATTGAAGCTTGGGCAGAGGGGTAGATAGATGCAATGCAACACTTAAGGATGGAATGGAGACAAGTAGTGTTGAATCTTGACCGTGTTAAGTTATTAAAGCATCCCACCTTAGAGCTGGCAAAAATGGTACAATGACCTGCTAGTGAGGATCAGAAGCTTTATTTTCATTTTTTACTGAGCGTGGTTTTCCATTTTTAAGGAAATAGTCACTAATATTCTAGAAGTCCTAGGCATAACATTGTCAATTGGAAAATGATGCATAAGTAATGAAAAAGTAAATAGTTACATATTTTTGTCTTTGTTGTTAGATAGATTGATATCATTTAATGTCTCAGTATGATTATAAAGATCACTACAATCATAAAAAAGATTGTAACATTGTTATAAAGAACACAATACAGAGTCTTAATGAAGCAGTTTGTCCAGTACGTGGACATAAATCTGTATCAACAATTGTTCAACTAATATTGTAATGGTGACACGGTTTAGTTGAAATGAAGCTGAATGGTCTTTTTCCTGAGAGTGTTCTACACGTCTTCAACAAAGAGTGACTAAAGTGGAACCTATGAATTTGGTAAATCAACTCTGCTACTATTGCAAGCTATCATGCATGTATGTGTTGCTTTGTCCAAGTCTGTATTTAAAGGGTTGCAGTTTAGTTATAGAACTTGAGCAACTAGTTAAAGGGTTGTAGTTTAGTTATAGAACTTAAGCAACTAGAACCTTTGTATCCTTGTTTGAACCATGTTATCTCCTTTTGTAAGCTCTGCTATGTAAACTTGTTTGGTTCAGCTAACTCCTTGCAGTTTGTTTATCAAGTCATTACCTCTCTGTTTTGTTACAATCAAAACCACTTTGTGTCTTCTTTCTGCCCATAAAAGGTCTATCAACAATATTGTCTAAAGTCTCAAAGTTGCATGATCATTGATCTCAAAGGTGGTTTACAAATAATTCTGTTTAGAAAGACCATCTTAGGAAATTGAGTTATATGGTTTGGATATTATCTAAGACATTTTGTTTGAAATTTGAGAATACTCTTAATTGTGAAACTCATCCAATATGGCTTATCTTACAAAGAAAGTATAGCTATGTTACATTAGATTATGATTAGAATTCAACTTCTTTAAACAAATCAATTTTTTAAGAGACATTGCGTATTCTTATTACTTATCATTTTAGATACGTTTTCCTTAAATTGCAGGATTGATGGTTGGCTTAGAGTTATGATTTGGAACTCAAATTGTTCATCTATTAGGTATTATTTGGACTCTATAAGGTCGGCATGTTTCTTCTACAGTGATGGAAAAACTTTCCCTTAGTACGTGCAGAAGACAATTAAAGTCAAAAAGGTACACCAAGCTTGATAAGTACTTTTGTATGGTAAAGAAGATGATTCAGGCACTAACAATGAGGAGCAAAAGATGATAATATTTCTGAGGTAACCTTGATTAATGAAGAGAAAAAAGAAGATAATATCTCTAAGGCTACCTTGGTATGGAAGGGAGTATAATTACTAATATATTTCGTTGCTTTGGTTCATCTTTCAATGAGCTTTTCTAGAAATTCAATTTGTATTCTTATTGTGTAGGATTACAATTCTTAGCATCATAAGTAAGCTTTCAGTGCAATGAATCTTTTTTATGTATTTCCTCTTACTCTTAAGTTGCATATTATTGCAATAGTTCATTTGCAACCAAATTCAACTTTGAGTGCCATTCAAAATCTTCTTCCCTTATGATGAATCCTGAATCAAGGTTTAGGCTGGCAAAAGGACTATTTTGAAGTTATTAGGAAAATTAGGAAAAATTTTGTTAAAAGAACAAGGAAACCAAGTCATTGAACTACAAGAATACACACACCCATGTAGATGTGTGTGTATGAAGATAAAATAAAGGCCTCATCCCATCTTTTGTGCTTATTTTACATAAAGTATATTGTCTTCATCAACATGCTCACTTCATTTTATCACAAAGAAAATTTAACATGTCGCGGTCAATTGGAACCAAAATCTTAATACTACACTAATCTATTTTTTTTCTTCAATTTAAATCATGTGTGCCTTGTTTGTATCTTAATCTCTTCTTTACTAATACTCACAAACAGGTAGGTAGCTTAACTAGTTTTTTTCATATGGGCATCTACCCAACCATGTGTTATTTTGTTCTCATGGCCTCCTTAGTTCTTATAATCACATGGCTTAATTTAAGGGCAGTGATATTTACCATTTCAGGGAGTGAGCTCAGTGTTACTTATGGCTAACCAAGCTTAGATGTGGAACAGATGGAGACTTATAGAGTATCTTCCTACAATGATTAAGTATTACCTTCTCTTGCAATATGAAGAAAGCACACACTTGCCTTAAACTTAGCCTCCAACACTTTTTGAGATTCATGCTTATGTTCCATCTTGTTTTATGCATGTACTTAAGTGAAAGAATTGCACTCATTTAAGACCTTAGATGCCATAATTGGGAAGCTAGATCCAAGCTTCTAGCCTACTAATCTCTTTTTTTTAATGGTGCTTCCTTTTGACTTTCCAAACCACTAAACCAACTTTACTATGCATCTCTAGGCTATCTTAGAACAAAGCTTTTAATTTCTGATACCAACTTGCTCTAGAGAAACCTAGATCTAAATCTTAGATGCAAGAAATAATTTCAACAGTTTATATGTTACTTAGATGCACCTCTTATGCCAAAAAATCCCATCCTTTTCTACAAAATTTTGTTTGGCTTCTATGCTGTTCATTTTGAACCTTCAATTCTTTTTGGTAATTAAACCCTGGATTTTGAAGTCTTTATGAGTACTTGCTTCCCAAGTGGTAATTTTGTTTTTTCTCATTGCTTTCATATGCCAACGATTGGAGCCAAGCTTGTGGTTAGGATCTTGTAAGAAATAATGAACAAAGGTTTAACCCATCTATTTCACATGTCTTTATGGCAGTGCCCACCATTTCGGTTAGGCTACCAAGGATTGGGAGAACCAACGTGCTTTGCAGCATTTGGCCCAATTGCAAGCACTACCTTTAACCTATTGCAAGGTAGCATAAGGTTGTTTGAGCTATATGATTTCAAAGCCTTATAAAGCATGAATTTATGTTTGGCATATGATTATGACTTCAAATGGTTTTGACAGTGAGACAAAATATCTTCATTTAAATGGCACAATAGTTTTTGCATCAATCTTCATTAGCCTTACAGTAGCCGTAATCCTTTTCTGTTGCCACTTCCATTAGGTAATTACTTCTTTTTTACAACTAACTCCCATAAATCTTTGTGATTGACTGTGTTGGCTTACATTGATTGTGTATATTCAGGTGGAAGGAGATAGGGTTGTCAGAAAAATGTCTCATCTGGTAAATAACCTTAGAACTTCAACTCTTAATATATTGAAAGAGAAATAAATAACATTTTCTATGTTATCTATACTTTCATATTTGTTGGCAAGTAAGGCTTGGCCCCAAAGGAGGCTCAAGAGTAGTGCAGGTGGCTCTTATAGCGTTTTACTTCTTTTTGTTTGCCTTTGGTCTGATCAAGGCTCTCCCATTGATTACTCATTATATATTTTAATGGTTTATGCCAGCTTCTCTGTGCTTTGACTTTGCCCATGGGAAAAATGATCATTAGATTTGTTGAAGATAACCAAAAGGTTAGTGCTAAACTTGTAAGATGCTGCAAGTCTTTGGGGTTTAAAACCTCTCTCTATCTGATATAGCTGTCACAACAGACCAATTTTTTACAGAAGATGAGGACCCTATTCTTTCTTCCTTCTTGCGAACGTGGATTTAGTTATATGGAAGTTACTGTTAAGGACAAGTGAAAATCCTCATGGCTAAGTACTACTGTGTGAGATTACACGCACTGTTAGGAGCTGTGTTGGCTTCTGGGCTGGTGGTGTCTAGAACAATCAGCAAAGTGCATGTTCCAAAGCTTATGCTCTCTTGAGGCTTCGAGAATATGATAATCCAATCCCATTGTCTACAATGGATATCAAAGATGGTTACCGGAAAAACAAGTCTAATGCATGCTACACTGTTTGCTGGAGTGAATAACGAAGACTTGGTCATGGAGAAAAAGCATGAATTGTCAGACTGTCCTTTGAAATGATGCTCGGGAAGGAACCATTTTGAGATTTCAGAGGACTTGTTTGCAGTGAGAGGACACACTTCAGCATGGTGTGCAGAAGGCCAAATAGAGGCGACGTAAGAAATATTTTGTTTTTTCTCCTTGGGAATTGGTTTTGTAAGTCATCATAGAAATAATGCAGTAGATATCAGTCTTTGATTTGCCACTACAATGTATTGGCCCCTTGCATTGTTGAATCCCACACAATGAGTGACCAGCCTCTTGTCAGAAGTTGAGTGAATACCCATTTTCACAGAGGAGGCCAACAGCGGAGATTACTACAGTTCTCGACATCAATAAGGTCATCCTAGTATATGCAACAAGGATTCAGGTGACTGCTAGATTTTTTGTGCCGTCCAGATGTAATAGCAACATAATACTTGTAAACTACAGACATGCGGATTGCAATGACCAACTCTATTAATGCATTCTTCACATTAGGACATTTGCCATCTTGATCAATCAAGCTTCACTACTGACCATTAGACTGCAGTTCGTCAGCTCTTTATGTTTTGTTTCTTTAAATTTTTTTCGTTTTCAATTTTTTCCTGGATCTCATAAATAAGAAGTGTAACATGATGCGCGAAGATTACTAAAAGCAATATCGATAACACCGGAATTAGCCGCACAAAAAAAAAAAAAAAAAGGAGCAGAACAATAAAAATTTCTGAAAGTAGATACTAGTTTCAAATCCATAGTCGTGGATAAGTCATGCCTTGTTTTCCCCAAGAATTACTGCCCCTCTGGCAATCAAAATAATGTTGATAGCTATCCGAGTATTCATTCCTTGGAATCATCAAGAGACCAATTTCTGTAGAAGTCATAAGCCACCAAAGTACTATATAACTAAATATCAAAATGAACATGTTCATTATAATGATCAGCTGAAAATATTTGTCTCACAAAAATCATATCCCTAAGTCAAGAAGCTGTGGCTTCCACCGTTGTAATTTTATACTAACTTTTAGCAAATTTAATCACTAATCATTTGAACTCGATACAATTATTCACAAGCTTTACTCATCAAGCAACCTTGATGCTATGGAAAGCCTTGTGCGTTGCAACCCTCCTAATATATATAGTAGATAAACTTCTTTGAGATTCCATCATCAATCTGGATGTATGTCAACGGAAGTACAATAAGAAAGTAGATACTAGGAGAAACTAAATATACAAAAAGCACCAAATGGGGATAACTCCCACAAAGTAATTTTTAGATATTCATCATCCCACTCTAATTTTTAAGCTCATAATTTGTTATCTATCACATAAGCCACTCCATGAAGTTTGTAATTTGAGTTCTACAAATATCCTATATCATTAACAACATATTGTTCGAAGTATTGTTTTAAAACCCTTTTAACTAACCCACTTACTAGGTAATGCCATACAGAGAATCAGCAACACAAGTTTCAGTTTTGTGTACAACAAGTTTGTGGTCTCTCATTCCTTCCCTTTTCATTTGTTAGTTTAGAGCAAAACACAATGTAATTCCCATATATCCTTGTAATATGTTAACATTGTATATGTCATTTCTCTAATCTTCCTATGCTAATACCATGTATAGATCATATGTTGAAAAGACAAATAATTCCTCTAAAGGTCTTCAAATAATAGAAAGTATTGTGCTTGATACTAAACTCATTCTAGTAAACACACCAGAGTATTCAGGATAAGCACTAAATCAACCTCCAAAAGGAGCACTCCAAGTTCAGAGACTAGTTTCTATACACAAAATGTGCCGATTCGTACACGCCTACAAGGTCCTTTCTCTTTCCTTTTGGCTGGATAACATTCATAGGCTGGAACTTCTGCCACACAAGGTCTTAAAATAACCATAGGCAAACTCACCTAATAATATGAGCCGAAACTTCATCATCCATTTCCCTGGTGGAATAATCACTGCGTATGCACCTCTAGCTTTCTGCAAATATAATCAAGTTACTCAAGTAAGAAAATTTATAAGCCTACAAATCAAGGCAGAAAACCATATTTCAGAATAGTACAACCGTACATTTGATATCTGGAAGACATCCTTTTGCATCTCTTTTACTAATCTTGTCTATTGGAACTGAACCTAAAACCAATATCAAGTATATATGTTGTGCAGCTGCTTTGAAGTACCTCTTCTGTACCGAACAGTTGTTCTTGTGTCATATAGTTCGTGAGATTGCCCTGCAAATCTCTGACTACCTTGGTCATATACAAAACGAGACCCATGTGCCAACCTTACCTATTGGCTAAAAAATCAGCCAAACAAGTTGTTAATTAACAATGAGGTGATGAAAAAAGCAGCAAACTTGCTTAGTTTCAATATAACAATCAGGTTTGGGAACATTAACTGAATGATACACTGGATTAATGTTTTGTATACTAAGATTAAATTTTTTTGCCTCTAAACAGATTTTTTAAATAGAAAAACAATGGAAGTTTTGAAGTAAAAAAATAAAATTAAAAAGACCCCTAATCTCTTCCTACGCCAATATTTTGGAATTTGATTATATAAGACATATGAAGGGCATTTCAGGGAAGGGATAGCACCATAGACTTTTCAAATTTAACAATTACTAGGGGCAAACTAAGGAAGAGAGACTAATCAATCCAGGATGAAGCTAATCAGAAAAATACAGCGAGAAGAAAAGTAAAGCACCCAAGCAACAGGCAACCCTGCGGAGCTACTTTAGTAGGACTTTTCACTGTATGGCAAGTCAGAACTGCTTCCCCCAGAGTCAAAAAAGGCTCGTGATTGCCTAACTGAAGCTTCAGCATAACGAGGATGAACTTCCTCCTTAAGAACCAAGGTGAGGATTAATAAAGAAAGATGACAAAAATAGCAACTTGAGTATAGAGAAATTCAAAGATCACTGCCAATTGCAGAATAAGGACGCTTTGTGCTGGGATGTGAAGTATAAACACTGAGATGACCATCATGATAATCTAAGGGCCATTCCATGTATAAATCATAGCCATAATTATCACGAGGAGATGGTCTAGGAGCAGCAGCATGAAAAACTTTTCTCGGCGGAGTCCTGAAGTATCCATGTCCACGTGAAGGGTAAACATCTGTATAAGAGTGTCCATCCTGGATTTCCAGGAGATAGTCCCTCTTTTAGCCGGTCCTTCCATTGCCTTGAATTATCCCAAAAGAGACAGGAATAAACTACAGGAAAGAAAAAGGGAAGAAAATTGACAGAACTACTATGATTGTAGATGGTCATCATACCACTGGACCTTCTAACATATGAAGAAAACTGTCATCTGCTCCGAATTCCATACAGTACCTTCATGTTTGTCCCTTGATACATATGGTCGGCTTGGACCAGCATCGATAAGACCATGACTTCGAGTGCTTCTCCCACCATGTGCGGATCCCTTTAATTGATTTACCTCTCTGGGTTCGCCGAGAATCTTGCCTGCACTTCTAACTGAAAAACATTGCACTTCTCTTGGTGAACCTAGAGTCTGTGGAGTCCAGCTTGCCACTGCATTTTTCTCTACTGCTACAAAGGCATCAAATATAGATAAATTCTACTCTAGTATCACCAGTAGCCATGATGAACTTACTGTAGGAGACTATTACAAAATTCATACGTTAAGATAAAAAAAAAATGTGTACAAGATCCAGAGCGAGAGCTACATAACCCCACCTCTGACACTAAGGAATATTCAAGCTCATCATACATTTCAAAGTTTACCCTTGCCGCCACCCCACATATTTTTGAATCGACAAATACTCAAAACACCTACAACATCCTTTGCCCATGCCTTGCATATATTACCAATAAAGAGAGTGTCACTATCCTGACTTCGAGGCATCTCACATTGCTTTCCATTAACGTGACAGTTAAAATTTCAGACTCATATGAGATCATCTTGCTGACAATTCATAAGCCTTTCATGACGTGTTATTAATTGTCCCACTGTGTTATACAGATTTATATGATCATTCTTAAACTTGTGGAAGGCTCCAGCAAAGCGCCTGAAAGGAAAAAACATCACGCAAAGCTACTACAAGACTCAAATTGTGAAACTTCTAAGGTATTTCCCATAACTTATCAAGAGCATTATGAATTTCAGGTTTCTAACTATCACAATTCTTTTTATGTGCCCACCATGAGTCATCAGATTTTTGTGTATAAATAAGAATATCTTTAATAGTAGAGAAGCATTTGAGCCTAGTAGAATATAATAAAAAGCCTTCTAAACCTTTTCTCTCTTTTTTGGTTATAAAGGTTTAAGAGTTTGTGAATATATGATTTGTAATTAACAGTGATTCTTTTTTCTGCCCATGCTTATATTACTTATTATAACATTTTGAAAATTATCACATTACCATTGCTCTTTAATGACATGATAATCACTAGAAAGTGTTCTTTTGTGGTGGTTGTTGACATTGATTTCCCAAACCTTCTCTGAGCATAGGTGGGTTTAATTTTGGATACTTTTGGAACATATCCGCATATACATGTTGCACTAGCAAACTTTTGGTGCAATCTATTTGCTTGGTTTTTTAAGGCTGGTTTATTTTGACAAAAATGTTTTTTTTTTTTGGTGAAAGGTCAAATTATATATCAATGTAAAAATTTACAAAATTGTTCGGTTATAAAACATCATCATTTAGGCTCAAACATTGCACTTGACAAATTTCAAAACTCTTATAAAAATTTATTACAATTTGTAAGCTTAACTCCTCTGATAGATAAAATCTTCCCTCTCACAGATGAAAATGTTCTTCATAAAACATTTTCACCATTTTCGGTGTCGGCCTACTCTTGACAAATCCAATCAACCGTAAAGTACCTTTTGTTTTTAGAAAATAATTTACATATCTTTAAGATGTAAACATTTTCAACTGGAATCTCTCTTTTCAAAATCCATTCCAATGAACATCAAAACTATGGCATGTAGCAGTTAGCATTCTCTCTCTTTCGCCAACATTATCAATACTACCCTAAACCAACCCCACCTTTTCTATCAACTGGATAGTGAGATATGTTTCTATAATACCAAACAATTAGTAATCTTTCATAAATATAACATCAAATCGAAAAAAAAAACATTTATGTAGAAATAAATGGAGCCTAAAACTTAGTAAACCACTAAAGGTTATGATCTTAAATAATCGAAACAACTCCAACCTCAAATTCTTATGGAATACATAATTTAGAGATTTGTAATCAAGCATTTCATCTCCTTTTTAATATAGGTAATAACACTTTTACATTTATCTAGAATTTATATTGAATTGTATGAGATTGACATTCCTATTATCTAATCTATTGGGAGTTAGCTATTTGTACGCTAATATAGTTTGCTTCAAATTTTTGGTGAATTACCCTCAATGATGCTTTCCAGTAGGTTCTTAGTTTATCTTGAGCTGGAAGATAGAAACTCAATTTCACTTCCATCGTTTTGCCCGTCTCAAGTTTTTTTTTTTTTTCATGCTTAATCCCACTTTACGTTTCAATTTCAAATCAAAGTTTTGAGAAAAGATTATACCTTTAAACTTTTATATGAATTTGAGGCACATTTTTGTGAAAAGTCTTTATCTTTGTATGAATATAAGCAGTAAACACTTCAGACATATATTTCTTTGGCTGGTTTAAAAGCTCCTGCGCCAATATCGATGAGAATATAGAATAACTTAAAAGAGAGAAGGGGGAAAAAACAAAAAAAAAAAAATCAAAAGATGAAAATAGAGAAAATGTGCTGCTTGACAGCGTGCAAGCGAAAGGTAAATGGAGCAAATAAAGACTCCAAACCAACGAGCAAATAAGAAGGGAAAATGAGAACGAAAGAAGAGAGAGAGAATTGAGTGAAGCAACTGAAGCTTTCAAAGTTTGCTTATCTGAATACACTGCGGGTTGCCAGGCACCTAATGTTTCAACTGGTGCTACAACTTGCGCAGTTTTATCATTACTTATAGTATACAACTTATGCAATAGTTACAAAAGACAAGAGACAAGTTGCATGAAAATCTCGTTCTTCTATTCTGTGGGGCTCGACGTTCGCTTGTTCACTTCAGTTTCCAGCTTGTTCATCAAGGTGCGAGGAACCCACTGATTCGTGATTATTGTCTGTATCTCTGTAATCCTTTAGAACTACAAGTGGGTTATCTATGCTTAGCTCTCTCAATATTGTGCATGCACCGTTAACGTTGCCATAGCTCCCTCTCTCTCCTACGTTCTCAATTTCACATACCTCCATAAACGCATCAACGTCAAACTCACCTAGACTTCCATTTAATCCTTCACTTTGCGCCGTCGGATTCTGCTGAGCTGGTTCATAAAGGTCTGGCCAAATGAGCTCTGCCATCTCCTCATAATTATATTCCTTCAGGAATCAACTATCAATTTATCTCTCTCTAAGTACTTTCCTTTCATTTGAGACATTATTGGATTTTATCTTGTTATTTCTTTATGTCGAAGTTGGACATTGATGAAATGCATAAACACAAAGGAGTATGTCTTTTGTTAAAACAAGCTAGTACAACAGTTATACAACAACTATTCAACAATTTGACATTTACCAAAACAAGTTATTATTAAAATTATGTAATAATTAGTCAAAAATTATTTGACAAGGAATTTTGAATATATTATTGGGTTAAAGAAGATAACTTTATTTCTTCAAAATTGATTGCGAAATGGTATACATATTATTCATTTGATTCAATTTTTCAGTTTTTAGGATAGCTTCATTCAATTCTTCTTGTACTCTTTGAGTTTCCTTCTCTTCTTAGCTTTCTTCTTAGCTTTCTTCTTTTTATATCTTGTGGGATAAATGGCTTAAGAAATATAACTAGTTATCCTTCTCCCTTAAAAATGGATTGTATCTCCTTAAGGTACAATCCTAATTATCTAGCACTTCGGAACAGGTGCATGGTTTGTGAGAAAAAAGGGTGAAGCTTCATTGAGCAGCAGCACCCCAAATTTCATTTCCAGTCTCGTATGCTAAACAAGCCCACCTTTTTGCATTCCAAGAAACACCAGCCTAATTGGTTGACGACCCAACAGTAAAGGTTTGACTGCAGCCCATTGCTTCCTGCAGCACTCTTTATCTTTATAACACCGCCGAGTATCTGGTGTAAAAAACCGCCAGAAAAATAAATAAATGCAAAAAAGAAAAGGGTCCAACCCAGTAATCTTCGCAAAGAAAAGGAATCAATCATGTTAAAGATTATACGTGTAATCCAGTCATCAGCCACTCAACCCCCTTTTAATGTAAGCTTTAACTTAATAACTTAGCAAAAGTAAAAAAAAAAAAAAAAGCTAAGAGAAAAAAGAATAATATATTATACAAATGTGCTCTTAAAATAGTTAACTAAAGAGTATACAGTGAATCATGACAAAATTGTCAAATTTGACAACTAAATAAACAAGACATATTAGTTACTCATTCGTGGTAGAAAATATTTTTATAAAAAGCAAAAGTGCAAAACTTCAAATTAAGAGGGATATAATAGGAATTGTAAAAGTATAATGCTATTTTTGTTTTATATAATTGCAATCAAATTTTTGTCACCTTGTAGTCCTTAGTCTTTATTTGTGAAAAAAAAAATCATTTAGTTATGGTAAAAAAATAGAGCAGAAACATATTATTATAGGATCGGTAAATATAGCTATTTCTTGTTTCTTGTTTTATTTTATTTTATTTTATTTTTAACTATTTCTTTTAACCCTGAAAAGAGGTTTATTTTCTCTTTCCAATGGCTCTTTTAAGTGTCTGAAAATGAAAAGATTTCAAGTAAAAAATTCGTACCCTGTTGTCACTAGTTGATCGAGTCTGGTAATCAATTAGTGGGACTACATCGGTCGACTAATTGTCTTCAAAGCCTAAGACCAAGACAGTTTAAGCTTGGAAATGAGTTAAACAGCGTTGGAGTAAACAAAAAGGTTGGAAGTTAAGAAAAAAAAAAAACAAAAATGCAATACCAAATACCGAACGCCATCATATGTGCTGTCTATCGGTGCTTGCACGGCCAATAATTATAGGAAAAAATCAAAAGGACCAGGATTTGGAAGTTCGCAAAATCAAAAAATCTTGATGAACAAGCCCCAACTTTGCACTTTTGCACAGAACAAACAGCCCAAATGGCATTTCCAGGCTCATAAACTGAACAAGACCCAACTTTTTGCGTGATGGGCTGAACTTGCATGTCCTTAGAAGCACCTCTACGGGATCTCTCTAGAGAAAGGGTAAAGAACTGCAACGTTGAATTCCACAATCCCGGCACAAAACAAAGCACTGATAAGAGGGGACAGACAAAAAAATTTCTGGACAAGGTAATTTTTTTTTTATCACAACAGCAAACAAAGGATCAGCAAAGGAAACATAGAAAAAAGTAGTAGCAACAATAGACAACTCCATTGTTTTAGTGACTCTTGAACGAAAAACCTCTTTGTTATTTTGATTCAATCCGTGAAAAATTATTACAATAATGCTTTACATCTATAACCAATGCTTCTCTACTCAGTTTCTGTTGGAATCTTAGAATACGCCAACAATCATTCCTGCAAAAAACCCAAATTAAACCCACTTGCAGATATGCTAAATTCTTAATATCCCACCTTTATCTAAGATGCACAATGACGCAGAAATTATGATAAACTTGCAAAATTAGATTCTTGAATCAGGTTCAATCCCAGAATCAATTTTCCAATGAAAAGGAGTTCCTGAAGACTAAATTTGCCATTAAAGTTCATTAACATTCAATTATTTTCTAAGAAGCCACGTCCCAAATTAGTTTCTCATCCAAACAGACTTAATCTTGCACCATGCAATGGAGACCCCACAAAATGATGGTAGAAACCATCGAGGCTCCCAAAGGCTCAATAGCTCTTGCCTTTGGCTTGCTTGCTTCCTTAACCAATTAGTAGACTTGGAATTGGTTGATTAATTTGACAAGTGGGGTCTAAACCTTTAGAAATAAGAGCTAATGCTTTTGAAAACAACAAACAAGTGGGTGGGTGCTTTGAAAAAGAGATGTCAATGCTTTGGAAAAACAACAAACAAGTGGGCGGTTGCTTTGCAAAAGAAGGGATTGCTTTAGAAAAGGTAAAATAGACATCAACCAAGAAAAGGTTGGAACAAAGGAAAAGCTCCAAAAGAAGACAAAGACTTAGACTTCCTATTTACATACCGGATAAGTATTGACAATCACTGTTTAGTCTCTACTTTATTCTTTTCACATTGAAAATCACTATTTAGTCTCCAGAAGTTTCTTTAAAGGGAAAAAAAAAACCCTTAATGATAATAGATATATTTTTCTAATTACGTTACCACTATTATTTCCAATTTTTTGGTGATAGGGGTTATATGACCTTAAGCATAAATTATATAAGTTTGGAAGAATAATTTATAAAAAAGAAGTTAAATTATTTATTTTAAGTTGGATATAATTTTTTAATAAGCTTTTTAATATAATTATAGAGTTTCATTTTCTTTTTGACACTTTTATAAAGTTTGATAGTCCACATAAATACAATAATATGTGAGATTGTTGTAATTCACATGACAAGGAGATGTATTAAATAACTAATAAGAAATTACTATTTTACATTTTAAAAAAAATTTATTAGGAATCATGTTCTATCATAATGCCATTTGCTTGAAAATAAAGCTTTTTATAAGAATTGTTTTCTAATGTTCAAGATGAGGTTACATATTAAGTCTTATATTGAAAACATAAACACAAAAAAATATCAAGTTTCCTATAATTTAACTCAACGAGCTAAAACCACGTATTGATGTGTTATTATACTATCATCTAAGGCTCGTTACAAGCCTAAATTTAGAGAGTTAAAGAACAAGCCTAAATTTAGAGAGTTAAGTCTTTAAGTTATTTCCAACCCCAATCTTGGGCATGGTATGGAGATCAAAAGGGAGTTTGGACAAAAGACATGATAACTATCCGACAAGTAAAAAGGTGATGTAAGGATTGATTAAAGGAAAGTTGGATGCATATTGCTAATAAAATGATGGTTGAAAGACAAGTGGGGACAAGTGGACTTAAAGAGTAAGGATTGATTAAAGGAAAGTTGGATGCATACTGCTAATAAAATGATGGTTGAAAGACAAGTGGGGACAAGTGGGGACAAGTGGGGACAAGTGAAGTTAAAGAGTGTAGATAAGTTAAAAGCTAGTTTTCAAAGACAAATGACATTATATTGTTAGGATAGGTAAAAAGATAACCTAAAGATTATGAGGAAAGATATGGATATAGTATAGCTAAAAAGTGAAAAAATGATTGAAGGACAACTAGAGTTGGGTGTTTAGACAATTTTGGTGAGTTGAGGAACGTTGGGATGAAAGGTTTGAGTTGTTTATTGATATGGTAGGAATGGATCAATTACTATTAATTATTAGTTACCAAATCATAGCCCACCGGAATATGTGATCTTAATGATTGTTCTCACTTTAAAGAACTTCGATGGAACAAAAAAAAAAAAGTTTCCAAAATTTTGACTCCTTATATTTCAAAAAAAAAATTGCATTTCTTTGTCAAGCAACATAATTTCTAAAATTAGGATTATATACAATCTCTTGTCATTAATTGTTATTGGTCTACATTATCATGTATCAAAGTTTTTATAGGAATTCATTAATGTTTTGAACTATAAAGTTAGCTTAAGTGAGTTATAGGGTGTCTCACTTTTGAAGACTTGTCTTTTAAGTGACATTATTAATAGAAATTGAAATTACAAATTGTGAAAAAAAAATTAAAAAATCCTTAAATTAATAAAACATTCTTGCTTTGACATTTCCATTACTTGTGTCAGCGTATACATATGTGCTAATGTACATTTCCATTACATAAGTTTTTTTTCAATTAATCATTATAAAGTAACATAATAATATATAAAATTACTTATTAACCTTATTAATTTTCTTGATAATTGAGTTATAAATATTTGCACTAGGAAACATCTCTTCCTATGTTAAGATAATGAAGGGTAAAAAAACCCAATTACAATTTTGAATTTGATTACTTTAAATTATAGATTGAAGCAATGAACCATGTTTGAATTGCCGTGTTTGATGAATTAAAAGAAAGAAGATATTAATTTGCTTCATAAAGCATTTTGATAAAGCAGTGCTAACTTGATCTTAAATCTTATTTTAGTACTTGTTTAATGCAATAGGATTTTTTTTCCTTTTGTCACATAGATTTTTCTTTTCAATCCAAAGGAGGTTCACTTTCTCTTCATTGATAGCAGTTACAAATTTCCGACGATCTAAAGATTTATATTCTATAGTGGTCAAATTAAATTACATCAAATGACGGATGGATAAGCGGAGAGGGAAGTTTTGGGTTAAAAAAATTACGGTGCTTTAGAAAAAAAGAAAGAAAAAGTGGGCTCCTGCTTTAAAAAAGAACGCTAGTGCTTTAGAAAAACAGGTAGAGTGTGTGGGCGCTTTGGGACAAAAAGAGCAAGTGCTGGTGTACGTTCTAAAGCATAAATAATAAGCAACAAAAAGAAGTTCGAAACTTAAAAAAGTTATAGAAAGAAAATGAAGATAATAAGATAATCATCACAACCGAGTAACATCCTGATGGACAGCATTGGAAGCAAAAGACAGTCATGATCGTTCTATCCACGCAGGGAAGTTGACGGGCCGTGTACTCGTCTGTATAGTTTTTGGACTAATAAACACATCTTCTTTCGCCATTTCAATTACTTCAATAATGTTTTTTAAGACAATTACTTCAATCATACTTTTTTCTACATCTTTTGGGCATGAAATATCTGTGTATCTTGGATACTTAAAAAGATAATGAGTTGTGAAATATTTAATTTTAAAATTTTAAATTTGATTACCATGAATTAAGGAGTATGAGCTATGTTTGAATTCTCATAGTAGGATTTTTTGACAAGTGGTACCGAATTTATTCAAAGGGTTAGGAAAAGAAAAACCTTGGATTGAACATAACAGAACAAAACATGAATGGGATATAGCTAATTGAAAATGATGGTATTCATCTATGGTAACAAATAGCTAGTTCTTAGTTCTATTTCTTGCTCGAAGTGACCTATATTTACATAAAGATTCTTAAAAATCTAAGAACAAAGAATTTGTACCAAAATTTTCCTAATTTCGATTTCATTTATTACACAAGGCAAATGTGTACAGATATCCTAATCATGCCTCGTGAATTCTAGAATTAAGATTAAACATGAATTCTAGCAATCAATTGCAATTGATTAATTACAAACATGTAAATATGTAAACATGAATTTTAAATGGAATCAATTAATGCTATATTTTTGCAATTGATCAAGGTTTTAAATGGAATCAATTAATGCTATAAAATTGGCTTCACTTAGTTTGATGATAACTTCTTTATAGACTTGCCTTCTAAGTAGGCATTATTAATAAAATTAAAGGGAAAAGAAATATGCATTCCCTTTTGTTCACATGAAGAATGTTCTTGTTCTTGTCAATTATAATAGTAGGAACTTTGGCAAATTTTCTTTCAATAGAAAGCAAGGTATAAAGTCTATCACGCATTATTGTTAGTTTTTTAGATAACAACAGAATCGAATGCAAAATACATGTTTCGTTTAGTTGAATATTTTTGCATATTAAAACTCATTATGGTCACAAAAATTCAATGAAATATATTGAAGGAAAAGAAAAAAGAACTTTGAATTTCAATGGATTTTATTGTATGGAAACTTTGATCCTATAGCGTCAATGTTCCCATTGCTTTTCTCTTCATTTCCCCATCTCTTCAAACCTGTTTTATTTAAGATAATCAAAAGCTAATTTTGGAAGACAAGTGACATGGTTATTATTGGATAGATGAAAAAGGTAACTACAATATTGATTGAAGGAGAAATAGATGGGGTATATCTAATTAAAAGGATGGCTAAAGATAAGTGGGGACAAGCTGCGTCAAAGTATTGTAAGTCAAAAAGCTAGTCTCTAAGGACAATGACATGATTATTATTGGGATACACGAAAAGATTATTTAAAAATTACAAAGACGCATATGAATGCATAAGTGCTGATTGAAAAGACGAATAAAGGAAAAATGAGGTTGAATGTTTGGATAATTTTGGTGAGTTGTCCAAGAAACCTTAGATGAGGTTTGAATTTTTTATTTATATTGTAAGATAAGATCAATCATGTTACTAAATTAAGAGTTAATGACTTGATAATGTACTAAAATCTATGATCGGTAGGTCTTTTCCTTAATTTTGATTTTATCTAGTTTATTAAAAGGATTGTATTTCTTCATCCAGAATTTTGATTTCTTGAATTAAAAGGAATCTGTTAGTGTTTTGGACTCTAAAATTAGCTTAAGCTAGTGAGATAGTGCTTTTAGTTGTGAAGACTTGTCTTTTAAGAGGTATTATTAACAAAACTTGTGAAAACAAATTACTTAAATTGACAAAATGTTCTTGTTTTGAAGTTTCATTAGTTTTGCCAATACATAAATGGGCTAAACTAGTTTGTTTCAATTAATTTCTATGAAGTAATAAATAAATTAAGAAATTACTTATCAACCTCACTAATTTTGTTAATAATCAAGTTATCAAATGCTTTCACTAAGAGACATTTCTTACTATGTTTAAATAGTATGAATATTTGCTTGGACAATAAAAAAGATGATCAGATGTAAGAAATTTAATTATAATTTTTAGTTTGCTTGCTGTAAGTTATAGACTAAAGCAATAGGCCATGACTAAGTTGCCAAGTTGATAGATAAAAAAAATAAATTACAACTTGTTTCATGAAGTTTTTTGATAAAAGGGTGATAACTTGATCTTAAATCTTATTATAGTATTTGCTTGTTATATAATAGGATATAATTTTTCTTTGTTACAAAGATTTATCTTTTTAATATCGAATATTTTCTGTTAGATGATAACTCTCAAAAATTTATGAGGACACAAAGATTTTCAAGGATCAAATCAAGATGTCAAATGACAAATGAATAAGCTCAGTGGGTGTGTGAATTAAAAAAAGTACATGTGCTTTATAAAAAGAAAGAGAAATTGTGAACATGCTTTATAAAAGAAGAACAAGTGCTTTAGAAAAGAAGAGCAAGTGCTTTAGAAAAACAAGCAAAGTGGGTAAGCACTTTAGAAAAAAAGACCCAATGGTAGTGTCCGTTCTAAAACATCAGTGATAAGCAACAAAAAAAAGTTTTTTAACTACAAAAAAGCTAAAGAAAAAAGACGAAGACTCAAAATGGATGTAGGTGGCAACCTTGAGCGTCTCTCTACTTTAGACTAAGGTCGTTGTTGTGAGGTTTGGATTCTTTTTTCGACTAATGAATCTGGATTTGGTGGCATCTACACAATCCTTTTGTTCTTAAGAAAATATTAATTAAAATGAACATAATAAGATAATAATTAGAACTAGGGAACATCATAATGGACAACCTTCTATTCACATCGTACAACTTGATGGACAATCAACTTGTCTGTGTAGTTTTTAGTCTTATGAACACATCTTCTTTTCACATTGTAATTGCTTCAAAAGTGCTTTTTAGGACAATTACTTCAATAACACTTCTTTGGGCATCTTTTGGTCATGATCTATCTGTGTATCTAATCTATAGGCATAGCAGTTATGATTACTAGCTAACCTTTTGTTTTTTTCTCCATCTACTTCAACGTTTAGGAGAGTATTTATTATGCTATAAATTTAAGACTAAATCCTTTTTGTTGGCTACAGTTTTTACCGGGGAAAGAAAACAAAAAGCCACAGACAAGCAAAAAATTTCAAACAACTAAAAAGTCTACAAGAACAACCTTCAAACAAAAAAGAAATTCTCTACGTTAAAGTTTATATGCGTAATTGAGTCCCACCTATTCAATTTCCTTTTCATTTAAATGTAATAGAATGACATTCAAGTAAATCTATTGACGTTTACGTGCGTAATTAAGTCACCAACAGATATTTCTGAATGAAAAATTCCTTTTTTTCTGTCTCATACATGGACCATGGTTCTCAGACTCTAAGGACTACCCAATCGTTTGAAAATCCAAAGTTTAATAAAAGGCCCCGGAGAAGTGTGTACTCAGAAAATTGGTTGGCTAGTAAGGACAAAAAAGTAGAACTTCAAGCAAAAAGATGAAATATTCTTTGGAAAAGGATTTATAGAATGTTTGTTGGCCATTGTAAGTTAACTTTTCTTTTAGTATCAATCTTTGCTTCAAGCTTGACCTACTAGGTATACATTAAAAATTGATCTTACGTTACTATCATCATAGGTAGTGTGCATAATTAAGTTCATTTGATCATTATAATATGTCAATCTTTGACATAAAATGGAGTTCAAAAGCTAGTTTTAAAGACAAATAACATGATTATTATTGGAATAGGCAAAATAACTACTAAAAAATTGACCGAAGGAGAATTGGATGGGGTACAGCTCATTAAAAAGATGGCTCAAGATACCTTAGTGGGTCAATAAGTCAAAAAGCTGTAAAGAGACATGATTATCATTGGGATACATGAAAAGATAATGAGAAATAATTAAGATCCGTAGCAATTAATTGAAAAGATAGACAAAGACAAGTGAGATTGAATGTTTGAATAAATTTGGTGAGCTATCCAAGAAACCTTACGTTTGAGTTATTTATTTTTGTTATAAGATAAGATTAATCACTATGGTTGTTAGTTATCAAATTCAGAGTTAATGACTTAATACCTCACCAAAATCTATGAGTAGTCTATGATCTTAAGATTGTTTCAATAATTTTGATTCTATCTACTTTATAAAAGAAATTTCATTTCTTTCTTAAGTATTGTAATTTCTTAAATTGAGATTATATTTATTTCTTACAATGTAGTCTATTAATATTTTGAACTCTGAAATTAGCTTTGTTAGGCATATCTTTACTTTTGAAGACCGGTCTTTTATGTGGCACAATTAACAAAAATTAAAAAAAAAAGATATTAAATAAAGGAACTTGTTTAAAAAATCCTTAAATTTACTTTTGCCACTATATACATAGGGTAAAATAGTTTTTTTACTTATTAATTTTTGCATTGTAATATGGTTATTGAATATTTTCTCTAGAAGGCATTTCTTATTATGTCTAATACAGTATGAATGTTGCTTGAATACTAAAAAATATAATAAGTTGTAAAAACTCAATTATAATTTTGAATTTACTTTTTATTAGTTATAGACTAAAATAATGAGTCATAACTAAATTTTTATGTTTGATGGGGTAAAAGAAGATTATAATTTATTTCTTAAATTATTTTGATAAAGTTGTAATAACTTAATCTTAAATCTTATTACAATATTTGTGTGTTATATAATAAAATTTTATTTTTCTTTGTTACATAAATTTTTATTCTCAATCTCAATAAAGGTTTATTTTCTCTTCCTTGATAGCTCTCATAAATTTATGATGATACCAAGACTTCGTGATCAAGTTAAATGAATAAGCAGAGAGGGTAGGCGTGGATAAAAAAGGAACAAAAATAAGTTTGGAACTTTTGAAAAAAACAAATAAAAGGAGGGCCAAAGAAAGAAGACGAAGACAAAAAGAGAGATAGCTGGCAAACCGTGGGACCCCCTACTTTAGTCTACGTCCGTTGATAGGTGAGCTGTGGACCCTTTTCGGTCCATTGAATCTGGACTAGATAGCATATATACAATAGTCAAGTTCCTGTCTGCTTTAGTCATTTTCCAGTATGATTGTCCTGTGAAAAGCAAAAGGAAGCATATCTTCTTTTTTACCCCCAAAAAGACACAGCTTTGTCGGTTGTTTTTTAATCCCGGCCTGGAGCTGGCGAAAGAGTGTAAACGGGATGAAAAGTCATCATTCTGAAGATTTTTTTTTTTTTAAAAAAAAAAAATTTTTATTATAAACTCACACACCCGGGGGAGGGGAGGGACGGGATTCGAACCCCTGACCGGTCAGGGTTAGGCTCAGAGAACGCCACTGAGCCAGGGCCCCCGCCCCATCATTCTGAAGATTGGATTGCTTATTTATAACATCGATTATTACATTTATTAACATGACTTATTACTTAGTATAAACTGTGATATTATGGGTTATATTATAAGTTATCCCCTCATTTATTGATTTCATTGTTGTACTCTGTCAATTTTCTAGTGAAAAGTCAAGGAGGACATCAAATGGTGAATGATGAAGTGTAGTTGCTCTCGAAAATTAAACGTAAGTGTTGGAACTGACTAAGGCCAAACAAAAAACATGTTAAAAGTAAATTCAAAGTGTATAAAGCTAAAAAAAAAAGGTGATATGATTGAATACAAGATCGGGACAGCTTTCTTGGCACTTGGCTCGAGTCTCCAGTGACCAATTATGAAAGATTCTGTTGGTCGACTACATGTGCTCAAATTAAAAAAACCCCTTAACCAATACAATTTAAAAAGCTTAGATGAGTGTGCACGTGAAAAGTTATGAAAAGTTGAGGAGATCCGAAACAATCAGAGAAAGAAGACGAATACTTAACCAAAGTTGGATTTGTGAATACCAATAAGCACACAGGTTTATAATTCAAAATTGAAGGCTAGAAATTTATGGAAGGCAAAGCGAAGCCCTTAGGTGAACGACTGCTATTCTCATTTGAAACATAGAGTGGTACACATCTACCCGTACAAATGGATGAACTTTTGGAAGATATTTGTGGCTAGCATCAAGGAGATGGCCAAAACTGATTATAACAATTTTAAAAACTTGATGAACGAAACAACGTAAGAATAAACAAAAAGGTGTTGCCATTTAAGACACCCATCTAATGACAAACCAGAGAAGATATGTGACCCAATTGTAGTTTGTATAACTAGTTGGTGTCCTCCATCGAACTAAAATATGGTTATATGATAAATAATAACAAAAAAGAAAACTACGTTTCATAAGAGATAGTGGCTTCTTAACATGATTTATATCTTTTATTAGAATATTTTTTATCACGTAGTAATAATATTTGAAGAAATATGTATTATCGTTTCTTATGTTTCTCGAATTCTTAAATTTTGGTTTTTATACTTTAATCTTAATATAAAAACTAGTGTCTTTTCTACTGCTATTTAATTGACCTATAAATATTTTCAATCATAAATGTTTGACACTGCAAGTGATGAATAAATAAATAAAATGGGTAGTCATCACTGGCTTAGAAAAACAGCAAGCAAATGTTGGAGTACGAATACTAGCAATCATGTAATGATTCTCCAGTATATAATTAGCGTGGATTCCATTTGTTGTTTGATGATCACACGTATCAAACGAGACAACTTAAGAAGCTTAATCAGTGTTTGAATAATGAAAAAAAGGAGGTATGAAAAAGTTTAAAGAAAGAAAGTAAGGTTATTTTTTATACTTTGAGACGAGGTTAATCACTAAATTATTCTTATTAAACAAAAACTTATATGATGACTCCATAGTCTACTAAACTATATGATCTTATCAGTTTTTCTCACCGTAAAAATTATGATATTGGAGATCCAACTTTGGTGGGGAAATTACATAATTCTCCTAATTTTTTATTTTATTTATTGTACAAGAAACAATTTACATTCTTATCATCAAGCCTTCTGATGCCATCAAAGTTCTTGTTGGTCTGCATTATCTTATGTTAAGGTTTTAAAAGAATTAATAAATAATTTGGCTCTAAAATTTGCTTAAGTTATTTAAATAATGATTTCACTTTTGAAGACTTGTCTTTTATGTGACATTATAAACAAAATATTAATCTATAAAATTATGAAATTGATAGAAACGTTTTTGCTTTAAATGTTTTGTTATCTATGCTACTTTTTAGTTATTTGATGCAATAAGTTTCCTTAGCATGAAAACCCATTTTATTTGTATGGTACAAGCATGTATGTATAATGTGTGCTATGCTAGTTAGTTTTGAAGTAATTTTTTTAAGAAGTAACATGACTTGTCAATGAATTGTTTATTAAACTTAAGTAATTTTCTTTGTAACTGAGTTATCAAATTTTCATTTGATTTTGAGGCTTTGATTATCAAAATATGCCTTAGATAATATGAATTTTTTAGGGACGTCAAGAATATCATAAGTTATAAAAAGTCCAATTTTATAATTGTGAATCTAATTGAGACTAGTAAATAAAGATAGAATTTTCACACTTAATAATTAAAAAAGAAAAAGAAAACCCACAGTATTGTAAGAAACAAAAGTGTAGAAGATCTAGTCATCACATGATTGCATGACTGGCACAGCTGTCCTATGACTTCGATTCCGCTGGTCGATTGTTTGGTAGCACTCATGGCTAAGAACTCTTTAGCCAAAACATTGCGAATCCAAAAAGACTAAAAGAAGAAGACGAAGACTAAAGTCCACCATAGCTGGACCCCTTTGGTGGCTCTTGCTTTAGCTAGTGGTCGTAGAATAATGAGATTAGCATTGTTTTTTATCGCATTGCACATGACACCATATGATTAGATGTAAATTAAGATTAGGATAATCAATTAACTATTACAACTGAATAACATCCTATTCCAAACCAAGTGAACGCAAATCACTTCATGAACATTTTTTAAACTTTGCTCTTCTTTATAAGGAATCAACAAATATTCTGTCTTGGCAACTTCACTTTTCCTACAAGTTTTTTTTTTAAATATATATATATATATATATATATTATCATAATGATTCCTTCATATTGGAGTTTGATTCACACGTAACGTTCATAAGTTAAATCAAGGTCAAAAACTAGTGTAAGGCAAACCAGTGAGGAGCTGACAAATAGAAGAACCGTTACCATGCGTTTCTTTCTTTAACTCATTCAATGATAGTTGAGGAGGAAATACAAGAGCTTACCACTAGTTTTATACATTACCTTTTTTATTTATCTAAAATATGGTTATTGCACCCAACATTTTTGTTATTAATAAAATTTATTAGGGTACTATCTTTTTAAAAAAAAAATCTTCTGGCAAAAATTGACCAAAATTCGGCCATTCGACTTAATTTATTATGTACGGTTGGTCTTGACAACTGCTAAAAGTTATAAAAAAAAAAAAAAAAAGGAGAGTCAAAAGTATTGGCAGCTATTCCTATTTTTAGTGGCTTCATCATCCCGATAAAAGCATGCAAACAATACTATTTCTTACCTTTTAGTAACCATGAATGGATTACTGCTACTTTTTTTTGTTATCTTATTTCAAGGTTAACAAACTAATATTGTTAATATTTTTTGGTACCAAATAAAACCTTAATACAAAATGGTCAATGACTGTCATAACAGGATCTTATATGAACCAGCTCTTGTTGTATGCCCTACACATTAAATAGCTACTGAAATAAAGTAAAATCAAACCGAGCGCTTACTATATGTTCATTCAAAAATTAAAAATTGATTCCAGCAAACTAGTCTCTTTTTTCTTCGATTTGTTCAATTTTGTTCATACATTCACTAATTTGGAAGACAAAATCATATTCCTTGCGGAAAGAATTATTGGGAATCCAAGACTTACAAGAATTTACATTCGTTGATTTCCAGAATAGATTTCGGTACTTTGCAGCAACAAAATCTTTTTGGATAGTTGAGTTATTGGGTGATTTCTATCTATGGAAAGGAGGAGAACCCTTTGTCCTACTTTGAGGCATTTTTGGGGGCTGAAATTTTGTTTTGTATTGTGCTAAGCTTATCTTATTAAGTATCAATTTTCTCCTAAAAGGATGCTGTTATTAGGTCATTTACCTCGGTATTTGATCGTGCAAGAAGTGAGTCGAATTAGTTAATAGCCAATGAAATCTACGCCCTGGTTCTTGTGCATTATGATAGTGGGATCTAGCATCGGCCAATTTTCTCCACAATAATGTAAGGTATAAAGTATACAATTCGTTCCTCTAGGAAAAAAAAAGAAGTGCGGATGCTTTAGAAAAAGAAGTGTGCATGTGATTGTACCTGCCTCTGAAAAGCAACAAATAAGTCTATCGGTTATGAGACATAAAAAGCAATCAAAGGCTACAATATCTAGCAGTTGTCTGCTTTAGTCCTTTCATATTAATCCAGTCAAATAAGGCTGCAACCACAAAAAAAAGCTTTAAGACTCGTGATCCTTGCAAGCAACCGACAATCCTTAGAGGTCTACTAGTTTTGTCCTTTCATATTAGCAACGCTATCTTAAGCACGTTAGGAAATAGTCATTTCATACAAAAAAAGGGTATCCCAGTGAACAGACATCTATTCTCTATTATGTAACCACTGTTGCTTTTTTTTTTTTCAATAATCTAATTACCATTACCTCGGTTAGCCAATTGTTCCTATTAAAATTTCCAATCGTTATGGTCATAATATAATTTAGTAAAGGCATTTGGTGGTCGTCATAGTAAAGTATCTTTTTCATTTAATACTAGTCTTGGCTGTAAGCGCTGCCTGTAAAATGTATGCTAGAAAAATTAAACTTAATAAACTAAAATTGATATCTCACAAGATAAATTTGGTATTAACTGAGTGATTTTAGTGTAAGTAGAACAAAAGCTTGTTTTGTAACATATGTCACTGCAATTCATTTGGGGATAGGCAAAGAAAGACCTCAAAGATTGAACCACAGTGCACGTGATGTATTTTAAGTGGCATTAAAAATAAAATGTTATTTATAATAATTTTTAAAATACATAGCTTTTTAATTTTTTATAATATTTTATCCTGCAATAATAGTGACAGTGATTAAATTAAATAACATCAAGTCATGAATAAAGACACCCAAGAAAAAAGAAGAAATAATTAGACACTACTGTGGAAAAGACGAGTGACTGTCTTGGAAAAATAGCAAAAGTCTGTCTATTCTGGTACATGGATAGCTAGGTAAGGCTGCAACTGCGAAAAAGCTAAAAGGACAAAAGACCCGTAAAGTACCTTTTTGATTTAACTATTGGCCTTAGCTGTACATCAGAAAAAATAATCTTAACATAATAAACTAAAATTGATATCTCAAATCAAAAAGAACATTAGCCGAATGATTTTAGCGTAAGAAGAACAAAAGCTTGTTTTTGTGATAAATGGTATTGCAATTCATTTAGGGATATGCAAAGAAAGACCTAAAACACTGAACTATAGAGCATGAGGAAAAGTATGGTTGAGGGACAGAGGTTGGGACCAGCTAATTGAACAGGATGGTTTAGTGGCTTTCCTAGAAAGTTTATCGTCTTTTTGCAATGAGCACGACCAATCGTAGTCGTCTTTTTTCGATGTTAATGTCTTTATGCTGACACTAAGAGATGTCGATTGGTTGACCCAACAGTTGGTCTAAAAGAGGAAAATCGATGAGTACATAGAATAACATTTTCTAAAATAGAAGTGTTGCTTTATGGATATATTGTAAACCAAGAGGCTTTTATGCACCCCTTTATGCTAGGGATCTTAGGGTATAGTGGCAAGCAATGCAACATTTTGCCTAAGTGGATTATTTGGGATAATTTGAGAGCTACAAAGTTTGGGTCATAGAAAACATGAGTATCTATTTTTTGGATGTTAGGTTGTTAATGAATAAGGTCAAACAATGTTGTTAGATACAAATTAGTGTTGTTTGATAATAGTTATGAATAATAAGGGATTAATTGACAAATAGACTATCAATTTAGAACTAACAAACAAATGAGAAATTTTGAATCTTAAAATATGTAACACAAGATAAAACATTAGAATATTTCTTTAAAAGATTCTAGAAAATGAGTAGCATGACATTCTTTTTTATAAGGAACTTTGATTTTCTTTTAATTCTTTGATTTGAAGTGTTAATTAGCATTAAGAAACTTTTTTTTTAAATGACTTGAAAGAAATAGTAAGTTTTGTATTTTAAAAATATTTATAATAAATTTTTTAAAATATAGAATACTCTTCCCACAATTTTTAATACATATAATTGTAATCAAAGTGGGCAAGGATTTGGTTATATGAGTAATACATCATCTTTATGCAAGCATGTGAACTTTTAGGTTATAATACTATGTCAAAAAGCCTTAGAATTGGCTTATAAAAAATTATTATGTATTTCATCTTTAACAAATTTCACAAACGAGATTCAAGTAGTATAAGAGATTTTTTACATCATTCTTAGCCATTTGTAATTTATTCATTATAATAAAATAATTATTTTTGCAAATTTAAGTACATTCTCATTTGTTCATCAATTTGTTCAATTTCCCATCAAAGTCATATTCCTCTTGAAAAAGAATCACTAGGAAGCTGGGAATATAACAATCTACCTAAGCTTTGTGTGTTGAATCTACATTAAAAAAAATGTCTTAATTTAATAAGCTAAAATTAATAAGAATATTGTTTGGATCATACAATGGCCCATATAAAAAAGAAAAGTTCACAATTTTGAGAAGAACAAAAGCTTATTTTTGTGACAGATGGTACTGAAATTCTTTGGAAAATACGCTAAGAAAGACCTCGAAGACCGAGTAGAACATTAGTGGTATACAGCTAGTTCAAAAGAATGGTCGATAAAAAAAATGGTTAGGCCATTCGAAACGGAGCATAATTGAAAGAGGTACAATGAATTGACTAAAATGGGTTTAGGACAAGTCACAGGGAGCTATCAAGGACAATAAAGACTATACTGGCCCTACCGACTTGAGTGGTTCTCAGCTTTAGTCTTTCTTTTGTCTTGATTATCCTATGAAAAGCAGAGCAAGCAAGTCTTCTTTTTACCGTTCAATTGTATCATGGACGCCTTTTTTAGTATTATTTTTTATTTCATCTCTTTATTCAAAGCAATAACATATTCACATAAAATTTTCTACTAATATAAAAAAAGAATTTTTACTAATTTTTTTTTTTTAAGTTTCATGTTATTATTACACAAGAAAAACAAGAAAATATGCTTTTGGGTGCTTTCAAGCTTTATTAAGCTGTGAAAATGGAGAAACCTTTCTTTTAGTTACTTGGAGGCTAAAATTTTACTATTTTTAGTGCTAAGCTTGACTAAGTATAATAATAGCGATTAATTTTTAAAAATATATTATTACGAAATCTTTTATCTTGGACTTTGATTATGTTTTGATTTTTGTAATACTGAAATTTTTTTAATAATTGATTTATTAGATATTTTTAATCAATTGTGAATTATAGGTCTTATTATATTTAAAATAGTACAAATATCGTTTAGACATTCAAAAACATAATGAATTATAAAATATTTAGTTAATAAAATACATTTTGATAAATTTGCGATAAAAGATAAAGGAAAAGCAACTTATTGATTTGGTTTTATTTATTTTGTAATTATGGGCTTGTTAAATAACTTGATTTTGAAAAATATATACTCTTTTTATTTTTCTTAATTCGTAATTCTTTTATATTATTGGATCATATAGTCTCTTCATATTAACAATCATTATTGAATATGCGTTACTATTTAAAACCACTAAATGTAATCATCCTCGAAAGAAATATCCTCAAAATGCGCAGTTAGTCGGATTCATTTGTGAAGCAAGGTAAAAGCAAGGTAAATGCCTTGGAAAAACAGCCAAAAAGTTTATCGTTCGAGGACACGAAAAACAAGCAAATCAAAAACTTTTAAAAAGCTGTGACTACAAAAAAGCGCGTAGCTGACAGTCCTTGGTGGTTGGTTGCTTGAGTCCTATCAGAATAGCAATACCATTATTAACTCGTCCAAAGAAAAAGACATTTCACATTTTCTCGATTATATAACCCTCAGTATGACCGCAATTCTTTGAAGGACAGGCAAAGGAAGACCTCGAAAATTGAACAGGGCAAACATGAACGAGAACAGCTGGATGGAAAGGATGTCAGAGGAAAAAATAAATTAATGGGATCTCAACAGGACGGTTGATGGACAAGTCACTAAACCAGCTGAGCCATCAAGAAGGACAAGGATACGACAAACCTGTCGAATTTTATTGCTTTCTGTCATATTTCGGCATAATTGTTTTTGGAAGGCTTAAATCAACAATTGAAAAATTAGTTTATTAATTAAAAAATATTTTTCTATTTAAATTTCATCATATTCACCGGTGTAAAACTTGTAAACAGTTTCTTTCTTTTTTATTGGGAATAGATCTCATTAGTGTCATCGTCGAAGATTTCATGGGTGCTCTAGAGAAAGAAGAAAGAAGGCAGGGCTTGTGGTCTGGTCCGTAAGAACAAATCTAGGATAAAAGACTTATTACAAAGTTTTTCTAGTTTTGATTTTATAATCATACAATAAAAATATGTAAGGATTTTTTATCAAGACTTGTTACTAGAAACTAATCATTGTAGCTTTGCAATATTATGTATAAGAGACTCAATTAATGTTTTGAACTGACTCAATATAAGAGACAAAAAAAGCTTTGCTTTGCTTCAAATGTAAATGATAAGAGAAAAACAACATTCTAACATAAGTTTAAATCTTATATTAGAATTCTCTTATTATATTACATGTCTTCTAAAATTATATATTTATTATGTTTCTTAAGTTTTATAATCTTTAATCATTTTTTAAATCTATGTTCTTCCGCTGATAGTTGTAGCAAAGTCTAACAATGTAATGATTTGTTGTCATAAACATCGATGACGCAAAGATTTACCTACAGTGGGCAGCGCTCAAATTAAATGACGTCAAAATGGCGAATGAAAAAGGATTTGGAAAAAGAAGAAAAATTGTTGGTGTCTGTTCTGGCTAATCAACAAAATTTGGCAAAAGCAACTTTTAGGAGCCTGATTTGTCTGGTTTTCTTATAAAAGTCTAGGATATGCCTTGAGCCTTCTACGCAACAAAAGCATATCTTCAATCCCCTCTTCAGTTACTCGAGCAACCGTTCTCTATTACTCTTTCACTCATCATCAAGAAATGGCGGAAGCACTTCTTTTGAGCATTGCCGAGGGAATCCTCAGCCGTTTGGGTTCGCTTGCTGTCAACAAGATCGGACTGCCGTGCGGTGTCCAAACTGACCTTGAAAGGCTGGAGTGTACGGTTACAACAATAAAAAATGTTCTTAATGTTCTTCAGGATGCAGAGAAGCAACAGACTGGGGGCGACGCAGTTAGAGATCGGCTCGAACGGCTAGATGATCTCCTCTATGAAGCGGATGACTTGCTGGATGCTATTTCCACAGAAGCTCAACGACAAAAAATGATGACAGGGGATAAAATCATGAAGGAGGTATGCATATTCTTTTCCGAATCGAATCAGCTTGTATATGGTCTTATAATGGGTTGTAAGATTAAGAAGATAAGAGAGAAATTTGATGCCATTGCGGCCGTTGCGAACAACGTCAATATCCTAGTGAAACCTGTGAAAGAAAGAGTCATTCATAGGAAGAGGGAGGACACTCATTCTTATTTAGGTGGGGAACCAGTTATTGGTCGGGAGAGTGATGAGAATGCAGTTATAGATCTTTTAATGAAGCCCAGCGATAAATCAGATGTGTCAATTATTTCAATTGTTGGTCTTGGTGGATTAGGAAAGACCACATTAGCTAAGGTCATATTCAATAACGAGGAAATTAAAAATAAATTTGAGGAAAGAATATGGGTGTGTCTCTGATAACTTTGAGAATAAAGTCATTATCGAGAAGATATTAGAGACTGTAAAAGGAGAAAAACCTCAAACTGATTTAATGCAAAGACTAGTACATGACCTTCGAAAAGAAATCAATGGAAAAAAGTATTTGCTTGTATTGGATGACGTTTGGAATGAGAAAAGTGAAGAATGGTCTAAGTTGAGAGATCAATTAATGGTTGGTGGAAAAGGAAGTAAAATATTAGTCACAACACGTAAGAGAAATGTTGCAGAAATTATGACACAAGAAATATATGCTTTAGAAGGCTTAAAGGAACAAGATTCATGGGACTTGTTTAAGAAAGTGGCTTTTGAGGATGAGGTAGTTGAAAAGCATTTAGAGGAGATGGGAAAGGTAATTCTTAAAAAGTGTAAAGGTGTTCCTTTGGTAGTAAAAACTGTGGGAAGCATGTTATATTCTAAAAATTTTGGAAGATGGCAGGAATTTATAAATAATGAACTCTCAATTTTAGATCAAGAAGCAATTGATATTTTAAAATTTAGTTTTGATGATCTCCCATCTCATTTAAAGCAATGTTTTACCTTTTGTAGTTTATTTCCAAAGGATTATATTTTTGATAAATCAACATTAATTAATCTTTGGATAGCAAACGGGTATATAGAGTCAAAAAAAAATCAATGCTTGGAAGACATTGGTCATGAGTATTTTATGGATTTGCTTTGGAGACCATTTTTTCAAGAAGCTAATGTGAATCGATTTGGTGATGTAATTACATGTAAAATGCATGATCTGATGCATGATCTTGCTATATCAGTGGCTGGACAATGGATCACTACATTTCCTTTTAAGGGTAATATCAATTACCAGAAAGCCCGTCATATAGCTATTACTTACAATACAAGTTCTCATTATGTTATGTCAAGCTCATTGTATGATGCAAGTATGATATGGACATTTCTTTGTTCTATAGCTTATGAAAGTGATTATCAAGTTCAAATTGATTATGAAGCTATTGTCAAAAGTTTTAAGTTTTTACGTGTGTTGGATTTAAGTAAAAGAAAGCTTAAGTATGTCCCGGGCTCTATAGGTAAATTGAAACATTTAAGATATCTTAATCTTTCTAATAATAATGAAATCAAAGAGTTGCCTAGATCCATGACAATGATGATAAATTTACAATACTTGTATCTCCCAAATTGTAAACAGCTTGTGAGATTTCCAAAAGGCTTTGAAAGACTAGTCAATTTGAGGCATCTTAATCTTGATGATTGTCGAAGTTTAAGGTGTATGCCAGACGGAATGGGGCAATTGACTAATTTGCATATGTTAAATGTATTTAGTTGCAAATCACTTAAAGAATTGCCTGGAGACATTATAAAATTAGTAAACCTTAGATTTTTGTACATGGATTTTGATACTGGGTTGGAGAATTTGCCCCGTGGATTTGGAAAACTGACAAATCTTCAGGAACTGTCGTATTTTGTGGTTGATTTTGGTTCTACCTCCGGGGATAGTGGTGGATTAGATGAATTAAAGGGTTTAAATAGATTGAAAGGGTCATTAGAAATCAAAGTTTTGAGTTGTGGAAAAGATGTTAGGAAAAAATACCAGCTTGCCAAATTAAAGGACAAACAAGATTTTGATTCTTTAACGGTTATTCGCTGGGGTGCTACTAAAAATGATTTTGATGATAATATATTATTGGAAAGCTTGCAACTGCACCTAAAATTGGAACACTTGGATTTAAGGGACGGTATATGTTCAAGGCATCCAACGTGGATGTTGTCAGTTACAAAGCTTGTTAGTTTGAGGTTAACACGGTGTACTAAATGGCAATACCTGCCGCCGTTAGGTCATCTTCCTTTTCTCGAGAATCTTTATCTCAAGGACATGGTTGGAATTGAATATATATCAAATTGTGACGAGTGGAGTTCTTCCTCTTCTTCTTCATCGGCGCCATTGCTGCTTTTTCCATCATTGAAGAATATTTCCTTACGTCACTGCAAAAATCTGAAAGGATGGTGGAAGAACTCTCCTGCAGAGGTTGAATGTTTACTTGTTTCATTTCCTCTTCTTTCAAGTGTATACATTAGTTGTTGTCCAATGTTAACTTCAATGCCAATATTTTGGCATCTCAAAGAATCATTGACGTGGCGAGGTACCAATTGGAAGACACTGCAACAAACTCTCCTGATGAATACGTCAGCAACAACAACTTTCTCTGTCCCTCCATGTGCTCTTCTCTCGAAATTGAATGAATTAGAATTAAATTCAATTCAGGACTTAGAAAACCTCCGAGAAGAGGGACTGCAAAACCTCACCTCCTTACAAATTTTGAGATTCAAAGAATGTGAGAAATTAAAGTCTCTCTCCCCTGGAGTTCAACATCTAACCAAAGTTCAAACACTAATGATTTCGGATTGCCCAATGTTCAACCAAGATGGAATGCAATGGGAAGGATTGAAGAGTCTTTCCGATCTTTTATTTGATGCTCTTCCCAATTTGTCCTCCCTGCCTTCAAGCCTTCAACATGTTTCGACTCTAAAAAGTCTCAGAATTTCAGCGTGTGAAAGTTTGTCATCCGTACCAGATTGGATCCACAATTGCCGATCACTTGAAGAGCTTTACATTGATGAGTGCTCCAATTTAGCATCACTGCCCGTTGGAACGTGTGAGAGATGGTCTTTGCAGAGGTTACACATTTCTGAGAGCACCATCTTACTGCGAAAATGTGAGAAAGAGAAGGGTGAATATTGGCCGAAGATTGCCCACATTCCACACTTATCTCTTGAGACCAGAAGGTGTTGACGTAGCGCAATTAAGGTTAGTAAATGTCATCCATCTCTTTGTTTTAAAAGCTTTATAGAAATATAGGTATTTACTATTTTGACCTTAATTGTCTTCATTTTTCCCTCTCATGTCTTTGTTCCATTTAAAAGCAACAACATAGTGACAACGACAATTGACACAATTGGAGTGCTAAGGAATTAGGATGGGATACTTAAGCATTTGGATTTTACCATTTTTACTATAAGTTAAGACTGACTGTATTTTCTTATTTTATTTTGCTATATTCATAAAAAAATTTACTGCATCTACATTTCCATAGGTTTTTATAACTGTTTAGTTGTAAGCCTGTGGAATTGTAGTTATTGTTTGAAAATATATTTGCATTATTTTTCTAATTCAAAATAATAAACCAAAGAAAAGTGATTTGAAACCATAATTGCGTAATAGTTGGAAATGGTTAACAGCTTAGTTGAGAATTATTGTGATTTGAAACCATAATTGTTTAATGGTTTATGTTATTTTTGTTAGTTTATTCAATCAAATACCAATTTAAGTATTTCAAACTGTTTTTTTTTTTAAATTTTAAATTCCCCGTATTGGTAGGTTCCTTCACGTGGATATCAAATTGAAATCAAATGCACTTAAATACTTTTTTTTTTTTAAATTCCAGGAAGTTGCGCATGTTAGAGATTTGGAGGTACCTAATGTTGTTGCAGGGACGAGAGAAAAAAGAAGTTGCTGAGATGGGGGAGAGAGAAAAGTGTTAACAATTGGACTGAGATTGTTCCCATCTCTGTTGAAAACCTTGATGTAATTGAGAGAGGTGCCGTACATGTTCCTTCAACCTAGGTAACATTGTCCATCTTTTTAAAAAATTGAACGACTCAATTTCCATCTTTAATCTATTCTTATATTTCTTCGTTATTAAATTTCATGTTTGAGAAAAGTGCTATTGGACGGGTCATTCGAGCATTGAAGAGGGGTCATTCAACGTCTATGCCTGGAAGAAATTCTATTAAGTCTTCATAGATGTCAGCCTTTGCAGTGAAGGAGACTGGAAGCTGGTTTCCGCATGTGAAAAGTTGTATCTGTAGAAAACCAGCTCGAAGCCATCACCTCAAGTCTTTCCGGGCACAAACGATTACACGAGTTTTGCGCAGGGAATGAATTCTTTCACTGTGATCCCGTCTGTCGGTGGACTAGAGATCTTCTAACGTTGCGGTATATATTTCTTGACATTTTATTTTCAAACTTCATGGAAATTGAATTATCCATCTTTTTCGTTATTACCGTATTCATTTTTACTCTCCTACTTCTTACGTATAAGTCTCTGATGCAGAATTGGCAAAATCAGTTGAGGTACCAGCAAAACAGGGGAATTGGATTTAGAGCTTATTCAAAGATCTAGGCATCTACAGATTTTGCAATTAATCAACAACCTGGAGGTGATTATGTCTTTCCTCATCCTTTTTCCTATTCATAAAAAATTTTCACCTCCTGAGATCGTAGTTATTGTTGTTTGAAGAGATATTGGCACTTTTTTCATGTATATAAAGACAAACAAATAAGAGGAGATTCGATAAACCAAATTAACATAAGATTGGATTACCTTATCTTTGCCTTTTTTTTTTTTCTTTCTCATATGAAAAACATGACAACTGATTTTTTTTGTTCAGTTAATTCAAATTTTGATGGTGTGAAGTTGGGCGTGCAGTGTACATTCGAGACCCTCGGTGCCCGTCTGGGAGATTGGGTGGAGTTGACCACCATGCCCTTAACGCTTCAGTGGCTCAGAATTCACGTTTATCTGCGGATTTGTTGGAATTCACGTTCCGGATCCTTCTACCTCGGGACCGTAGTTGTTTGATCAGGTAGGACTTCCTAAATTAGTTATCCTAATCTCTCATCATGTCTAATTATTCATCTCTTAACTAAGTTTATAAATGATAAGACACGAACGCTGTACAGTGTATATGGAGCAACATGTCGCATGAGTAGTGTAGAATGATTCAGGACTTTTTATCTGATGTCGTTTTGTAACAGCTCGAAACAAACAGCCGTGATGCGAGCGTCAGATGATTTCTACCCTCGTGATCAAGCATCTCACACCATCCACGTTGCAGCAGTGGCATATAACAGCCTGTCCTTAGGCGAGTTTATGCATTCCGACTGGGACATTTTCCACGGATCAACCAGAGCAATTAGCGGTGGGCCCATTTACTCTTTTCCAATGCTATTGGAAGGACAGCGTTTTGAACCTACAGAAGAAAAGTACGAACAGACAGAGAATACATGAGAGTTTTATTTCTCATAACAAATCTTACACTGCTGATAGGTCCTTATATAGCTTACATCAGAGTCAACTAATTAGTTCTCGTTACAATAGATTAGCTTGAGATCTGGAATACTATAGTATAACTGACAAAACCGTTGAAGTAAAGCTGTTAAGGCCATTGAAGTAATTGTGCTGACTAGATATGCTGGTTGCTTTTCTTCACATAGCGGAACAGTTCATGTGAAATGCGTATTTTCAAGCTACTGAGTAATCTAAAGCCATGACGACGTCATTTCAACCATTGAAAGGTTTAAAACAAAAGAAGCCAATCAGTCCTCAAGTAATTCAAGAAATGCAATTTGTGCTATTCTAAGATGTGACTTCCTTTCTTATCATGATTGTAATTTCTATGTGACGAGTTTGGAAGTCATGATTTTTGAAAATCTTCCACAATTGATTAGTAAGGAAGCTATTACGAGTGCAAAAGAACACAACATCTTTTGTATCTGCTGCTAAATTGTATGTTTAAATATTCTAGCTGTTTCTGTCTTTTTTATTAGTATGTCTTGAAATTATTATGACAACTCACCATTCTCAAAATTTTATGGTCTCATACCATCTAATTGTGGCTTCAAAAATTTTAACACCCAGATCACTTTTTGACCAGTGTAAGCATGCCATTATATTGCTCAGAATTTTCTACTTTCACATTTGTGATAGTCCTATTTTAACTTCCTACTTGGAATTGATGTTGTGGTGACCTTTATTACTAGGTTGAATTAGGGACTCACTTTAGTTTGTTGGTCGAAGCCTGTAGCAATTGTATCTCAGGACAATTGAGCTTAAATAGCTACTACTTTTCTCATCTCTGCTTTTTTACATCACTGTTTCCATACTTGAACTCATTCTGCCTTACCCTATAGCTTTGGCTCTTTGTCTGATTACAGGTCCAAAATTATGTTGTTAATGTTCTGCTTTGTTTGTAATGATGTGGAGGGTGCTACTTCTTTTAACAATGATGAAAGACCTTAGAAATTCATTGAGGTTCTTCATGGCTTGGCAGATTGTCTCATGCTGTGGACATGGTGTCAGGTTGGCATGCCATTGCTTTCTTCTTTTCTCCTCTTTTTGTATCCTTTTGGATTTTCACATTTTCATGCCGTGAAAATGGTTGTTATTAGCTTTCACTTCTTGGGGAAACCTTTATGAGATTTGACTCACCATTTTGTGGTGGGATACTATCTACTAGAAGTGGAGGTACATTTGGAACTAGAGGCTTAGAATAAATAGTGCAAGTAAAGATGAAAGAAAGAGT
Source organism: Casuarina cunninghamiana (assembly GCA_028551485.1). NCBI lineage: Eukaryota > Viridiplantae > Streptophyta > Magnoliopsida > Fagales > Casuarinaceae > Casuarina > Casuarina cunninghamiana. The sequence goes on along the minus strand of CM052363.1, from coordinate 6,743,114 downwards.
TTCCTAGAGGAGAATTAGGGTGATATGTATGTCTTTTGCTTGTTTAATGTTGCATCTATCGCTAGTTGACTCCATACCAAAACACTAAAGTTGTTAACTTGACTAATATTATTTCAATTCCTGCTAAAAGTATATAAATAAATATAGGACTAATAAAAATTTTGGTCCCATTAGTGCAATATGTGAAAAACTTTTTAGGAAGTGCCTTTCATATTACCTTACTAGTTACTTCAAAGATAAACAACTTTTGGGGTTTTGTTTACTCCCGTTAAAGGGCATAAAACTGTTCTAGGGATGTGTGCGAAAAGTGTTCTCTGTCTTTCTGTTTTAGTTTTATTTTAATCCGGACAAGTGAGTAAACAGCTAGCAGACGGGCATATACCCTGCTCTATCTTACTTTTTTTGTGACTTCTACCTGGAGTTGGTTTGGAGGCCTCCGAGTGGCTGCCAGACAATTCTGGTGGCCGTAGCTAATAGGACCCCCACTTTTTCTTTTTTGTTGTTTGTCTTGTTTCTCTAATGTGCAAAAACAGTTTTTAAAGTAATTCTATGGGGTACATGGTCACAGTGATCGCCTCCCACCATTGCTGCCTCAGTCTTATATGGAACCTCGTCCTCTCCTCGTAGGAATATCTGAAAGTGACTTTACTTTAGTGTCAAATCAGTGCAGGTGCTGGTGTCTAATTTTCTGTGATTTCTTTTAAAATGCTTAATTCATTACTTATAAATCTTATTAGTTTGCCATTTTATGGTATGGTAAATGATAATATGCCATTAACTTTGTTCAAGAGTCTTGAACTTCATTATATGAATGGTATGAAATATTTGTCAAATTGCAGTTATAAGTCCTGAGTTTACTAGGTTAATTATTAAATTAATTGCCTAACTTTTTTGTTTTCACCTTTTCTTACATTTGATGAGATTATTTCTTACACTATAGATTTTAAGACCGTTAATTTCAATTATAAACTAAATAACTCTTTTTGTCTATCAATGTAATATTTGATTATCATTTCAAGACTAAATCTTTACTAATTTCTCAAGTTTTTTAGTTTCAATATTTAATTGAACAATTTTCACCTCATTACTAATAATTCACTTTACTATAGTTTTGCCTCTTTTCCCATTTTAACATCAGCATATTATTGCTTACTAAATTGACAACATTTTACCATTAAAAGAAGGGGGAAAAAAAAAAACAGAAAACAACACTCGCAAACAAATAAGGGGATCGGTCACATCAAACGTTATATTTGTGATCAAGTTATCAGCCACTCAACTTTCCTTTTTATGTAAAGCTTTAAAATAATAACTTAGTAAAAACTATTATGTCGTCCTTTTTGTGGTTAGATTTTTTATTTTTGGCAACAGGAAATGACCGCCTTTATTTACTGTTATTTACTGTCTTTCGCAGCGTTGAACCCATGGGTTTGCAATAGGAGGTTACATGGCCTGATTCTTCCAAGAACGATTCGCATCTTTAAAGAAAGTGGGCTATTATGACCCCGTAGGGTAGGAATAATAGCGGCGTTAAGGGCCGGGGACCACATTTTTCCTAACTATATTACTTTGGATAATCTAACGGCTGCAAAAGCAACATACAAACACCATCAGCATTTATCCATTCCTTTCAAATGTAAGGTTGGTCAATCCAAAGATTGCAACAGAAACGTACAAAAATCAGAAACGTACAAAAATCACAAACATCTTCCAGTTCCTCTAGTTGCTTACATGAATTAGAGCCACTAAATAACTTGAGTGGGGTTGAGTCTTCCAAAAGATGATCCATTTAAATATGGTAAGATGATTTTAAAAGAAAAATTGGGAAAGAATCGATGGCTCGTTATTGAAGGGTTTGGAACCGTATTGAAATCTGAAAAGTCTCGTATTTTAAGGTATCTGGGTTCAGCACTCCCAAGTTGGCTTCAGTTAGTCGAAAGTCTTGTTTCTTTAGAATTATTTTTGTGCTGCAAATGGCAAATATCTACCGCCCTTCAGCCGGCATCCTTCTCCCGCGGATCTTAGGCTTCACGCAATGGCAGCTATGAAGCACATGGAAAATTGTTGCATTGGGAATGAATTATCTTCTTCTTCATCGTCAGGAACAAAACTTTTCCCAAGCTTGAAAAAACTCGTCATAAAAAACTACAATGAAACAGGGGATTTAGATTCAAAGCTCAACGAAAGATTTAAGCCTTAAACACTTTTGGAATGAGTCAACAACTTGGAGGTGATTATATCTTCCCTCATCTTCTTTTCTATTCACAGAAACTTTATCACATCCATGTTTTCATGGTTTGACCTGTTTGAATAGTTATACTCTTTGTTTCTCTGAATACAGATAATAAAAAAATAAAAAAAAAAGAGAGAGAAAGAAAAAAGGGGTTTGGAATGAAAGCCTCAATAGAAACAAATCTTGGAGAAGGCAGACGAGAGAGGAAGCATGTGTGTAACCCGTGCAGGAGGGTCATCGCCTCGTGTTCGTCATGCTTTTCCTCTCCAGGGACTATTCCCTCCGTGCCCCATCAAATAGCCTGGTAGTTCACCTTTTCCTTATGTGTTTCGTTCTATCTTTCTTGTTTTCTAGACTAGCAGTATGTATTGTATTTGATGCTTTTAACGCATGACATAAAGATCTCTCTTTTGCTAGTCTTACAATGGAAATCACCGTTCTTTTCCTACTACTGGAAAGGTTAGTATAGATTCTAGTTCCTTTGATTGCTTAGATAAAGACGAAATAACTTGAAAGTATTGCCTCGAATAATGGCAACAAGTCATGGAAAAGGTAATACTTAAAATATAAGAAGGCATATTTAATGAAAAAAATCAGGTATTTATATTTGAATTTAGCCAATGATGAAGGGTTCTCAAATCTGAAGTCTTTTTGTTTTGTAGTATCTGTGTTCAGCACTCCCAAGTTGGCTTTCCTCACCCAAAAAACTTGGTTTTTTGGCTTTAGTTTTGTGGGGAAAATGGCAATATCTGCCACCCTCAAGTGGTGGGTGCCTTTTCTAGAGGATCTTGAACTCCACCATCAGGAAGCTATGGAACACATGGAAATTTTTGGCGCTGGTAATGAGTTGCCTTCTTTTTCGTCGGCAGCAACAGAATTTTTCTCATCCTTGAAAAGACTCATCATCGAACACTGCCCTAATGGGGTGGTGGAGGGGGATTATTCTATGGAGCATCATTTACTCCCTTCGTTTCCATGTTTTTCAGGATTAATCATCTTTGAATGCCCTCTGTTGACTCTCATGCCAATGTTTCCTTATGTTGAAAGGTTGACTCTGCAGGATACCAGTTCAAAGCTACCACAATAGACAATGAAGATGAATACCAGTTCAGCGGGAACAACCTTATCCTCATTCTCTTCTTTACCAAATTTAAAGTTCGCAAAGCTAATTTCAGTTGAAGGACTAGACACTTTACCAGAAAAGTGGTTGAAATATCTCAACTCTCTCCCATCTTACCATCAAACAATGGATAGATTTTCGGGCTTGCATTGTTGGGATTACTGGGGGATTGGAAGTAGGGGGAAGGCCATAAGAGCTTATGAGGGTTTGGGTAAATCTTACGCAGCATTTCATGTTCAAACTTTTTAGAAATTGAATTATCCATCTTTTTCATCATTGCCATCTTTATTTTTTTCTCTCCCATTTCTTGCGTATTAGATCTCAAGCGCAAAATTAGCAAAACCAGTTGAGATATCAACAAAATAGCGGATTCGGATACATAGCTTATTGAAAGATCTAAGCCTTAAACGCTTTTGCAATAAGCCAACAACTTGGAATTGATTATGTCTTTTCTCATATTCTTTTCTATCCAAAGACATTTCACTACATGCATGTTTCCATTGTTTGACCCGGCACATTAGTTATAGGCCCGTGCAATTGTAGTTATTGTTGTTTAAATAGATATTGGCAATTCTCCATGTGCACAAGGATAAACACTTGTTATGGAAGGAATGTTTAGATAGAAACCATAATTTGTTTGGAGATTGGGTTAAGGCATGCAATCCTATAGAAATATTTTATTATTATTCACTTTATACTTCATTCAGTGCAAAAAATTTAAATGTTATACTTATTTTCCGTCTATTCAATTTAATTTTTTGTTAAAGCATAATTTAATTATGTATGTACTCTTGAGCTTATTTCTTCTCTTAATTTCTTCTTTTCAATTAATTTTTTTTTCAAAATTTTTGGGAAAAATGGTTTTTTTTTTTTACATAATGAGTTGATCCTCGCTCTGTTAAAACCCATATTTTGCTGTAGGTCTCATATAATCCTAATTCTTTAGCAGTTCGGACTAAAGCCTAAATTGCATTCCAAGGCTCGTAAACTAAACAAGCTCACTTTTATTTGGGATAAAAGAGTTAGTAGAAGCGCTAGGGCTATTGATTGGAGACCCAAAGATGAATTCTGACTTGATCTATTACTTTTGGCAACTCTATTCATTTTAAAATTGGTAGATGTCACTTGAAACACTTGAAATTGATGGACACCATAGCTCATGGTGGTTGCACCTATAAGAGATTCAAAGAAGCCAATGCTATTGAAAAGACGTGTGAGAGAGAAGCATGAATATTAGCCGCACATTGCTCAAGTCTCTGTTGTGAACTTCGATCTGACATAGTTGAGAGAAAGCCCGTACATGTTTCTTTTATTCATACAAACATACTCACCATTCTATGAAAAACACTTCATAGTAATTTAACTGCCCACCTACTTTATGTTTGAGAGTCTCTAATTCTTTTTCCTCATATTTGTTTTCTTCCACATTTCTTGGTAGCTAAATTTCATCTTTAATTATAGTAACACTAGTTGAAATATTGTAGAAACATGGAAATAAATTCAAAACTTATTCGAAGATTTGGGGTTCGACAATTTTTTTAAATAAGTCACAACTTAGCTGGTGAGTACGTCTTATCTTGTCGTTTTCCAATTCTTAGAAATTTTATTTCACCGTATTTTTCATGTTTTTGTATTTGGCTAGAGATATTTGGCATAATGCTTAAGTGTAAAACCATACACTGAACCAAAAAAAAAAGTAATAATAAGAACATTGGGAATGGAAATTTATATGGAAACCATATCTTGGCAATTGGGTCAAGGCATGCGCCACTTTTAAAATGTTTATGACCATTCACTCTATACTCCATTTGATAAAGAAAAATTTAGGAAGAATAGGAATTCAAAAGTTTAATTTTTTAAAATTATATTGAAAAATTAAAAATTGTTTGAACTTCTATTTTGTGATAATTGCCTTGGCTAATAGGCTAGACTAAGATAAGACACAAGATTGGAGATGTTCAAGTTATTTTTTATTCTTTCACTTTCAAAAAGCATTAGAAATGTGAATGTGTTAGATTTTAACAAAGCATTGCCTAATATGGATACTTGAATTAGATTAGAAGAGAGTTAATATTTTATTAGTTAGAAAGGATTTACTACCATTGTTGTTAATCATCTTAACCATGTGTCAATTTAACTCTCCCTAAATTATATTCTTTCATTTTAGGTGTTGTCAAATTCATCATTTTTGCTTCTTTATGCAAAGTAAAGCAAAAACAATGAAGTAAGATTGTACTAACATTCTAGAGCAACAAGTCAACAATCAATTGAGATAGAATTATGTATGTATTATTTATTTAGTTTGGAAAGATAACTTCATTTCCTCAAAATTGTTGTAAGATGTTATACATATGCTTCATTTAATTCAATTTAATCTTCCAGAAAACCTTCATTGAATTCCACATGTACTTAAATTTCTTTCTTTTCTTGGCTTTCTAATTTTTTTATCTTTGGTGGATTAATAGCTGACTTGACTTGTAAAATGTGGTAATCAACCCTTTCCACTTATCCTTATGATCTGGAAGACCAATCCTAGTTTTTTAGTACTTTGGAATAGGTGTATGATTTGTGATAAGAAGGAAGAAAACTACATTGGAATAGTAGCCCAAATTCCATTTTTAGGCTCATGAGCCAAAGAAGCCATCTTTATGCTAAAGAGAAGCACTTTAAGACGGACTAGCCCAATTGGTTGGGCACCGAGCAATGAGTTTTGACTCTCTTCCTTTCTTTCTGCAGCTCTCTGCATTTTAAGTTTGTCTTTAGGGCAAGTTCAGATTTTATCATGCAAACCAAGTATGAAACCTTTCTTGACATAAGATGTTGATCATTGAATATTGATCTTACTGCTTTCAAAAATAGAAAATAAAAAATAATTTACTATTATTGTTGTTGTTAGTAGCATAACTACTAAATAAAAAATCCAATTAACATGGTTATTACTATTATTGTTGTTGTTATTAGTATCATTATCATCCTCAAGCGGCCAATAATGTCAGCCTTGGTCAAGACCCTTATTTCTAGGCCAAATGAAAAAAGAGCATGCAAAGACGTGTAATATCTAAATAACTATACTAGAGATAGTTACTTAACGTGTTATTTAACAAAAAGTAGAATACCTGCTTTTTTATGTATCATTTAATTCATAGTACCTATATCTACTTTTCACCAAACAATACATTAAGTAACTATTTCTATTATGGTTTAACCATTATTTGTGTACTGTATGCTTGCCTTTTATGTATTGTTTATTTTCTGCTTTATATATATCATCATCAACTAAGTATAATTAAAGTAGAATAGAACAACTTAGACTAGAAAAAGATTTGAAATACAGTAATATTAATAGCTTAATTTAATCGCCCTTTTCTTGGATTAACCTCATAATCAACATACTAGACCATATTTTTACCATTTCAAGGGGAGAAGGCTATGCAGGTCGCAAGAAACGTCACCAATCTGGATGCATCAAACTTTTGTTAAAAAAGTCACGAACGGGTCATTGCCGAAACCAAATAGAAACAGGCCCATTAAATGACAGTCCAGCCACAAATACATAGCGGCGAAGGTCGCCCGCAGGCCGAATCAAAGATAAGTCATCCTTGTTCAGTCTAAGCAGTTCAGAAGCTACTTTCAAGGACAAAAGGTACAATAATTCTTGGTACAATCAAAGAAGGAAACTTGATGGTTAAATGGAATACAATATGGATCCGGTGCAGCTAATTCAATTAGATAGAATGGTCGAGGGACGACTAGAGTTAACTGCTGGACTATCTTCGTGTCTTGTTGAAGCAAGACAATAAAAACCTTAAAAACTGTACACTATCAAAACAAGCCAAAAAGAGTTAAAAAGTCCAAAAAATCTAGACGAGGAAGACGAAGACTTGAGACCTATCTGCTGGATCCCTAGTCTTTGGAATGGTCAGCTTTTAATTTTTCATTTATTGGATATAACGTTAGGTGGCTATCATACATCATTCAATTATTTTGTGTGTAATAAAATATAAATTAAGATTATGGTAAGTGGTCAAGTTTGGCTACCAAGCTCTTCAGTCTTTTGTCTTTTTTGGTGAGCCTTGACTCTAATTGTTTATTATAGTGAATGTGATATTAGTTGGTATACCTATTTGTTGTTTATATTAAAATATAAATTAAGATTATAATAATTACATATTTATAATAATTGCATAATATCACACAGCATCACCAGGAATGTACTCTTTTCACTAAAATACAAATCAAGGTTAATATAATAGGCTAATTAATAAAATATTAAATATGACCACCAATGTGCACATGGCCCAGCCATGGATTTGTGTCCATCTCTAATATACGCCTCATTCCTTTTATCCAAATCAAGGATGTATATATTTCTTTCGTACATTTTCTATATGTGTTTAGAAACTATTTTTTCATATATTTAAACTGGCATAACAAATTTACAAATGAAGCAGTTATATTAGTTAGTTAACTTTTTATATTTTCACCTTTTTATGCATTTACTTGAAACTTTTATATGTTCTATAGCTTTAATCACTCTATCAACTATGTAAGTTAAAGAAGAAGTCTCTTTATTTGTTAATGTCAAATTAACTTCAGTTATTAATTTATGAAGCTATTCAACTTGTCAATAAATTGAACAATTTGATTTTGATTATTGATAATTCACTTTAATGCAATCTTAATTATCAAGAATTCTTCATAGCAACGTTAGCCAATCATTATTATTATGTTTCTGGAATACTTAAAATCTCTAATTGCGGTAATGATTGACTACCATAATAATATTTTATATGGCATTTGTTGGTCGTCACCATAAGTTTCATTTTTCTACTAGTATCAATACTTGCTATAACCTCTGCCTCTTGAATATACATTAAGAATTACACTTAATAAATTAGAATGATGCATTAATATCATACAATACAATCATTTAGGGTTTAAGGAAAATAAGTTTTTAAAGTATCGAGGACTAGTTTGTAGGACCAAATCACTATAAAATGTGAAGTTAATTAATTAAAAGGATGGGCAAGGGATGAGGAGAGTAGGTGTTGGACAATTGTGTTAACTTGTCGAAGCAAGATGATTTATAAAACTTAAATGAGTGAACATAGTTAAAATAAATAAATAAAAGTTGGTGGTCTAAAAAAGCTAAAAAAAAAAAATAGACATAAACGTAAGACAAACATAGCCAACAAAAAAAAGAAAAAGAAAAAAGAAAAGTTGGCAATGCTTGCATAGTAGTCTTGTCATTTGTTTGATGATTTTTAGATATTTTGTCTATTGATTATAATTGTTAGGTGGCTTATGTCATTTAATTTTCTTATGTGTAATAAAATATTGATTTAGATAAAGATAGCCAAATAATGAAAGGATATAGATAACTCACTACCTTAGAATTCAATGACAAACATTCACCACTCTATTGGAAGTAATTCTAAAGAGATACAGAGCAAATGAAGCTCACCACTCTTGCCACAAGCAAAGAGATACAGAACTTATAAGGAAAGCTTAAAGCTTATACTTAAATCTCACAACTCAATGCCTCTACTACACAATAGTACTAGCTATTTATAGGAAACTAAGGCACCTATAATCATAAATGTAGTCATCTACTATCTTCCCAACTACTATCTTCTAATTACAAGCTCTTAATTGCTAACTACTTACTCTCATTTGCCAATTACCAACCACTTGTTCTCATCTGCCAACTACCAACCACTTCCATCCCAACCACTTGATCAACCTTCTCAAGCTTCATTGGATTAGACTTGGGCTTGTATAGGTTGGGCCACAGTATCACTAATGAGTATTTGGGCTTGGGCTTGGGCTTGGGCTTGGGCTATGGAGGATGGGCCGCGTCACACGGGAAGAAGGAGGTGCCGACACCGTAGGTGAAAAAAAAAATTGAAGAGAAAAAAAGGTTAACAAACGAGAGAGGAAGCAAAAAACAAGGACAAAATGACTCTTAATATCACGTCACAAAGTAAAGAGAAATAAAAACATAAGATTGAAAAGACCTTTTGTGTATTACTTGCTTTAAAAAATGATACATAGGGTTTCCTTTTATAATGAGGAGCAAATTTATTCGAATCATACAATAAAACCTAGTCAAATCATACAGAGAATTAAAAGGAGATTATAACTTACTATATATGAAAAATAACTTTCCAATTAATTTAAGTTATATGAAAAATATAATCTACCTAATCAAGGAATATAATACAATTATACACACGTATCTCCAACATATTGATTAAAAGTGACCTGCACTCCATTTTTGTTGAAGCAAGTTTGTACTATAATTATGTAGGAATCAATCCCTTTTCTATTTGAAGAACATATATATTTTTTCTTTATATTGTTGCAAGATGTTATACATCTTTATTATTGAATTCACTTTAGTTTTGCGAAAAAGAAACTTAATTTAATTTTATGTGTACTCTTGAATTTTTTAAATTTTAAATTTTTTTTTTTTGCTTTCTTCGTTTTATATTATGTAGGATAGTTGGCTTGAGTAATACAATGAGTTAATCATCCCTTTCCCTTTAAACACATACCCTTATTGTATGTTAGATACAATTCTAGTTTGCTAACGCTTTGGAATTGGTCTACAGTTTGGCAGAGAAATGGAGTAATTTTGTTAACAAATTGCGTTTCCAGGTTCATAAATTAAACGGGCCCTGCACGGAACAGAAGCATACCAACAAGGGCCAGCCTAATTACTCGGCAACCCATCAATGACTTTTGACTTTAGTTCAACTCTCCCCGTTTTAAGATCAAAGGCCAATATCAAATTCATCTTCTTCATTTTCTTTGTTCCATCTCCTGAACAAGTTCAGATTTAACAAACTCCTCCAAGCACCTGATGCAACTTGCTTTTACGTAAGGAAAGCATTTACATCATGTTCTTTTACGTAATCCTTTAATTATATAGACTTTACTAAGTATTACAAAATACATATAATGGAACAAATGAAAATGTCGGACCGATGACCGTGTCGGTTGGCTGGCCTAAAAGCCCTTGCACCAAAATCGATAAAGTATGTGGAATAAGTTTTTTTTATTAAAAGAAAAAAGTATTCCTTCACATCTTTAAAGAAAGTGGGCTACAAGGGGCGGGGACCACATTTTTCCTAATTATATTACTTTGGATAACCTGACGGCTGCAGAAGCAACGTACAAATACGATGAGTATTTATCCCTTCCTTCACATGTCAGGTTGGTCAATCCGACAATTGGAAAAGAAACGTACGAATATCATGAGCTTCTGTCTGTTCCTTCATTAGTCTGACAAGAAAGGTACAAATAGCAAGAGCATCTATCCGTTCCTTCGTATTTCAGGTTGGATAATCCGACGTCTGCAAATGCTGAGGGCACAAATGGCACAAGTATCAATCCATTCCTTCATATGTCGGGTTTTAAAGGAAGTTAGATACTAAACAACAGGTAATGGTTCCAAAAGCTAGAGAATCGAGACGGAAATGGATTGTTGTTTTAAAATCAGTAGATAAACTTGCGATTTTTTATTTGAAAATATGAAATGTAAGAGAAAGTGTTAGAAGATTTTTATAAATTGTTCTCAAACAATGTTTTTTTAAATCTTTTAAAAATTAAGTTATCAAATATTTTCACTCAACTATGAGGCATGGATCTTACTATGTTTAAAATAATACGAGAATATTGATTGGACATTCAAAAAGATAATAGGGTATGAAAAATCCAACTTAATAATTTCGAATTTTACTATCATGAGTTATAGATTAGAGGACAAAAATTTTCAAATTTAATGGACTAAAATATATATGTGTATATATATGTTTTTTCATATGTGATAAAAATATTTTGAAAAGGTTGCAATGAATATGAATAAACAAAAATTTTTGACTTAATTTTGGATGTGATACTATTATTCACTTGTCAAATAATAAGATTTGTAAACATACTTCTATTTCTTTTTATTTATTTATTTATAATTTCTAAAATATTTTGGGTTTCTTTTATATTTTCATTTTCAATCCTTGAAAGAGGTTTCTTTTCTATAAGTGTTTGATGATGCAGATATTTTCGGTGAAGTTGTTGTAACCTATAGTCCTTATTGATGATTGGTGTAAGTAAGTGTAGGTTAGAAGTGTGTATGCTTTGGAAAAACAATAAGCGGAAGGATGATTGCTTGGAGAAAGGAGAGTGAGCGCTGTAGCAAGTCTAAAAACATAAACTTTTTTCTTTTATTATGAAAAGCAAGAGGTAAGAAAAGAACAACGGAGTGTTTGTGTCAGTTTTGAAGCAAGAAAAATAAGCAACCTTAAAAAGCTTAATAAGTGCAGAGAAAGGACATAAAGACTCAAGACCAACGTAACTGCCAAGATTTAGTGGCTCTTTGCTTTACTCAATCATGGTTGTTCTATTCAAACAAAAGCAAACATACCTTCCTTGTGTCCTCCAATTACTTCAAGAATGCTTCTTCTCGCCTTCTTTTTATATTTTATTGCTTTACCTGGACGCAATGAATATTCACAAAAAGATTCCTACAAATCTAGGCAAAAAAGAGTTGTTACAAATTTTTTCTCATTTTGATTTATTTTTACACAAGAAAACGTATACATATTTCTTTGTCATGCCATGTGATTTCTAGAACTAAGTTACCCCTGAATTCTAACAACTAATCATTGTAACTCTGCCTTATCATGTGTCAAAATTTAAAATGGAAACAATTAACGCTTTGGACTATAAATGGCTTAACTTAATTAGACGATGACTTCAGTTTTGAAGGCTCATCTTCTAAGTGCGTTATTAACTGAAATTAATGATATAAAGATGCCTTCACTTCTCTCCATTTAAATAAAAACTAAGAGAGAGAAAAAACTTTCTACCATAATTTTAAATCTTATATTAGGATTCAATTGTTAGGTAACAAGATTGCTTATGATTCTTTCTTTTTTTTTTCATTTAAATCATGAAAAAGGCGTTATTTTATTTCTATTGATAGTTGTGAGAAATATCTTAACCAAAACAACTTTAAAAATTGATTATTGCAGAGCAGACAAAAAATACTTGGAGTCTCGAAGCACCCAACGTGAAATAGACGTAGCATCAAGACCTGCATAGCTGGCAACGCTTTCACATGCAAGTTGACCAAACTGGTCCTGCTCTTCCAATTTTCGGTCTTATAAATAGAGGATACACCTTCATCCTTTAAGCAACGCAAGAACACCTTGATTTACTCTTCAATTATTTCAAAACACTTTTCTTGCATTCTTTTACTCATCACCAAGAAATGGCGGAAGGAGTTCTCTTCAACATTGCTGGGAGAATCATCAACAGTTTGGGCCCACTGGTTGAAGAAGAGATCGGACTGCTGTGGAATTTCCAAAATGACTTAGAGGACCTGGAGATTACGGTTTCAACAATAAGAGATGTGCTTCTGGATGCGGAGGAGAAACAAGCTGGGAGCCATGCAGTTAGAGGTTGGCTTCGAAAGCTAAACGATCTCCTTTATGAAGCAGATGACTTGCTGGATGATATTTCCACTCATGCTCAGCTACAAGAATTAATGGTCCAGGATAACAAGGTCAAGAAGGTATGTATATTCTTTTCCAAATCAAATCAGCTTGGCTATTTTCATAGAATGGGCCACGAGATTAAGGAGATCCGAGAGAGATTTGATGGCATTGCGGCCAATATAAAAAATTTCGGGCTTTTTGTGCGCCCTGTTGAAGCACGCAGGGATTGGAAGGGAAATGATACTACTTCTCATTTAGGTGAGGAAATAGTACTTGGTAGGGAGAATGAACAGAAGAAACTCAAAGATCTTCTGATGTCCAACGCGGACAACGAACAGACTGTTTCAGTTGTTCCAATTGTTGGTTTTGGGGGATTAGGGAAGACTACACTAGCTCAAAGCATATTCAATGATGAGGAAATTGAAAAATATTTTGAGTTGAAAATGTGGGTTTGTGTATCTGATAATTTTAACGATAAAGTTATTATTAGAAAAATATTGGAAGGCCTTCCAAAAGAAATCCAACGAAAAAAAGAGCCCGAAGCATCAGTAGTTGAACTTCTAAAAGAAATCAAAAGAAAGAAGGACCTTAAAACTGATGTAAAACAAAGCTTAGTAACTGGCCTTGAAAATGCAATCAGAGGAAAGAAATACTTGCTAGTGTTGGATGACGTATGGGAGGATGATAGTGAAAAATGGTCTTCCTTGAAAACAGCATTGAAGGGTGGTGCAAAAGGTAGTAGAATACTAATAACAACACGCAAGAAAAGTGTTGCAAAGACTATGCGTGCAGAACCATATTGTTTAGGTGGTTTAGATGAAAAGGCCTCATGGGATTTGTTTGAGCAAGTGGCCTTTGAGAATAAGAAAAAGCCAGAGAGTTTAGAGGGAAGGGGGAGGGAGATAATTCTTAAAATGTGTGGAGGAGTTCCTTTAGCTGTGAAGACCATGGGTAGGCTGTTACGATCTAAAAGTTCATTTATGAATGAACTTTCAAAAATATCCCAAAGGATAGATGATGTCTTACCAACTTTAAAGTTAAGTTATGATGAACTTCCTTCACATTTAAAGCATTGTTTTGCTTATTGTAGTTTATTTCCAAAGACTTATGAACTTAATAAAACCAAACTAATAAATCTTTGGATAGCACAAGGATATGTTGAGTCAGATGGAGATCAATGCTTAGAAGATATTGGTAATGAATATTTCATGGATTTACTTTGGAAATCATTTTTTCAAGAAGTTAGGAAGGATGAGTTTGGTAACATAGTTGGATGCAAAATGCATGATCTCATGCATGATCTTGCTAGATCAGTGGCTGAACCATTGACAATCACATTTCCTTCTTCTAAGAAAAGCATTAATTATAAGAGAACTCGTCATCTAGCTGTTACTTATCATAAAAATTCTACTATTAAGTTGAGTCTATTGTATAAAGCAAGTAGGATAAGAACATTTCTTTGTCCTACAGTGGATAAGATTTATGATCCAGTTAAAATTGATTGTGATGCGATTATAAAAAGTTTCAAGTTTTTACGTGTGTTGGATCTAAGTAGGAGAAAGCTCAAGTGTGTGCCAAGCTCTGTTAGTAAATTGAAGCATTTACGGTATCTTGATCTTTCTATGAATGAAAGGATCAAGAAGTTGCCTAATTCCATAACTATGCTAGTGAACTTACAAATCCTATGTCTCTCTAGTTGTGATGGGCTTATAAAGTTACCAAAACTTGGACAACTTGTCAACCTTAGGCATTTTGACACTAGTTTTTGTGAAAGATTAAGGTCTTTGCCAAGAGATATTACTAGTTTAATCAAACTTAGGCATCTTAACATTCAAGGTTGTCGAAAATTCACATATTTGCCAAGTGGAATTAGTCGATTAACTAATCTTCAAGTGTTGACGGACTTTGTGGTGAGTTTAGGTCCTTTCTCTTGGGATAGTAGTTGTTTAGATGAATTGGATGGTTTAAATAAGTTGAAAGGAGATCTAACCATTAGTGGACTAAGTTGTGGAAAAGGTATTGTGAAAGAACCCAAGACCCCTTTAATAGATAAAGAAAATCTTAATTCTTTATCTTTGAAATGGAGAAGTGAAGGTGTTGTTAATAAGTGTGATTATGATGTGACATTAGAAAGCTTGCAACCGCACCAAAATTTGAAACAATTGAAAATGCATGGGTGTTGGGGTCCAAAGCATCCAAGTTGGATGTCATTGCTTACAAGTCTTGTTAGTTTGTCATTAAGTGGCTGTAGTAAATGGAAATTCCTTGTGTCATTAAGTCAACTACCTTTTCTCGAGAATCTTGAACTTCAAGATATGAATGGTATGGAGTATATATCAGTTTGTGGCGAGTGGAGTGAATACTCTAGATCATCGATGTCAACAACATTTTTCCCATCCCTGAAGGTAATTAGGCTAATAAAATGCCCAAATCTTAAGGCGTGGTGGGGGGTTTCTTCCCCAAGGCTTAAAAGTTTACTTCTTTTATTAGAGTCCATGAGGTTTTTCCCATCTCTTACGACAATGACTTTATATGAATGCCCAAATCTAAGAGGTTGGTGGAAGGATTCTTCTTTGGAGATTAAGAGTTTATTTTGTTCATTTCCTCTTCTTCCAAGTGTAGAGATTAAATATTGTCAACAGTTGATTTCAATGCCAAAGCTCCCACAACATTCCAGTTCCAAAATTTTATGTTGTACAAATGATAGTTGGGAGTCACAACAACAAATACTAAAGTTGAGTACATCAGCAACAACTTCCTCTGTGCTTGTTGGCTCTTTAAGCATTGCCATTTCAAAATTGACAACAATGATATTTGAAGATGTTACTAACCTAGAAGCCCTCCCAATGGAGGGTTTGCAAGCCCTTACCTCTTTGAAGGTTTTGAAATTCATACATTGTGACAAATTAAAGTCTCTCTCTCCAGGAGTACAATATCTTACAACAGTTCAAGAACTGTCAATTGAGAACTGTCAAATATTTGCAGAAGATGAGGATGGGATGCAATGGCAAGACCTCAAGGGTCTTTTCATTCTTTTTCTTTGGAATCTTCCGAAATTATCCTCTCTCCCTTTGGGTCTTCAACATATTACCACTTTGAAAGAATTGAGGATTTCAAATTGTGAAAGCTTGACAACTCTTTCTCCAGTGATACAACATCTCAAAACAATTGAAAAACTATATATTGAGGACTGTCCATTGTGTGTAGATGATGAGCATGGGATGCAATGGCAAGGTCTCAAGAGTCTTCTCTCTCTTGTTTTTTGGAATCTTCCAAAATTGTCCTCTATCCCTTTAGGGCTTCAACATGTTACCACTTTAATAAGACTTAATATTTTGAGTTGTAAAAGCTTGACAACTATCTCTCCAATAATACAAGATCTCACGACAGTTGAAGAACTATATATTGAGGGTTGTCCACTCTATGTGGACAATGAGTACGGGATGCAATGGGAAGGCCTCGAGAGTCTTTTTCTTCTTTTCTTTAAGAATCTTTCAAAAGTATCCTCTCTCCCTCTGGGTCTTCAACATGTTACCACTTTAAAAGAACTTTGGATTGTAAGTTGTGAAAGCTTGACAACTCTTTCTCCAGTAATACAACATCTCACAACAGTAGAAAAACTATATATTGAGGGCTGTCCATTGTGTGTAGATGATGAGCACGGGATGCAATGGCAAGGCCTTCAGAATCTTCTTCTTCTTTCGTTTAAAAATCTTGTCAAATTGTCCTCTCTCCCTTTAGGTCTTCAACATGTTACTACTCTAGAAGAACTTAGAATTTCAAGCTGTGAAATCTTGGTGAGCATACCAGAATGGATCCATCAGTGCAAATCACTTAAAGTGCTTGAGATTGACCATTGCCCCAATTTGGCATCATTGCCCGTTGAAACATGTGAGCCATGGTCTCTGTTAAGGTTAAGTATTTGGAGGTGCCCCATCCTATCACTAAAATGTGTGAGAACGAAGGGTGAATATTGGCCCCAGATCGCCCACATCCCCAACTTGTCTGTGTAAGAGTAACCAAAAAGGAAATCTGTCCATGACCATGTTCCACAAATTTGGGTAAGTACTATTCATCATTCTATCTTAGAAGCTTTATTGAAATTAATGTATTTACCTTCTTGACCTTCATTTACTTCATTTTTCTGTCACATATCTCTTGGTTAGTAAATTCCAAATTTAAAAGCAATAACGATAGTGACAGTTGAAGTATGGAAGAAACTAGGATTGGGATACGGAGTTTCTTCGGAGGTTTACAATTTTTGCCTTAAGTTAATACTAACTGTATCTTCTCTGGTTTTCGTTTGCCATATCCATAACTTTGCCTAATTGTTTAGTTATCGGCCTATGTCATTTTAGTCATTGTTGTTTGAACAGATATTTCCATTAGTTTTTAACACAAAAGGACGAAATAATGAAGAGTGCTATTTAAGGGAAAGTAATGATAGAAGACACAACACAGACAGGTTGAAACATGCAGGAAAATGTCTTCTTACTCAATTTGTACCCCTTTTTTTAAGAAATTTAAGGTAACTAATGTTAATGAACCATAAATAAGAGAAAGTATTAAGGCTGGAAAATGAAATATATGATAATTGGTAATAAATCACGGCTTAGTTGAGGATTATTGAGATTTGAAACCGGAATTGATTTATAAGGAAATTAACGTTGTAGTTTATACTAGTAGACATTGTTAGGTTTGTTTGCATGGTTATTAAATTGAAGTCAATCGTACTTAAATACGCACCTTGACAATACTTCCAGTGGGAAAAAAAAAAGAAAAAGAAAAAATGGGCTACGGTCTTGCGCATGTTCGAGATCTGAAGGTGCCCAATGTTGTAAAGATGTGGGAGAAAAAAGTTAAAGAATTGGATTGCTCGCGTCCATATATAATTGAGAAGAGCGCCATGCATGCTACTGCAGGTATCTGTTCATTTTTGTAAAAACTGAATTACTCCAATTTCGTCTTTATTTCTTTTTTCTCCCTAATACATTTTAATTGTTAAATTTCATATTTAAAAGAAGTGCTATTCAGGTTCACTCGGGCATTGAGGAGGGTTGTTGGAGGCCCTATCTAGAGGAGTTAGAGGAAGGCAAAGTGATAGGAGAAGAGAGGTAGAGTTCAGTGGTGGACAACTGCCTTGAGTTATTGAGGGAGTTGAGCTGACCAAAATGGTATAACTTATGAACTTGATTGGGTTGCTTGTGTTTATAAAAGGATAGGACCTATAATTATTTATAACAAATAAGGATATATATATGATAATTTAATATCCGTTACAATAGATTTGATTACTCATAATTATCTTGGTTGTTCAGGATATTTAAAAAAAAAAAAAGTTGATAAGAAAGTTTAAAATTTCAAAAACTTGATATTAGAAAAATTAAATGCTGTTTGAATTAGTACTTGTGTTAATGGACTAGAAATATGTGAAAACATAAAGGTTGGGAATGAAACATACGGTATGTGGAGGTCAATTAAAGCCTAGTTAATAACTACTAAAGTTTCAACAGGATTAGTTGAAATAAATTGTTACCTGTCATAAGTTTTATAATTCTATTCGTACTACCCTTTTTTTTTCCTAAAAAAAGATCAGATCCAGTGAAGATTCTTTATATGAACATTAAATTTAAAACAGATATTTAAACATATAAAGGTACTTTATTTGACAAAGTAAGCAAGTTGATAGATAGTTTTTTATTTATTTATTTTTTTTATAGAAGTTTCTTATATCAACTGAAATGTGTAAATTTCTGGCAGGTGGAAGATACTGCACCAAACATTTTGATGATAAGTACGTTGCTTTCTCATATTTCATTTTCATGCACTCTCCTTAAATTGAATCAAATAGAAATACATTTAAGTACGACCTCGAAATTTTCTTAAGTCCGTTACATTTATAAACTTCCACATGCAATAGCTTTTGAAAGTCCATTACCAATTTTAACTTTCTAGAAATTATTTCCTTTTTGTTTCGTGTATTTCCTTCCCTAAATATTAAATTAGAATTAAATAGATTTAAATTTAGACCTGGACGGATGCCTAAGTTGACATCATTTGGAATTCAATCGGCCATGGTCTTTGCACATGCTAGACATTATTAGCGGCCCAATGTAATTGCAAAGATACAGAAGAGGAAAGGGTGAGTATTATCCAATATTGCTAATATCTCCTATTACAAACTTCCATCTAGACGTGATAAAGAGAATTCTTGTGAATGTTTCTCTCATTGGGTAAATTCTCTTCACCCTTTATCGTATACACTTTATAAAAATCTAATTATTCACCTTTGTCTTTGTGTCTATATTTTTTTTCCTTTGTGTTTTTCCCTCCAATATTTATTGGTTGCTAAGTTTGGTCAATCCCACTGGAATCAAAACAGAATTACTTCCATATTTAAATGTAACAACATTAAATGAAATATTGGGGAAACTACAAATAAACATTTAGAGCTTCTTCAATATTTAGGAGATTTACAACTTAGTGGTGATTATAGTTTTCTCTTTTTTTTTTTCTTACTCATAGAAATTTTATTACACCTATGTTTTCACATTTGTTTTAGATGACTATGGACATTTGGCATGGTTTTTGAGTTTAAGAGTGGAAAGGATGTATGCACAGGAGCCATAGCTTGGAGGTTAAGTTGAGGAATGCACCACTTTGTAACTTTCACTTATACCTTTCGTTTTTTTTAAAGTTTTTTTTTTTTTTACCATAAAAATTTAAAAGTTATCTAAAATCCTATATGTGATGAGTGATTTGGCTAATAGATCAATTTAATATTAAAAAAGATTGGGAAGCTTTTTTTTTTTCATTTGTCAAAAACTTAATTAGTGGAAATGTGTCAAATTTTAACTGAGAATCATTTGATCTCAACCGTTAAATTGTATTAGAAAGAACTAAAATTGTCTCATATTACAAACTTCATATGATATCTCATGCAATATGTTCACTATTTTATCTCAAACAATTTATAAAAATTCAACAATCCATCTTCTTTATTTTTCAATGTCTTTTTTTCCTCTATATTTTTCTCTCATGTTTCTTGATTAGTAAATTTTACATTTAAAGGCAAAAACACTGATTGAAATATTGGAGAAATTGTGGGTCAAGATTCAAAATTTAGTCAAAGATTTGAGGGCTTGTAATAAAGCAATAACTTAGTGGTAATATATCTATATTATTTCTACTCTTAGAAATTTGGTTATGCTTATGTTTTCATGGTTGTTTAGTTGACAAAAGATATTTGGTATAAATTTTAAGTATAAAGTTACCCAAAAGAGTATGTGGTTTGAAAGGGAAGTATACATAGAAATCTGAGCTTAGATATTGTGTTAAGGCATGCATTAATTTGAAAGAAATAAATAAATTTCTGCCATGCATCAAAGTATGAATGGCACCGTGATCGTTCAAGTAGTATTCATCATTTTAATTACAGGATCCTTGTTGTTACTTCCTTTTTTTGTTGTTTTTCAATTGTTATCGTCAAGACTACACCTGAATAGGAATTAGTGTCTATGATCTTGTTTGTAGAGAAAAATGGATTGCAAAGATACCAAAGGAGTAGCGTTCTGTAACCTAAGCCCAGGCTCTATTCCGAAGGGACTAAGCGATTACGTCCTTCATGAGGGTTACATGATGAGGTAAGTTTCATTTCTTTGTTTCAATTCCAATTACTGTGTAGTTGCTCTTACAGGACTAGGTTCTGCGGTATTGGAATCATTCATTCTTATGCTAAAATGAGAAGAAACCAATCCTAAAATGATTCATTCTTATGCTATCAAGTTCCAGGGACAGAGAAAAAATATTTTTTCTCTCATAAGCTTTATTTTCATTTTTAACTAAGCAAGGGTTTCCATTTTTAAGGAAATATTCAAGCATATTCTAGAAGTCCTTGGCATAACGTTGTTAATTAGAAAATGATGCATAAGTAAAGAAAAATTAAAAACTTACTTACTTTTGTTTAATACGTGAGACATAAATCTCTATGGAACAATGTTATCTAAAGTCTCAAAGTTGAGTGACCATTGATGTTAAAAGTGGTCACAACAGAAGAGAAAAAGGAAATACTTAAAACGCTATGACGCTTGTCATAATAGGATCTTGTATGATGTTTGTTGGCTTCCTTATCAGTTACCTTTGTTCTTCGAGTACCAGCCCTTGTTATATGCTCTACTTAGTAAATATACATTAAAAAATATTATTTTGAGCTTAATAAAAATGTTAGTAATAATTGAATACTGCCAGTACGTTTTAAAATCTCACTATTGTTATTCAACTTGTCAAGAAAATACTGTTTACAGCACAGCGAAGGGGAGCTAACACGCGTCATACAAATCCCTCGTGCTAACTATCTTCATAACAGAAGTATCAAACCACTTTTTTTTGGCTTCTTCAGCCAAGATGTTTATGATTATGACACTAGTGGATAAAGACAAGAAAGAATCTATTGTAAATCTAGTTGGCTAGTAAGTCATATTTTCTATTTTTGGATGTTTTTGATTTTTTTTTTCTTTTTTACAGTTAATTTTTCATACAATCTACATTTCATGTGAAATAAAAATTTCCAATCACAGTATTTAATTTGGGAAGGCATACGGAATCCTTAATTGCTGCTTATTTATTTCTTGCTTTCGGTTTTATGGGGCTGACTTAGGCATTTATGGAGGCTGGAGGTATGCATTCTATAACATTGTTGGCATGTGAAATTATTTCTGGCTATATATATCAGCTATAAACATGCGCTGGAAGTTTTAAAAGTAAAAGAATAATTCTAAATCTTTGGTGCATGAACTAGATTCAGCAATTTTATATGCTACTTAGATGCACCTATTATGCTAAAAAGGTTTCATCCTTTTCCTCAAAATTTTGTATGGCTTTTATGCTGTTCATTTTGAACCTTCCCTTCTTTTTAATGATAAAAGGGTTATTAAATCCTGAATTTTGAAGTATCTATACAAACTTGGTTCCCAATTGGTAATGACCTTTTTTTTATTGCTTATGCAAAGGGCTGGAGTTAAGCTTGTGATTAGGAGCTTGTAAGAAATAATGAACAACGGTTTAACACCTTTGTTTTTTTAGGCTACCAAGGATTGGGAGAACCGTTCGGCTAAGTTGCATTTGGCACATTTGCAAGTTCTGCTTTCTACTTGTTGTGAGGCAGCACAAGGTTGTTTGAGCTAGTTGGTTTTGACATTGAGATGAAATATGTAGCACAATTCCTTCTACACCAGCTCTTGTTGTCCTCACAACAGCACTAATCCTTTTTTATAGTCACTTCCGTTAGGTAGTCTACCTTTTTTTAAGTATTAACTTCCATAACTCTTTGTGATTGATTGTGTTAGCTTATATTGATTATGTACATTCATGTGGATGGAGGTAAAGCCCTTGAAAAAATATCTCTCCTAGTAAATAATGTTGCAACTCCAACTCTTTAATAAATTGAAAGAGAAACAAATAACGTTTTTTTTATGTAATTTGTACCTTCATATTTGTTGGCAGGTAAGGCTTAGCACAAAAGGAGGCCCAGGGATAGTAAAGGTGGCTACCATAGCATTTCTTTTTATTTGCCTTTGGCCTAATCAAGGCTCATCCTTCTTTCTTGCAAACTTGGATTTAGTTTTATTTAAGTTAGCGTTACAGGACAAAAAGAGGATCTTCATGGCCAAGTACTACAGTGTGAAATTGCACGCAACAAGTGAAAAAGTCGTATGAATTCCCATTTTCTGTTGGTTGGTCTAAAAGCTCTTGCATCAAAATCGGTAAGGGATACTGAAGAACTTCCAAAAAAGAAAAATCCTTCGTGTCTCTAGAGAGAGGATTTTTTGCCTAACTATATCCGTTCCTTCATATGACAGATTGGAAAATCCGACGGTAGGAATGTAATGTATAAATATCATGGGCACCTATCTGTTCCTTCACAGAGTAATGTACAAAGCCATGCCACCAGCTCCACTATGTCAGCCCTACGGAACCAGCGCATTCCCGAAGCACGTCACGCAGCATCGTCTTCTTCAACACGACAGACTACCATTGTCTCCAGCGCCGATTACTCTCAAACTCGTGGAAGGCTCCAGCAAAGCACCTGACAGGGGAAAAGAGGGGGAAAAAAAAATCATGCAAAAGCTACTACAAGACTCAAATTGTGAAGCTTCTAACGTATTTCCGTATCTTATCAAGAAAAATATGAATTTCAAGTTTCAAATATCACAACTCTTTTATATGCCCACCATGAGTCATCAGATTTTTGTGTGTGTAAATAAGTAATATCTTCAATAGTAGAGAAGTATTTGAGCCTAGTAGAATATAATAGAAAGCCTTATAAGCCCTCTCTCTCTTTTCTGGTTATCAATTTTTAAGAATTGGTTAATATAAGATTGTAATTAACAGTTGTTTTGTTTCTGCTCATGTATGTCTTACTTATTATGACATTTTGGAAGTTATCACATTTACCATTTGCTCTTTAATGACATGATAATCACTAGAAAGTGTTCTTTCATGGCAGTTTGTAATTGACACTTTTTGTTCTAAACATTGATTACCCAAATCTTTTTCAAGCATAAGTGGGTTTAGTTTCGGTAACTTTTGGGCATAACATGTTGCACTAATGGAATTTTGACGCATTAATTTACTTTGTGCGAGTCAAAAAGTACTGGAATCTATTCGCTTGCCTTTTAAGGCTAGTTTTTTCAACATAAATGTTCTTCGTAAAACAATTTCACCATTTCCAGTGTCTCCCTCCTCTTAAAAAATTTAGTCAGCCGTAAAAACTACTTTCTTTTTGTCTATTTTACCAAACGTAAAGCATCTTGTTTTTTAGAAAATAATTTACATATATTTAGAATGTAAAACATTTTTTAGCCGCAACTTCCCCTATCAAAATCCATTCCAACGAACATCAATACCCCATGCAGTAGACAACATTCTCTTTCTCTTTCGCCAGCATTAATGCTAAACTCCCGCCTTTTGTGAGAACTAGACAGTAGAATATGTTCTTATAATACCAAACAATTAGTAATGTTCCCTAAATTTATCTTCCAATGGAAAAAAAAAATTATGTAGATGAGATGGACACCAGAACCAAGTTAATAAGTGAGTAACAAGGTTATTGGCTGATTTGTAACTCAAAATTCCCTTTCTTTGCTTATTAATAAAAGTAAAAGCAAAGGCAGGTCCTGAGTACCAAAATATTGTATCCAAGAGATATGATGGGGCTTACAATAAACTAGTCCTCTAGAACCCAACTAAATGATACGAGGACTCTATCCAATAAGGCTAAATTTGAAGAAGATTTCTATTAATTCATTATATTAATGCAAGGAGGCCAAATGCATAACTATTAGTGTGGATTCCGTTGGTGAATTGATGACCGGGCGTGGTCTAAAAGCTTTCAAAAGCTAGACACTCTATAGTTAATAACGTAGGTGCTTATTGGTGTTTGCTCATCCATAAAGGCGAGGAATATATATAAACAAAAGGGACAATGGTTTTACGTCAATTTTTTTCTCTTATATATTTTTTATTGCCAAATTTCATATTTAAAAGCCGTAACAATAGTTAAAATACCTCAGAAATAAAAGATAAGGTTTTGGTGATTATTCAAAAGATTTGGGGGTTTACAACTTAGTGGTAATTAAGTCTTTAATCCAATCTTCTTTCATATTTGTTAAAACTTTCATTGCACCCAAGTTCTCCCTCCCCCCCCCCCTTTTTTCTTTATAGGTAGATAGTTATAAGTATTTGCAATGACAATATTGGGCTAAGTCTGTGAGTGTAAAAGCATAGACCAAAAGGAAAATATGGTTTCAAAAGGAAGTCTATATAGAAACCATAGCCTGGACATTAGATTGAAGGCATGCAACACTTTAAAATATTTTGTGTTATTCACTTTATACTCCATTTGATGAGGATAAATTTTAAGAAAATAGGAATTCAAATATTTAATTTTGTTAAAAATTTGTATCAAGAAAACAGAAATTTGTTAGAAATCCTATTGTGATAAATGCTTTTGAAAATAAATCAATTTAACCTAAGACTAGATTACCTAGGCTATTTTCGTTTCTTTCACTTATGAAAAACATGACAACTGAGAATGTGTTGTTGAGTTAATTCAGATTTTGGTTATGAAGAAACATTAAGTATTCTCTCTTAAACCAATATTTGAAATTTATTGGATCTCATATATATAAATATTAAGTGTTTATGCCAAAATGAAATGATTTTATTCACTGAAGCTTGAGATGAAACCATTCTATTTGTATAACGAAATCATCTAATATGAAATATTCGGACAAATTAAATTATTCTATAGGAATGATATAATTTCATTTTGGAAAGAATGGATTGACAATGCAATGATTCAATTATGATTTTTTTTACCCAGGACTACTGAAACGGAAGCATTTTCGGAACCTAGAGAGCAAAACTATTCAAGTGAAAACCCAACGTTCCCAAGCCACTAAGTGTCTAAGCCTCGGTGTCATCATTCAAGAAGGACATGGTGTACAACAAACGAAAGGTATTGATCTTTCGGAAACTGACATCTGCTTTGCCATTCTTGGAAAGGGGAAACAGCTGGAGCCAGCTGCCATCTTGTCTTCCAACGGACAGAAAATAGGAAGGACTAGTTTTCTTTTCCCTTTTATCTGATTAACGATTAAAGCATCGCTAATTTTCTCTTGAAACTTGATTGGTCTGAGCTAACGTTCTAAATCTGCCTTCGTCTTGTGCTGAAACAATCGTATTAGGCCTGTTTATATCATTTATTTATCATTTTGCTAGCAATCCTTAAGTTTGGACAGCCGGATTTCAATGAAAACCTTGAGTGAGGGGTTTTTGTGCTCTAGTATAATACTTTATAAGAAATTGTATTATTTGGTAAGATAGTGTGCTGTTAGGCACGGAAATAATGAGATGTGGGTGGATCTCACTTGAGTGTAATTTGTGGGATTATCCATCGGTAAGCCGTTTGGTAAAGGAGCTTCACTAATCAGTAAGATTAAAGGTTGGCCTGGACATAGGCATTGGGATGGTGCCGAACCAGATAATTATCATGTTCTCTCTTTCTCTTGCTTGACTGTTAAATATATGCATCGAATGACCAAGAAATTGATTATGGTAACAAAGAGAAAGAAATTTGGGAGAAAACATTTGAACATTTTATTACTATATGAACTGAACCATTACAACCCTGTAGAAAACAATACAAACAACACAAACGAATAGTCGTCATCCAAACCAGCTTAGACCCAGTACATGAAGCCCAAAATCCATCGTGTGAACCTGATTAACATGGACTCCAACACCTACTAGATAGACGACCTAATTAACATGATCATTATTATTAGCATTATTACTATCCTCAAAACGGCGAAAGCAAATGTCAGCCTCTGTCAAAGAAGGGCGCCGAAGGCTCCTCTGCAGGCCAAATCAAGGAGGGGTTACAAAGTTATTATAAAACGTTAGCCTCGGTCAGTCTAAGGAGCTCAAAAGCTTTTTCAAGGACAAATGGCTTAGTAATTCCTGGAATAAGTAAAGAAGCAAACCCGGAGGAGAATACGGATACAATGTAGTGCAGTTCATTTAATTAGAAAGAATGATCGAGAGACAAGTAGAGTTGAGAGTTGAACAATTGGCGTCAGTTGTTGAAGCAAAGAAAATAAAAGACTTAGGATGTGTGTACCGCTAAAAAGATGGGAGTCAGAATAACCGTAAAGAAGGCGAAGAAGATGAAGATGAGAACAAACACAAATATTTCTTCATCATATCTTGTAATTTCTAGAATTAAGATTGTATATGATTTCAAGCAATTAATTGTTGGACCTTTAAACTGACTTAAGTTAGTTAGATGAGGATTTTACTTTTGAAGACTTCTCTTGTAAATGACATTATTAACGTAAAATTAAGAAAATGCCTTCATATTGGTAAATAATAAGAGAGAAAAACAATTTAGCAACATAAATTTAAATCTTATACTAGTTTATTTGTTGGATAACATGATACATACATACATACATAAAGATGTTATAACTGGATAATTTTTATTTTCTGTAGTAGTATATAAACCTTGACGTTTTTCCAAAATATATGTATATATGTTATTCTTTTTAATGCTGAAAAGAAGCTTAAATTCTTTCTACTTTTTGACAATACGTAGATTTACAGTTACTAAACATCCGAAAAGGTGTTAGCGTCCTTTTAGGCTAGAAAATAAATAAATAATACAAGGCCCCTATCCAAGAAAATCGGAATTTTTTGGTTTTCTCATCTTTCAGAAGTCAGATGATGCTGCTCGATCTGTTGAAGCTCTCAATGGTAAGAAGTTTGAGGATCAGGAGTGGTACGTTGGGAAAGCCCAGAAAAAATCTGAAAGAGAGCTTGAATTAAAAGCGGGGACTGAGCTAAGTTTGAAGGAGAAGGTTGAATAAAATGGAGGACTGAATTTATATGTTAAAAACCTCGATGATAGCATCAATGATGATAAGTTAAGGGAAATGTTCTCAGAGTTTGGTATAACTAGTTCGTGCAAGATTATGTGTGGTCCTAATGGTATGAGTAGAGACTTAGGATTTGTTGCCTTCTCAACTGCTGAAGAAGCACATCGAGCTCTTCTGGAGATGAATGGTAAAATAGATGTTAGCAAACCTCTGTATTTTGCACTTGCACAACGTAAATAAGAGAGAAAAGCCAAGTTGCAGGCACAGTTTTCACAAATTCGTCCTGCGACGATGACTATTCCTGTCGCCCCTTTAATTCCCTTGTACCCCCAAGGTGCACCGGGTCTTGGACAGCAAATATTCTATGTTTCATTGTCATAGTCCATGGCTACTGGAGCTTTGGCTACAGCTCTTCCTATGCAGCACCTGAGCAGTAGAGGACATTACTGGGTGAAGATTTAACCACTTGTTGAACAGTTAGAGCATGAAAATGCAGCAAAGGTGACAGACATGTTCTTAGAAATGCACCAGACTGAGGTTTTGCATTTGGTGGAATCGCCAGAGGCCTTGAAAGTGAAGGTTGGGAGGCAATGGAGGTTTTAAGGAATGTCAATCAACAACAGCAAGTTAATAGTCCGAATGATCAGATGGCTTCGCTTTCCGTTAGTGACATCATAAATACAAGGAAGCCAAATAAAGGTGTACTAACACCTATAAAGTTATGGGAGATAATATTTTAATTCTAAATTCTGATTTTTTGAAATGATATTGAAAAATATTTTCTATAAACAATTTTTTGAAGGAATTTGTTTTCAGTCTTTAGTTTTAGACAAGTGTGATAACTCTTTTAAAATAAATATTTCTATGGTTGGTTGTCAATTTAAATAAAGTTGGTTATTGCATTTGTCATATTGATTATATAGTGTTTTATCCTAAATTATCTAAAGAGCAGTCTTATACATTGTGACATAAAAGTCTTGGTCAGATCTTTAGTAAAGTGTAGAAAGGCTAATAATGCTTTACATTTAATCTACTCTTAAAGGTGATCTAGAGACTTGTGTAGACAATGATAAAGGCAAATTGTCCAATATAAAGAATTAATTTACAATTCATTGTTAGGACTTATTGGAGGTCATACATGTTAATATTAATGACTCCTATATAGCAACAAAGTTTGAATCTCTTAAAGTAACTCAAAGTTGTTTGGGATAATGGTTGAAAAATAGGTGAGAAAGAGTATTAAAGCATCACAGATCTAATTGGGAGGTGAGTTTAATGGTAAAAATGGGATGCTAACTAGTTTAAAAGGCCATTTACTAAGGATTCTAAAAAAAATAGTCAATTTGGATTCTTAGGAATCTAGAGCAAAGTAGTGTAGCTAAAAAGATGTAATTATATTCTTATAAATATGTTAAGGACTATGGTTTACAGAACTAATTTACTTAGTTTCTTATGAGGAAAAGCTTTGAAAATACCATTTTATATTTGGGCCTAATAAAGTTATTTCATAAACTTCTTTTGAGTTGTGCACCAGAAGTGTACCTAATCTTAAACATCATGAAGTGTAAGCTATTTTATAGAAATAGAGTTGTTCAATCTAACCTTTTATAAGTAGGAATGGAGAACTAAAGTAATTTAGTATTGCTCTCGAATCATATAAGGGGGTATTGTTTCTAAACTCTCAGTAAAAGTTCTAAAATTATGGAGTTATAGACATTAAAGTTGCAAAGTTTTTAAAGCTTAATATGGTAGATTAAGATGTAGAGCTAGAAGTATATCTAATCTTAAACATCATAAAGTGTAAGCTATTTTATAGAAATAGAGTTGTTCACTCTTACCTTTTATAAGTAGGAATGGAGAACTAAAGTAATTTAGTATTGCTCTCGAATCATATAAGGGGGTATTGTTTCTAAACTCTCAGTAAAAGTTCTAAAATTATGGAGTTATAGACATTAAAGTTGCAAAGTTTTTAAAGCTTAATATGGTAGAGTAAGATGTAGAGCTTATGGCACTAAAGTGAAGACCTACTAAGGTCCCACATGTCCAAGATCTTATTATGGTGTTTTTATTTTGAAGGTTCACTAGGTAAAGAAGATTGATTGTTTATTCATATCATTTAGTCCTTTAAATGACTGACATTAATATCATGGTGGAACTTATTACTAATAAGGATGAAATTTCATGTCCTTAGTTAGATTTATGTAATGAGCGGTGACATGCAATAGATTTATGGTATTTGTGATATTGTTGAATTGTCTAAAGGTTGAAAGCTTGTTCAATTACCTAGTGGTATCAAATATATACAATAAGTCTAAAAGAGCTTCTATAAGAAAGATTAAGAGGTTTAAAATCACACTAGTAGGAAATGAAATACACCGAACAGACATGAAGACCATTTTTTGAATGAGGAGGTTTATATTTGATCCAATCTAAAGCATATATTACAAATGAACTTATGTGTAAACATAATAAGTTTATTCATGGATTAAAGAATGCTTTTCAATCATGGTACTTGAAGTTTCAAAGTTTTATATCTTTATGTGATACTACACTAAATAGGATAGATTGTTATACAAGATTATATACTTAGTTCAATAAAAGTATACCAATGTTGATGATGTCTTACTTGCAAGCAATGATCCTTACTTCATGGGATAATACAGTTGTTTCACAATTCATATGAATTCGAATCAATGATTATTAAGTCTTTCTTAAAATATATATGTTAATAATATTTTATAAATGTTCCATATGGAGGATTACCTACCTGTGAATGTTCTTATTCTTAAAGGTAAAAGGCTGAATCTATTATAATGTTTTAAAAGTAAAGTAATAAAAGAGTTAAGAAGTGAATGTCATATACTAATGCATTAGGAAGTACCATGTATGCTTAAGTTTACACTAGGCCTCACATTATTTTCAACAAGGTTTTTGGATAGAAGTCAATCAAACTTTTTGATCAAGATATTTGGAGTGTTACCAAAATATTTTCAAGTGCTTAAAAGATAAATTCTTCATTGTTGACCTATAGATATGTAGATAACTTACAACTCATGGGATATACAGATTTAGACTTATGTAAGCTACAAGAATAATACTTGAAATCTATATTAGAATACCTTTTATGGTAGGTAGGATAGTATCGTGGAAAAGTGCAAAACAGAAACTAATGACTTCTTCAATTATATAGGCAAAATTTTGTAGCATGCTATAAGGTATCTACTTAAGTGATTTGTCTAAAAAAATCTCATTGAGGTGTTGACAGAATTTAATTTTTTGTTAAACCTATCAAGTTATATTGTGATAATAAAATTATTTTGTTGTTTAACAACAATGATAAAGGTATCACATGGTCTAAACATATAAAAATCAAGGTCTTGTTTAGAGTATCATTACAAATGTTATGTTTGCACACCCATAAGCTAAAGCTTTGTGTTATTATAAACAAATCATCAATATGAACTTAAGAGCATCATAGGATGCTATTGTTTAGTGGGAGCACTTTCACATTATCTACTGTAATATAAAGTTTGCATCTAAATTTATTTATCATGGGATAAATTGTTGAAATATATATATATATTACTTGTTTATTAGTTATGTCGGTTGTATTTAGCACGTGGGTGCTTTATATGTTGACAGGTTAAATATCTTTATATATATATATTGATTGACAGATAGATAGATATAAAGTATATTTAAGAGAGGTGTAAACCTTAAGTAATGGTTAGGGCATTCAATAGTTAGCCATTAAGCATGTCTTGTGACACATAAAGGTAAACTTAAGTTATTAAGTACTAGACATGAAGGTTCACTGAGACCATAAAGTATATTATCTAATGACATTTTGTCATCTAAAGAGAAAGAATTTGATTGACAACGTAAATAACACATGAAGTAGACTTTTAAGGTGTGATATAGTTGTCACACTATCATATTCATTCATATCAGTAAAGTTAAGAACTTTTGTGATTATGATTAGTCCTATATCGTTTAATTGATGCAATTATTGCCATGATTCAAAGTTTGAGACTTTATAGGTGCACACATAATTATTTCGTAATATTAACTATTATTATTATTATTGTTGTTGTTGTTGTTGTTGTTGTTGTTATTATTATTAACTTTTGTGATTAACCTATATCATTTAATTATTTTTTGTTTCTTCTTTTTCTTCTTTTTCTTCTTCTTCTTATTATTATTATTATTATTATTATTATTATTATTATTATTATTATTATGATTATTATTATTATTATTATTATTTTATTCACATTAATATAACCCAAGTGGGAGAATGTTAGCCTATTTTTATTAGGATTATCAAAAGATTGGCTTATATTAATTTTCGTCTAATAAAGTGAGGCATATGGTTTATAGTTCAATAGAATATGGACTAGTTGGTGTGGGCCATGGCTTACCAAATAGGTTGTGATGAGTGGGTTTGTTTGGTAGCATATAATGATTAGGCTAGATCATATCCTCTAACTTTGAGTATTATGTGTATTATACAAAATTAGGGTTACGAGTTTTTATTTTACAAAGCCTCAATTCCTTTAAGTTCTCTCATCGAGCTAGTACATTTTTCTATGAAAATAGAGGATAAGCACTCAAGCCAGAAAATCTTTCTCCATTTGTGGATCTTTGATACATATAGAATGAATTGCAAGAATAGTAACATTTTCTGTTGCTTGTATGCTAATATTGATTTCTTGATGTTTTAGATTTGACTACACAAATCCAATTTTTGGTTTTGTCTTTTTGAGACATAAAGTTTATCTTACAAAACAAAAGTTTAACCCAAAGATTAAGTGGAAGAGAATTGGTATAAGGTGTAACTAATTAAAAGGATAGCTGAGGCTCAAGTTAAGTTGGTGTTGGACCATTGAAGTGAGTTATCGAGCCTTGAGATGAGAGGTTTGAATTGTTTATATATTGTAAGATAAGATCAATAGTTAACTATTACCATTAATATCGACCAAGTCAACAGTTAATGACTTAATATATGTTCTCAAGGGTCGTTCACCTATTAAAAAAGAGGTATACAAGATGAGGAAACATTAAACACTTTCTTTTTCTTTTTTTGGTAATAGGTAGAATCAAAATTATGTGCTTGCAATCAATTGTTGTAGCCTTAAACTATCAAGTATCAAGTTTAAAAGGAATCCATTAATTTTTTCGGATTCTAAATTTGACTCAAGCAAATTTGAAAATGCCTCTACTTCTAAAAAGGGTGAAGAAATGTTTTACAAAATCCACAAATTGACAAATAAGTTTTTACTTTGAAGTTTCCATTGCTTGTTCAACTATATGTGCTACACTAATTAGTATTCAATTATTTTTTACAAAATAACATGATAAATTAATGAATTGCTTATCAACCTTAATTAGTTTCGTTAAATGATGAAATATTGATCTCATACATTAAAAACCATAATAAACCATAAAATTTGAATTAATAATATATATTTTGATAAAGTTGCGATAAAAAGTAGTGTAGATGGTTAGAAGGAGAGGGAAAAAGTATGTGCATGCTTTGAGGAAACAAGAAGCTTGTCCATTATTAGACTTTGAAAAACAAGCAACCAAACAAAGGATGAATGTGTTTGGTGTCAGAATCAAACGATAACAAGTTGGAACCACGAAACAATTGAAGAAGAAAAGGACTTGTGACCCATCTCTTGTAGCAGATAGCTAAGAGAAAGTAATTGCATTACATAAGAAGGGTCACTTCCAAATTGCGATTTGGAAGATTTGGTGGTTGAGTTTGGTAGATTTGTCAAAAAAATTTATGACATTTACCTAACCTCTTTAGAAATTTAAAACCACTCATAACCTTTGAATTATGTTCTGTCCAAAGCTATTCAGTTGCATTGAAACTATGTCAAAATTTAAAAGGAAAAGGACTTTGTACGTCCCTAACTTTTATTGATGGTATCCCTAATTTTAAGTAATGAATTTTCTAAATCTGTGACTTATTTTTGTCTAAAATAACTTTGCTTAATTGTTTAAAACAAATAAAATTTCGTTTAAGGAATTGAATATTCTAACATTCAACATATCAGTTCATAATTATTTTACGTGTAGGTTAATCTACTTTCATTGTCCAAATCAATCTGTCACATCAATTATTAAAGAGTTGAATAAAAGGTTTGATCAGGACATTATTCGTTTTTCGAAGGTGGTAGCATCCGCAAAAGGTTATCGTCTTTATGCGATGACAACGACCAATCATGGAGGTGCTCTTGAGCCAAAGCTTGATGGGGTGGTCCATCGGAAGAAACTGAAAAGGGGGGGGGGGGGGGGGGGGGGGGGGGGGGGGGTGGCGCGGGGCGGAAAAAGCAAAAAAGTTGGAACTTCCAATAGGGTTCGTCGTCTAGTCCGGTCTTAGAAATCTAGTAAATAAATTATCAAAAAAAATTATTTTTTTATTTTGAAACAAGTAAGAATTTCTTCATCAGGATTTAAAGAATTAAAATTACATATAATTTCTAGCAATTAATTAACGCTTTAAAGTTACTTCAATTAGTAATTGATGACTTTATTTTAACTTGTCTTCTAAATAAACTTATAAACCGAAGGCAAAGACAAAAGAAAAAAAAAATTATGCTTCCCTTTCTTGATGGGGGTCAGTCATTCTGGTTGGAATAGTACAAAGGACAAGACCTGTTTTGTGGAAACGAAAACAAAAACACAAGATACTTCACGGCTGTGGGTCAGTCCGGTTGAAATCCGAGCAAGGGAGAAGACACGTTTTGTGAACAAAAACAAGAAGACAAGATTATTCCAGGTAGTGGGTCTGTCGGGTTGAAGTTGGACCAACGGAGAAGAAACGTTGTTTGAAAAAAGAACAAGAAGACAAAAGATCATTCGAGGTGGTGGGTGAGTCAGGTTGAAATTGGAGCCAAGGAGAAGGTAAAATCTTGTGGAAAGAAAACTCAAAGAAGAGATGATGCGACTGCAGCAGCCCCAGTTTGTCACCTACTGCAAGAAAACGTTTTACGATTTTTTTTTTTTTAAATCCTGCACGTTATAGAATTGCTTACATACAAAGTAAGATATAACTAACCATTATAATTGTCATTACTTAATAGTCTATTAGAATGTTGTTCACACTTTATAAAATGCGCTACAAAAGAAATAAAAGTTTACCATTTCTCTATGAAGCATTGTGATTTTTAAAATTGAGATTATATTGCCTTTTAGTTTTCAATTCTTATAGGTTGCAATATATTAAGAGTTTGAAAGTAATAAACTAATATTTTTTACTATAAAATTGCCACAAACTTGTTAGTTGATGTCTTCACTTTTATAACTTGTATTTTGAGTGACATAAAAATAAAATTTTATTTTTAATGATTCTTAAAAAGTATATACTCTCTTTTCTGTTTCTTCCTTTTTTGTTTTTTTGAAATTTTCGTTCTAACAATCCCTTAATAGTTGTTTGCTCGAGTTCTACCATATTACCGACTATTATTAAATATATACAACTATTGAGGGAATAAGTTATTTCACAATAAAGAAACATTGGAGCAAACACATTTTGTTGATTATATAACCTATATTACTATAAAGTGATGACTCATCATCTCTATAGTTAGCCAATTGTAAAGCTAGTAATATAAATATTTGGCAGCGTCTCTTAAAATAGTTATGATCAGTGATTGTAATAATAGGATATTATAATGGCACTTGATAGTCGTCATGGTAAAGTACCTTTTTCTTTTAGCTATTGACCCTAACCGTAAACCATGCCTATTAAATGTACAGTAAAAAAAAAACTTGATTTAAAAAACTAAAATTGATATTTCACAATATTGATTTAGTTCGCATGGAAGCCCAAATCAAAACGAGCGTTAGCATTTTGATGTAAGCAGATCCAAAGCTTGTTTTTGGGACTACAGTTGTTTTGGGGATAGGCAAAGGACCTTGAAAATTAAACGAAGCAAACATGAAAGGGTACAGCTGGTTGGAAAAGGATGTTGATGAAATACAGCAAATTGAAAGTCCAAAGTAGCTAAAGAACAAGACAAGACCATATACCAAATACTACCGGAACAACGTCATCCGTGGGGAGATAGACACCTGAAATATCCACCATAAAAAAAATTGACGGTATTGACTGCTGTTGAAAGTAAGAACTAAAATGGCTGAAGAATGTGACAAATAATAAGAGAGAAAAAATTATTAAATTAATTTTAAACTTTACGTAAGGATTAATTCTTAGACAACATAAGTTGTAAAAACATTTTAATTTTTCTTTTGTTAGTTATGGTAATTAATAACTGTAGATTCTATCTGACGACGTGGTCTAAAAGTTTTGAACCAAATCAATTTAAAAAGGTTTGAAAAGTGTCCGCGGTGGGAATACGTCAAAATAAGTTGGAAGTCCAAAAAATCTAAAGAAAAATTGACGAAGAATCAAGACCAGCCAAGTTGACAACGGTTTGACATGCAAGTTGATAGAAGGCAGCTTCGGTTGTCTGGCTTTGGGTCTCTTATATAATATAAGATACGCCTGAACCCTTCTACGCTTACTGATCTTCATTCTACTCTTCTCATTACTCCAAAGACGCTTCTCCTGAACCTTTTTCCTCTTCGTTAAGAAATGGCGGAAGGAGTTCTCTTCAACATTGCTGCGGAAATCATCAACAGGTTGGCCCCAATGGTTGCCGCAGAGGTCGGATTGCTGTGGAATTTTCAAAATGACTTGGAAGACCTGGAGATTACGGTTTCCACAATAAAAGATGTGCTTTTGGATGCGGAGCAGAAACAAGCAGAGAGCCATGCAGTTCGAGCTTGGCTCCGAAAGCTAAACGATCTCCTCTATGAAGCAGATGACTTGCTGGATGCTATTTCCACGGATGCTCTACGACGAGAAATAATAACCCAGGATAACAAGCTGAAGAAGGTACGTACATTCTTTTCCAAATCAAACCAGTTCGCCTATGTTCATAGAATGGGCCGTAAGATTAAGGAGATTCGAGAGAGATTTGATGGCGTTGCTGACAATATAAAAAATTTCCAATTCCTGGTGCACACTGTTGAAGTAACCAGAGATTGGAAGAGAAATGATGCTCATTCTTATTTAGGTGAGGAAATAGTTATTGGTAGGGAGAATGATCATATGAAACTCAAAGATCTTCTGATGTCCAATGACGAGAATGTTTCAACCGTTCCAATTGTTGGTTTTGGGGGCTTAGGAAAGACAACACTAGCTCAAAACATATTCAATGACAAAGAAATTCAAGAATATTTTGAATTGTAAATGTGGGTTTGTGTGTCCGATGACTTTAACGTTAAAGATATTATCAGAAAAATATTAGAGGTTGCAACAAAGGACCATAGAACATCAGTAGATGACCTTCCAAAACAAATCCAAGGAACGAAGAATCCTGAAACGACCGTAATGAAAACATTAGTGCGTGACCTTCTAAAAGGAAAGAAGAGCTCTGCTGACGTAATGGAAAAATTAGTACCTGCCCTTCTAGAAGCAATCGAAGGAAAAAAATATTTGCTAGTGTTGGATGACGTCTGGGAGGATGGCAGTAAATTGTCTCACTTCAAAAGTCTATTAATGGGCGGTGCAAAAGGCAGTAGAATACTAATAACAGCACACAAGGAAAGTGTTGCAAGGATTATGCAAGCAAAGCCGTATCCTTTAGGTTGTTTACATGGTCAAGCCTCATGGGAGTTGTTCAAGCAGGTGGCTTTTGACAATGAGGAAGTATTGGGCTGCTTACCTCCTAAGGGCCCGTATGCTAGTTTCATTCTTTGTATATTTTATTTGATTAAACAGTATATGTAGAGAACTGTGACTGTACCTCATTCTTTGAGTAATTGTGAATACATCCAAGCCCTACACGGCTTCCCCAATTGCTCTCTCTCTTCCTTTTTACTTGCTGCCTTCAGCAGGGAAGATTATCATTCACAGGTTCTTGCTGCCTTCAGGAGAACATAAGAATATACATGCTTGGTTTCAATATGGCATCCGAGCCAGTTTGCGATCTCTTCAACTAATACCTGCTGGCTATCCAAGGTATAATTGAATCTTCTTGCTTCCGCTTCTAATTTGTTTCATTCGTAGATACTTAAGGGCATTTATGGTAGACAAGTTAACTGTCAGAATCAAAACCCCATTTAGTCCTTTTGTTACCAAGTTTCTAGTCTAGATCAGAGGACAAAGGTCCTTTTCGTCTAGATCAAATTCCAGCAGCCCGCAGAGCAGGCAACTTACTAGATTACCCAGGGGCATTGTGAGAAACTACGAACAAGCCCAACCCCCTCCTTCCTTCAACCAAGAACCACCAACCTCCTCCACGGCCACTAGAAACGAAGCTGTCACCAACCCATTCCGAGACCCATTATTCCTCTCTGCCAATGACTTCCCTGGAAGTGCGTTATGCACAATCAAACTTTCTGATAATGCCAACTATGAAGTGTGGCGCAGGCAAGTTAAAAACAATTTGAAAGGGAAGAATAAGTGGGCATTCATTGATGGAACATTCCCACGGCCTACAGATCCAGCAAAGGCAGAGCAATGGGACCAGTGTCACGCAGCTCTCATAAGCTGGTTTGAAAAATCAGTAGATTCAGAACTAGTCTCACTAGTCTCCATAACAGGCGATGTGCGTCTTACTTGGGAGATTCTAGAACTCAGATATGGCAAGACCACAGCAAAACAACGTTATAATTTGAGACAAAAATTATACGGGCTGAATCAAGCTGGGAAAACAGTCCGGGATTATCACTCAGCAATCACGGCATGCTGGGCAAAAATCGACATCCATGAGCCACCTATCTTGTGCATTTGTGGATTGTGTACCTGTAAGGTGAATGATAGATTGGAAGAGAGGAAGAAAGAAATTAGATTATTGGAATACTTCATGGGACTCAATGATTTGTTCAAGACCCTTCGAACCACCATTTTAGCGAAGGAATCGTTCCTCATCATAGACACAGCCTATAACCTCACCAAGGAGGAAGAAGCTCAGCTCCAAAAACCTGATGGGTCAGGAACAATGGCATAAAGGATGGTACTTGCTCTTAATCGGGCTTTGGGTTCCTTCAACTCGCCATCCAAACCTCCGGAAACTTCAAATCGGGCACCAACAAACAGATCTGGAGATGGGGGGCGTCTGGTATGTGGCCATTGTCACAAATCGGGACACACGAGAGAAAAATGCTACCGTTTAGTTAGTTTTCCCCAAAATTGGGGCAAGAAATCCGGCAGAAATCGACCGTCGGCACCGCAGAACACCAGGCAAGCTTTCCAAACCTGCGTGGAAGGGACGAGCTCTGCAGGCCAGTGGGTTGGCACATATAATCTGCGTGGATTTGGGCCTGCGAGCAGCAATTCAGCTCAATACGGGCCAAATAATTTTGAGCCCAACACATATGGGTCTGGAGGTTTCAATGGATCTTTTTATGTGGGCAGCATACCCAATAGGGCTGGTTCTACTTATGTGGGCAATTCAGTTGGTGGATAGAGTGGACAATTTCAACACCAATGGATGGGTCAGCCATCTTATGGACAAGGCTCAAACAACCATTCTGGGGAAGCTCATAATAATAACTTTCATGGCCAACAAGCTTTTCAAGGAAACAACCCAAACTTCACAGGCTTAGCAGCCCACTCCACAGTAGGGTATTTAGGACTTCATAGTCCCAGTAGTTCTAGTGGTGCGTCAGTACAAGGGGGGCTGTCCACGGAGCAATTCCAAACTTTGCTATCTGGCCTGAATGGAAGACGAGATTCCAACGCTAGTTTTGCAGGTAATGCCTCAAAATTATCCCTTGAAAATGATTATGGTAGGTGGATCTTGGACTCAGGTGCCACGGACCACATTACATGCAGTTTGAATTATTTATCTTCACATGCTTCTTGTCCGCCTAAATTATTTTCCATACATTCTTCCTGATGGAACTCATACTACAGCCACACATATAGGACATAGTCAACCAACACCAACCCTAACCTTGAAAGATACATTATTTGTGCCGAGATTTAGGTTCAACTTGATATCCATTACCATGTTGATCAAGGATAATAATTGCCTCGTTGTTTTCTTTCCTGGCTTTTGTGCTTTCCAGGACAGTTTGACTGGGGCAGTGATCGGTTGGGGTAAGGTTGATAGGGGTCTCTATTTCCTGATGTTGTCTGTGAAGCTTGATTCTAGATATGTGCCACTTTTGTCACAGTTTCGCTTTTGTATCTCGAAACTGCCTCCTAATGTAATTTTGAACACTACTTGTAATGAATCTTTGAATTTAAATTATGATTTATGGCACAAACGTTTTGGACATCCATTTTCTAAATATCTAGTCATGCATGGAAAAACTCTCAACCATCCTAATGGTTTCTCTT
Organism: Casuarina cunninghamiana; assembly: GCA_028551485.1. Taxonomy (NCBI): domain Eukaryota; kingdom Viridiplantae; phylum Streptophyta; class Magnoliopsida; order Fagales; family Casuarinaceae; genus Casuarina; species Casuarina cunninghamiana. Next base: position 6,703,459 of record CM052363.1, on the reverse strand, counting down.
GTTCAATATGTCCCTTAGCAAAACAAACTAGATTGCCTTTTCATCAAAGTCAATCTAAGACTAGTGTAGTTTTTTAGTTGATTCTTATGGATCTTTGGGGACCACATCGAGTCCCTAACCATGATAGTTCACGTTATTTTCTTACCATAGTGGATGATTTTTCTCGTGCTACTTGGACATTCTTGATCAAGTTTCTCCCATGGTACAATCATTCATCCTTCTGGTGTCCACCCAATTTGGGTGTCAGGTTCAGCGTATTCGGTCCGATAATGGAACCAAATTCTTTTCCACATCATTTTTTCCTTTTTGGCTTCTCGTGGAATCATTCACGAGAGTAGTTGTGTTTATACTCCCCAACAAAATGGGGTAGTGGAACGCAAACATCGGCACCTTTTGAATGTTGCTAGAGCATTGATGTTTCAGGCTAACATACCTTCATGGTTTTGGGGGGAGCACGTTCTCACGGCAACCTATCTTATCAATAGGTTACCATCTTCAGCAATTACTCACCACACTCCCTATGAGGTCCTTTATGGACGACCTCCCACCTTAGATCACCTCCGAGTCTTTGGGTGTCGTTGTTCTGTTACCATTATCAGTCCAGAGGGCAAGTTTGCCCCTAGAGCAGCATCTTGTGTATTCATGGGATATCCTTCACTGCAGAAGGGATATCGCGTATATAATCCAGCAACTAGTAAGTTCTTTACTAGTCGTGATGTAGTATTCCATGAATTGGAATTCCCATTTTCTAGCAATAATCTTGACTCTGACACACAAATTACCTCAAACGATCATCAATCCCTATTAGATGTGTCCTTACCTAGACAAACAGAAGAACCTACAGTAAACCATTCAGATACACCTCTTCATTCACCATCGAGCCTACCTCCAGAGCACTCTTTGGAGGCACTCCCAGAGTCTTCACCATTGAGTTCACCTCCAGAGCACTCTTTGGAGGCAACCCCAGAGTCTCCCTTAAAGCCATCATAACAATCACCACCTTCACCCACCAGGCCACTCCGGTCAACTAGAACCACAAAACCACCGATCTGGACATCAAAATACATATGTTCCACCTTACCCTTAGCCTCAATGTCTACCCGATACCCCATGACCAACTATGTCTCCTTAGATCGAATTGCACCCCATCATAAACACTTTCTAGCCTCAGTTTCAACCATACAAGAACCCTTTTCTTATCAAGAATCACGTATGGATCATAATTGGGTTGGAGCAATGGAGCGAGAGTTAGAGGCATTGATGATGAACCATACATGGGATTTGGTCCCATTGCCGAGGGGGAGACGTGCAGTAGGTTGCAAGTGGGTGTACAAGGTGAAGTACAATTCATATGGCAGTGTAGAGAGGTATAAGGCCAAGCTAGTAGCCAAGGGCTACCATCAGAGGGAAATGATTGATTATGAAGAGACTTTTACACCTACTGCGAAGATCATTAGTGTTCGAGCTATGTTCTCCCTTACGGCCAAACATAATTGGCCACTTTATCAACTGGATGTGCAGAATGCATTTTTGCACGGTGATTTGTTGGAAAAGGTATATATGGAGGTGCCTCAGGACCTTCGTTGTCAGGGGGAGAAGCTAGTAAGTAGACTTTGCAAATCCTTTTATGGTTTAAAACAAGCATCACGACAGTGGTACGCGAAGTTCACAGAGGCCTTGACTGTAGTGGGATATTCACAGTCACAGTACGACTATGCTCTCTTCACTCGTCGAGAAGGAGAAAGTATAGTCATCCTGCTTATTTATGTGGATGATATTGTAATCACAGGTAACAATGCCACAGCTATGGCTCATCTGAAGCAATACTTGGATTCTAGATTTCGAATGAAAAACTTGGGTCAATTGAAATACTTCCTAGGGATTGAAATGGCTAAATCAAAGGATAGAATATGCATTAATCAGCGCAAGTATGCACTAGAGCTGATATCTCTAACAGAATTGGCAGGAGCAAAACCTGCTTATACTCCGATGGAAACAAGTCAAAAGTTGACGACAGTAGAACATGATATTGAGGTAGGGAAGATTGGGGACCCTGCCCTTAACAATCCATCCCCTTATAGGCGACTGGTTGGGAAATTGATGTATCGTACAGTCACGAAGCCAGATCTCACTTATCCAGTACAACAATTGAGCCAGTTCACTCAATCACCAAAACGCTCACACATGGATGCTGCCCTTCGTGTAATGAGATATATCAAGAAGGCTCCAGGTCTTGGCCTCTTTTTCTCTTCATCATCACAACTAGAATTGATGGCTTTTTGTGACTCTGACTATGACACATGCCCCATGACAAGGAGATCCATCACGGGATATTGTGTTAAACTTGGAAGGTCATTGATCTCATGGAGAACAAAGAAGCAACCCACTGTATCAAGATCATCCACAGAGGCAGAGTACCGAGCTATGAGCATCACAATATGTGAAATTATATGGCTCGTTGGACTATTCAGGGACATTGGACTAAATATCAAATCACCAGTTCCTCTCTTTTGTGACAACGAAGTTGCCAGGAAAATAGCAGCCAATCCCGTGCAACATGAGAAAACAAAACACATTGAGATTGAATGCCACTTTATAAGAGAACAAATATAGAGGGGGACAGTGTGCACATGACGTGTAAGAGGCTCTGAACAACCAGCAGATATATTTACTAAGGCCCTTAATGGGAAGCAGCATCATTACCTTCTGAGCAAGCTTGGAGCATTTGACCTTCAAAAATCTCTAGCTTGAGGGGGAGTATTGGGCTGCTTACCTCCTAAGGGCCCGTATGATAGTTTCATTCTTTGTATATTTTATTTGTTTAAACGGTATATGTAGAGAACTGTGACGGTACCTCATTCTTTGAGTAATTGTGAATACATCCAAGCCCTACCGGCTTCCCCAATTGCTCTCTCTCTTCCTTTTTACTTGCTGCCTTTAGCAGGGAAGATTATCACTCACAAGTTCTTGCTGCCTTCAGGGAAAACATAAGAATATACATACTTGGTTTCAATAGGAAGTGTCTAAAAGTTTTAAGGAAATGGGGGAGGAGATTCTTAAAAGTGTAGAGGTGTTCCTTTAGTTGTAAAGATGGTAGGAAGGTTGTTAAGATCCAAAGGTTTAGAAATACGGTAGGAGTTTATAGAAAAAGAACTTTCAAAAATACCTCAAGAGGTAAGTGATATTTTACCGACTATAAAGTTAAGTTATGATGACCTTCCTTCACACTTGAAACATTATTTTGCTTATTGTAGTTTATTTCTAAAGGGTTATGAGTTTGATAAAGTAACATTGATAAATCTTTGGATAGCACAAGGATATATTAACTTAAAAGAAAATCAATGCTTGGAAGATATTGGTAATGAATATTTTATGGATTTACTTTGAGATTATTTTTTCAAGAAGTTTAGAAGGATGAGTTAGGTAACATAATTGGATGTAAAATGCATGATCTCATGCATGATCTTGTTGTATTAGTGGCTAAACCACTAGTAATGACATTTTCTTCTTCTAAGAAGAGGATTAATTACAAGAAAACTTGTCATATAGCAATCAATTATGATATAAGTTCTTATTCTAAGTTAAGTCCATTGTATAAAGCAAATAGGATAAGAACATTTCTTTGTCCTATGGTGGATAATAGTTATAGTCTAGTTAAAATTGATTGTGAAGCTATTTAAAAAAATTTCAAGTTCTTACGGGTGTTGGATCTAAGTAGAACAAAGCTTAAGTGTGTACCAAACTCTATTAGCAAATTAAAGCATCTCCACTATCTTGATGTTTCTAGAGATGAAAAAATCAAGAAATTGCCCAATTCCATAACTAGGTTGGTGAATCTACAAAACATATGTCTTCACTGTTGTTATGGCCTCATAAAATTACCAAGATTTGGCCAACTTGCCAACCTTAGGCATTTTTACGTTAGTTTTTGTGGAAATTTAAGGTTTTTGCTAAAAGATATTTCTAGATTAGTCAACCTCAGGCATCTTAACATTCAAGGTTGTCAACGGTTCAAGTATTTGCCAAGCAAAGTTAGCCAATTAACTAATCTTCAATTGTTGACAAATTTTGTGGTGAGTTTAGATTCTTTCTTTGGGGATAGTAATGGGCTAGCAGAATTAAATGGTTTAAATAAACTAAAAGGAAATCTAACCATTCATGGTTTGAGTTGTGAAAAAGGTGTTTTGACAAAATATGCAGCCACAAATTTAATAGGTGATAACTCTATATTTTATAGAGTTATTAATAGTATTTTAGGTAATGTTTAATATAGTTTTTATTAAATTATATTTGTATTTAATTATATTTATGTATATTTTTTTATTTTATACAGCACACTCAAAATAGAAGAAAAATGAGAAAAAGAAGTAATAAATCATTTATATGTGAAGCATAGAAGGAAGGAGCAAAGTCAAAAAAGAGACCCATGTGAAGAAAGAGAAAAAGAGACAACGGAAACGAGTGAATGGGTAAATTGTGAAAAAGAAGGAAACACGTGGGACTCAGCTATTATGTAAAAGAGAGAGGAGAAATTAATGGGTTCTTTGCCGCGTGAGTGGAAAAACGTGGGACCAATGAGAAATGCGTGAAGAGTGAAGAAGCGGCTTTTATTTGGATGAGAAGGTGGCGAAAAAAATAGGGGAGAAGACTAGACAGAAAAGGAGGAGAGAAACCGAAAGAGAGAGGAGGTCGCGAGAAGGGGCGGTCGTGCGAAAGCCGACCGACCCAGGAGAGAGAAAATCCATCTAAGTGTGTTTTTCAGCGAGAAAGAGGGAGAAGAGAAAGGCCGGCTGTGTGAATGCCAATCGGTCTCTTCTGTTTGGAGTTTGTCAGTACAATCGGCTGAAAAGGAACCTTGGAGCCTGCGAACGCCGTCCAGGTCCCGTTTTTCCAATTTCTGGCATACTTCCAGTAGCCTCTAGTCATCTTTGAGTCAGATCTACATGGTGTTGTGGCAGTTCGTTTTTCATCCCGTTTTCCAGACAGCTTCTCCTCCTCCTCCTAATGTGTAGATTTGTGCGATCTATTTTTTGATTTAAAGACATTTGGTGACAGCTTTAATGTTTTTAAATTCCATAATGTTTTGTTCACGTTTTTGCACTGATTTAGTTTATTTAAATATGTTATTTTAGTTTAGTGTGTTAGAGCTACGATGGAACTTAATTATAATGTATGAATGTTATGATTATTTACGTTTTATGAGATATTTTATGAATGTGAAGTTGCATGTTACGGAGTTTAATGCTTTTAGGTGATTAGCTACCACCTAGATGACTTGATTTGCATGTTAAAGACCGACAGGAAATAACATGCAGTTGCTTCTTGTAATATGCAACTATAGATTAATATGGATAGACATATACCATGTTATTTGTGTGGCTTTTGGTGATAAGATGATTGAAAGATTTATTGTAAACTAGGAATATTTGCAAATCCTAATACATTTGGTTTATTTCAATTCACATATAGAAATATAGTGAATTAATGAACTAAATAGGTTTACTATACCTAGACATAGGATAGTAAATAAATTAGAAAATTCCGCCATCACATAAGTAGAATTAATCTTGCTAGCATGGATGATCGACATTTGTTCCTAGTAATTAGGTGAAATTGGATGCTTTAACATCTTTCGTTTGTCAAGTTTAGATTAAATTTAGTTATTAAATTCACAATTTACCATTTCGGTTGGCTAGATAAATTCTAGGAGTTGTTCACCATTAGTAATTAATTAGTTTAGTAAACACCAGTCTTCGTGGGACGATATCTGTACTTATCATTATATTACTTGTTCAACATGTACACTTACATGTAGAATTTCACCGAACAAGTTTTTGGCGCCGTTGCCGAGGATTGGTTGTTTTACTACTGATTAATATTAATACCAAATAGCTTCTTAGTTTAATTTAGTTTTTGTTTTTCTATTTTATTTCTACTTTTAATCTTGTATTTTGTTTCAGAAAAAAAAAAAAAAGATGGAGAACAATGATGGTACACATAGACTGTTGAAAGATTATGCACCATCATTTTGGAATGCCACATCAAGCTTCCAAAGGCTGGCAATTCTAGCAAACAACTTTGAGGTCAAGCCTGTGCACATCAAGATGCTTCAAAGATCTATGCAATATAGTGGGCTACCAAATGAGAATCCAAATGCTCACATTGAAGCATTCCTTGAATTCTGTGACATGATTGGAGATCATGGAGTCACAGAAAATGTTATCAGGTTAAAACTATTTCCATTTTCTCTTAGAGATACAGCTAAAGATTAGTTCTCTTCACTTCCTGCAGGATTGATTACTACATGAGATGATTTGGCTCATAAATTTCTTGGTAAGTTCTTTCCTTTTGCAAGATCTGCTAAATTGCGTAACGACATTTTCACTTTTGAGCATATGAATAATGAATTATTGTATGAAGCTTGGAAGAGATTCAAGGAACTTTTGAGGATATGTCCAAATCATGGACTACCCACGTGGCTACAGGTACAAACTTTTTATGATGAGTGTAGTATGAATCTTCGTTGTGTAATTGATACAGCTGCAAGAGGGGACTTACATAGCAAAACACCAGAAGAGGCATTTAATTTTCTAGAGGAGATGACAGTTGATAACTATCAATGGTCTACTGAGAGACTACCAATGCATCAAGCAAGTGGAGTCCATGAAGTAGATACCCTAGCCGACTTACGTGCAGAATTGGAAGTGTTCTTAAAGAATAAAGAATGTGAATTTTATGGTGGAGCACATGAGAGCACAGAATGTCAAATAAGTAACCCTTATGCTCATTATAATGATTATGCTAATTTTGTTGGGATTCCTAGTAGGTCACAAAATGATTATTACTCCAATATGTTCAATCTAGGATGACACAACCATCAAACTTTTTCATGGAGTAACCCAAGTGAGATGAGACCGCAATCAACATTTTGGCGAATAGAAGAGGTGAAACCTAACTTAGAAGACATGATCAGCGAGCTGGCCAATACCACACAGAACATTTCAGAAAGGACTAAAGCAAGTTTTCAAAGAAACGGAGCTTCATTCCAAAGATTAGAGGTGCAAATGAGTCAACTGATCAGCATGATCTCAGAGAATCAAGAGGGTTCTTGGCCTAGCGATGTGGAGAAAATCCCTATAGATACCGTAGAGGCAATAACCCTAACATGTGACATGCAATTGGGAGAAGATAATGCTGACACAAAGACTTTTAAAGAAAGGAATAAGGATGTCAGCATACAACTTGAGGAGACAACGAGGAACAACCTTGCTCTAATAAATCATGAGTCCTTTATGCCTCCAACTCCATTTACCCAGAGATTCCAGCAACGCGTAAAAGATAAGCAGTTTTTCAAATTCCTTGATATATCTTTAAAACTGCACATTAAAATTCCTTTTGCAGATACTCCAGTTCAAATATCTAGCTATGCAAAACTTTTGAATGAGAGATTGGATAACAAAAGGAAGCTGGAAGTATATGAGACAGTTGTGCTTATTGAAGAATGCACAACCATCAAACAACACAAACTGTCTTCGAAACTGTTGGAGTTTCATCCTCCTTGAGCAATGTGGAGGATAGTTTGGCTGAAAACTATAAAGCAAGCGCTTCTTGGGAGGCAACCCAAGTACTTTATGGTCATTTAGTTAGAAATCTTTTGTTAGCAATTTGGTTAGAAGGTTGTCACCATATGCTCATCACAGCTCCATTTTGACAACCTGCACTCAGGGGAGTTTTCCTTGTTCCTTCTTAATATTGCTTTATTTTCTTTTATCATTGAGGAGAATGCTTCATTTAAGTTTGGGGGTGCTGCTATTGTTGGAAGTGTGCTGTTTTGTTGGGTTGTGTTGGAGGGTGTGTATTGTGGTAGTTGTGGTAGTTGTGGTTATGTTGGAAGTGTTAGTGTTAAAATCTTCTGTGTTGTGTTAGAAAGTCTATTTTTTTTATAAAATCTTTTTCTTGTGTTGGACCATGATTTCTATGATTAGATTCTTTATTGTGCATTATTGGTAATTTTTTGGGAGATGTAGATTTTATTCAAACTTGCAATTGTGGTATGATGTAAGTGTGATTCTGATTATGTTAATTCACTTATTGAGCACTAAAAGTTTGTATTTTCTTGAAATTGTGTGTATCTCTAGAGAACATTCATGTGAAGTGTGTGATTTTCTTGGATCTCACCCTGATCTTAGAATTTGCTTGGTTTCCTCTTGAGGCAAAATCCTAGGTTGCATCTAATTGAGAAAATGATTTAGGCCATCTTTGGATCGTTTGAGCCTTTCAAGCTAACCTTATTTACTTATCCCCAGTCACCCCGCTGAGCCTTGTTCTTAACCTGATTTTGTTAAATGACACCTACACATATATCCCTTAGCCTTTTGATCAATTTGTCCTATTGTCCTATGCCCATGAACATATTGACTTCTAGTGTGTACAAGTTTATTTGAGCATGAGAGAAGTCAAGGAGAAGGATGTAGTATGGGAAGCAATTGATCGGAATGATTATGTGTGACACAATTTGTTGTTTATGTAAATGTTTATGCAAATGCACCTGGAAAAAAAAAAAGAAAAAAAAGAAAGAAAGCGAGAAGCATTTGCTTTAGGATGAAATAATATCATTATCTTTTGTTAGATTCAAGCCACAATAGTTCTCCAAAGGAGATCTTTGAGCATTATTATTGAATATCATTGCTAAGAGAGGGTTGAGGTGGCTATATGTATAAATGCTTTTGTTTTTGCTTTATCGTTGCACACATGATTATGGCCTTTATTAATGTCAAAGCATTGTTGGACAAGAAAGAATGAGACTAAGTGGTGGTAGAAAGATCATCTTCATGGAGTAAAAAAGTAGAGAAGGGCTAGAGTTTTGATAAGATCCTAGAAAGTAATGTGTTCATGGGTTATTTGAGCTTAAATGACTTTTATCTTACCCTTAGCCCAACCTTACATTACAAGCTTATGAAAGTCCTATTGATTTTTGGTTAGATGATTGACTTACATTAGTAGAGAGAGGAATGAAGAGCAAACCTATGAGATTTGGTTAAAGATTTTGAGATATTGCATATTAATGTGGATCTATTTAGAGTACATGCAATTGAGACAAAATGCGGACTCACACACACACACACACACGTGGTTGACATAGTTAAGAGTCTATCTTACCTTATAAACCAATTGCAGTGTTTGGATGAAAGTTATGTTTTTCTTTGAATTGTTAAGTTGAACAATTATGGAAGAATATCATGGAATGATTGGTTGTATGAGTTGTTTTGTTCTTTTGCTCGAGGACGAGCAAAATTTTAAGTTTGGGGGTGTGTGTGGCATTGTTGTTTTGGAAAATACTATGGTGTGATTGGTGGTGTTAGAATATGTTATTTAGTGCTGTTTGTGTGTAATTTCTTTTGTTTTTTGTGAGTAAATTTTTTTATGTTGTCATAATATGTTCTTTAGAGCTTTTGCTCGAGGATGAGCAAAATGTTAAGTTTGGGGGTATTGATAACTCTATATTTTATAGAGTTATTAATAGTATTTTAGGTAATGTTTAATATAGTTTTTATTAAATTATATTTGTATTTAATTATATTTATGTATATTTTTTTATTTTATGCAGCACACTCAAAATAGAAGAAAAATGAGAAAAAGAAGTAATAAATCATTTATATGTGAAGCATAGAAGGAAGGAGCAAAGTCAAAAGAGAGACCCATGTGAAGAAAGAGAAAAAGAGACAAAGGAAACGAGTGAATGGGTAAATTGTGAAAAAGAAGGAAACACGTGGGACCCAGCTATTATGTAAAAGAGAGAGGAGAAATTAATGGGTTCTTTGCCGCGTGAGTGGAAAAACGTGGTACCAATGAGAAATGCGTGAAGAGTGAAGAAGCGGCTTTTATTTGGATGAGAAGGCGGCAAACAAAATAGGGGAGAAGACCAGATAGAAAGGAGGAGAGAAACCGAAAGAGAGAGGAGGTCGCGAAAAGGGGCGGTCGTGCGAAAGCCGACCGACCCAAGAGAGAGAAAATCCATCTAAGTGTGTTTTTCGGCGAGAAAGAGGGAGAAGAGAGAGGCCGGCTGTGCGAACGCCAACCGGTCTCTTCTGTTTGGAGTTTGTCGGTACAATCGGCTGAAAAGGAACCTTGGAGCGTGCGAACGCCGTCCAGGTCCCGTTTTTCCAATTTCTGGCATACTTCCAGTAGCCCCAGTCATCTTTGAGTCAGATCTACACGGTGTTGTGGCAGTTCATTTTTCATCCCGTTTTCTAGACAGCTTCTCCTCCTCCTCCTAATGTGCAGATTTGTGCAATCTATTTTGTGATTTGAAGACATTTGGTGACAGCTTTAATGTTTTTAAATTCCATAATGTTTTGTTCACATTTTTGCACTGATTTAGTTTATTTAAATATGTTGTTTTAGTTTAGTGTGTTAGAGCTACGATGAAACTTAATTATAATGTATGAATGTTATGATTATTTACGTTTTGTGAGATATTTTATGAATGTGAAGTTGCATGTTACGGAGTTTAATGCTTTTAGGTGATTAGCTACCACCTAGATGACTTGATTTGCATGTCAAAGACGGATAGGAAATAACATGCAGTTGCTTCTTGTAATATGCAACCATAGATTAATATGGATAGACATATACCATGTTATTTGTGTGGCTTTTGGTGATAAGATGATCGAAAGATTTATTATAAACTAGGAATATTTGTAGATCCTAATGGATTTGGTTTGTTTCAATTCACATATAGAGATATAATGAATTAATGAACTAAATAGGTTTACTATACCTAGACATAGGATAGTAAATAAATTAGGAAATTCCGCCATCACATAAGTAGAATTAATCTTGCTCGCATGGATGATCGACATTTGTACCTAGTAATTAGGTGAAATCGGATGCTCTAATATCTTTCGTTTGTCAAGTTTAGATTAAATTTAGTTATTAAATTCACAATTTACCATTTCGGTTGGCTAGATAAATTCTAGGAGTTTTTCACCATTAGTAATTAATTAGTTTAGTAAACACCAGTCTTCGTGGGACAATATCTGTACTCATCATTATATTACTTGTTCAACATTCACACTTGCAAGTAGAATTTCACCGAACAATAGGCAAAGAAAATCTTACTTCTTTATCTTTGGAGTGGAGTATCAAATGTATTGGCAATGATTATGATGATGATGTGTTAATGGAAGGCTTGCAATTGCACCATAATTTGAAACAGTTGAAACTGTGTTACTATTGGTGTTCAAGACATCCAAGCTGGCTATCATCGCTTACAAGTCTTATTAGTTTGACATTAAATGGGTGTAATAAATGGCAATACTTAATGCCATTAAGTCACCTATCTTCTCTAGAAAGTCTTGAGCTTTATGATATGAAGAGCATGGAATATATATCAAATGTGGATGAGTAAAGTGATTTTTCTCTTTCTTCGTTGGCATATGTAACATTTTTCCCATCTCTAAAGGAAATGATGCTAATAGATTGTTCAAATCTCAAAAGTTAGTGGGGTGTTTCCTCTATAAAGAATGAAAATTTAGTCATTTCATTTCGTTTTCTTTCAAAGCTAAAGATTTGAGATTGTCCAATGTTAACTTCAATACCAATGTTTCTACACCTTAAAAAGCCATTATTGTTGGAAACTACCAGCTGGAAGCTACTACAACAAACACTAATGATGAATATGACAGCAACAATGGCTTCTTCTAAGCTTGCCGTCTCTTTGAGCACTTCTCTCGAGAAATTAAAGCAAATAATTTTCATATTAGTTATAGAATTAGAAGCCCTTCCAGTTGAGGGACTGCAAAACCTCACCTCTCTTGAAATTTTGGCATTCAGTGAATGTGACAACTTAAAGTCCCTTTCTCCTAGAGTCCAATATCTCACAACAGTTCAAAAACTAAGTATTGTATGCTGTCCAATGTTTGTAGAAAATGAGAATGAGATGCAATGGCAAGGTCTTAAAAGCCTTCTATATCTTAACTTACAAAACCTTCTGAAATTGTCCTCTCTCCCTCTAGGTCTTCATAATGTTACCACTTTAAAAGGAATTTGGATTGATGATTGTGAATGCTTGACGACTATACTAGAGTGGATCCATCAATGCAAATAACTCGAAGAGCTTAAGATTTGGGAATGCCTCAATTTGGCATCACTTCCTGTTGAAATGTGTGAGCAATGGTCTTTGAAGAGGTTAGAAATTCGGCGATGCCCTATCTTATTGCAAAAATGTGAGAAAGAGAAAGGCGAATATTGGCCAAAGATTACCCACATCCCACATTTAGACTTGGAACCGCCACTAAAAAGAAAATCTGTTCTGCCACACATGTATCACAAAATTCGGTAAATGTCAATTATCACTTTATTTTGCTCTATAGGAATTTAAATATTTATTTTTTTGACCTTAATTGTATTCATTTTTCTTTCTTAATCTCTTGATTTCTAAATTGTAGAAAAATTTAATAATTGAAATTTAAAACTAAAATTGTTTTAGAAGTCAATTCACACTTCATAGTTTAGACTATTTTTATTAGTTTTTTAATCAAATACCAATTTAAGTTTTTTCAAAACTACTTTATACCTCTTCCAAGACAGCACAAGGTTGTTTGAGCTCCATGGTTTTAGAGCCATAGATGGCATGAAGTTCTGTTTGGCATGGGCCTGATTATGATTTCAAGTGGTTTTGATAGTGAGATGAAATATCTTCCTTTAAGTGGCACAATTCTTTCTACATCAATCCTTGTTGGCTTCATGTCAACACTAATCATTTTTTGTAGCCACTTCCATCATGTAGTTTACTTCTTTTTAATAACTAACTCACATAAGGTTTTGTGATTAACAATGTCAGCTTACATTCATTTTGTACATTTAGGTGGAAGAAGATAAGGACCTTGGAAAATTGTCTCTTTGGTAAATAATCTTAGAACTTCAACTCTTTAACAAATTGAAAGAGAAAAAAATAATATTTTCTATCTTATCTATACTTTCATATTTGTTGGTAGGTAAGGCTAGCCACCAGAGAGGCTTAAAGGTAGTGAAGGTTGCTATTATAGCATTTTACTTCTTTTTGTTTACCTTTGGTCTAATAAAGGCTCTCTCTTTTACTTATGTTGTAAGTCCTTCAATTTGTGAATTATTGGGAATATGGCACTTTATTCTTAATCTTTACTTTTCCTTTATACAATGTTGATTACTCATTTAATAAACTAATGGCCTATGCCAGATTCTCTGTGCTTCAATTTTGCCCATGGGAAAAATGGTCGCTAGATTTGTCAAAGATAACCACAAGATTAGTGCTAAATTTGTAAGATGCCACAACTCTTGAGTTCTAAAGCCTCTCTCATTCTGATATAGCCGTTACAACACACCAATTTTCTACAAAAGATGAGGACTCTGTTCTTTCTTCTTTCTTTCTTGCAAACATGGAATTAGTTATATGGAAGCTATTGTTACAGGGCAAGAAGAAAATCTTCATGGCTAAGTACTAACGTGTGAGATTATACGTAACGAAGACTTGGTCATGGAGAAAGAACATGAATTGTCAGACTGTGCTTTGAAATGATGCACGTGAAGGAACCATTTTGAGATTTCAGAGGACTTGTTTGCAGTGAGAGGACACGCTTCAGCATGGTGTACAGAAGGCCAAATAGAGGCGATGTAAAAAAATATTTTTTCTTTTTGTCCTTCGGAATTGGTTTTCTAAGTCATTATAATTATTATTTTTTTAATATTACTCGCAAGCAACATAAGTTCTAGGTTTTATCGTAAGTTTTAGCTGACCTTGAGGAAATCTACTGAGTCTATTCACATCCAAAAGACACCCCTGAACCAAGAAATTTATGGATTTATCCCCTAAAAATAATGCCCGCAGATATCAGTGACCCTTTGATTTGCCAGTGACATGTATTGGCCCGTTGCATTGTTGAATCCCACACAATGAGTGACCAGCCCCTTGTGCGAAGCAGAGTGACTGGCCACTTTCACACAGAGAGAGGCCCAACAACGGGGATCACTACAATTCTGAGCATCAATAAGGTCATCCTAGCATATGCAACAAGCATTCATCTGATTGTCAAATCGTTTTTGCCTTTCAGATGTGAAAGCACCATAATGCTTGTAAAGTACCTACGTGCGGATTGCAAGGAACAACTCCATCAATACAATCTTCACATTAGGACATTTGCCAACTTGATCAATCAAGCATTCACTACTGACCACTAGTCTGCAGTAGGTCAACTCTTTTGGTTTGTTTCTTTTAATTCTTTCCCTTTTCAAATTCCAGTGGCATCAACATAATGCTGGATCTCAATAAATAACGTAGATAGCTATCCACTAAAAGCAATACCATGGTGTGTGAAGATTACTAAAAGGAATACCGATACCAACAAAATCAACCAAAACAAGATGAGCTGAGCAACAAAATTTTTTTAAAGTAGATACTGGTTTGAAATTCAAAGTCTTGAATGAATCATGCCTTGTTTTTTACTCAAGAATTACTACCCTCAAGCTATTATAATAATGCAGATAGCCATTCGAGTATTTATTTCTTGGAATCATCAAGAGACTAATATCTTTAAAAGTCGTAAGCTACCAAACCAATACATAACTTTTATCAAAATGAATGTGTTCATTATAGTGATCAGCTGAAAATAATTGTCTCACAAAAATCATTTCCCAAAGTCAAGAAGCTGTGGCTTCCACCATTGTAGTTTCAAAAAAACATTCTCAGCAAGTTTATTGTGCATTGCAAGTCCTAACTTATAAAGTAGATAAACTTCTTTGAGATTATATCTTTAATCTAGGTGTGTCAATAGAAGTAAACTAAGCCATCCCATGAAGTTTGTAACTTAGAGTTCCACAAACACCTAGGATCATGAACAACATATAAACACAAGTGCCATTTTAAAACCCTCTTAACATACCCACCTACTAGATCATGCCACATAGAGAATCCCAGCTTGAGCATCTGTTTTGTCTACAACAAGTTTGTGGCCTCTCATTCTATCCCTTCATTTGTTAGCTAACAGCAAAAGGCAATGTAATTCTCAAATATCCTTGTAATATCTTAACATTGTAGACGTCATTCCTTTAAGCTTCCTATGCTAGTACCAAGTATAACTCATATGTCGGAGAAGGCAAACAGTTCCTCTAAATGTCTTCAAATAATAGGAAGCATTTTACTCAATACAAAAGTCATTTTGCTAAATGATACAGGAGTCTCCAGCATAACCACTAAATCAATCTCCAGAAGGAAAACTCCAACTTGAGAGACTAACTTTTACACGCAAAATGTGCTAACTCATACACACGCATGCAACGTCCTTTCTCTTTCCTATTGGCTGAATAACATTCATACAAGGTCTTTTAAATATATGTTGTGCATTTGCTTTGAAGTACCTATTCTGTACGCAACAATTTTTCTTGTGTCATACAGTTCATGAGAATGCCTTGTAGGGATCCGTGTCCTAGCCTTACATATTGGCTGCAAAATCGGCCAAACAAGTTGCTAATTAAGAATGAGGATAAAGAAAAAAAATAACAAACTTGTTCACTCCTAAATTAACAATCAAATTTGGGAACATTAACTGAATGATACATGGATTGATCTTTTATACGCTAACATCAATTTTGGTTGCCTCTAAATAGAGCTATAAAATAGCAAAATATTGGAAGTTTTGAAGTGGAAAAAAAAAATTAAAAAGACCCCTACCCCTTCCTGCTCCAATATCTGGAATTTGACTATATAAGACATGTGAAGGCCATTCTAGGGAAGAAATAACACCGTAGGCTTTTCAAATTTAACAATTACTAGGGGAAAACTAGGATAGGAAGAGAGACTAGTCAATCTAGGATGAAGCTAATCGGAAAAATACTGCAACTACGGGGACGAAAATAATATAGTACATAAGAAGAGAAGAAAAAGTAGAGCACCCAAGCAACAGGCAACCTTGGAAAGTTGCTTGTGTAAGACTTGTCACTGTAAGGCAAGTCAGAATTGCTTCCCCCATAATCAGAACAAGCTCGTGATTGCCTAACTGAAGCTTCAGCATGACGAGGATGAACTTCCTCCTGAAGAACCAAGGTTAGGATTAATAAAGAAACATCACAAAAGAAGTAAGTTTAGTATGGAGATATTCAAAGATCACTAAAAATTGCAAAATAAGGACGTTTTTGCGGTTGGAATGTTAAGTATTATCACTGAGATGACCATCATGATAATCTAAGGGCCGTTCCATGTATAAATCATAGCCATAATTATCACGAGGAGATGGTATAGAAGCAGCAGCATGAAAAACCTTTTCTGGAGGACTCCTCAAATTCCCATATCCACGTGAAGGGTAAAAACTTTTTTTTTTTTGGGTAAACATCTCCATATGAGTTACTTAGCAAAGTCTATATATTTAGAGGATTATATAAATTCCGAGTCCACAGACAAGGTTTACAGAATGAAAGGTTTCTACATATATAAGCTACGACTTTTGCATTCTAAAGTTCAAGAGAAACAACCTAAAACTTTCAAGCTTTTTTTTTTTTTCCTTCCTTTTCATATACTCATCCACCTTCCACCTTCATAAGATCGTCGTTCTTGGAAGAATCAGGCTATGTAATCCCTATTGCCAAACCCATGGGTTCAACGCTGCCAAAAGACAGTAAATAGAGGCGGTCATCTTCTTTCGCCAAAAATATAAAATCTACACGCAAAAAGGACAACATAATAGTTTTTACTAAGTTATCATGTTAAAGTTTTACATAAAAAGGAAAGTTGAGAAGCTGATAACTTGATCACAAATACAAATATAACGTTCAACGTGAAGAATTCCCTTATTTGTTAGCGAGGGTTATTTTTTGTTTTTTGTTTTCCTTTTTTTAATGGTAAAATTTTGTCAATTCAGTAAGTAATAGTATGTTGATGTTAAAATGGTAAAAGAGGCAAAACTATAATAGAGTGAATTATCAGTAATGAGGAGAAAATTATTCAATCAAATGTGGAAACTAAAAAACTTGACAACTTAACAATGATTTAGTCTTGAAATAATAATCTAATATACCCTTGATAGAGATACATAAAAAGAAGTACATGTCCAATCAACAGCCAGCTCCAATATGTGTTCACATGGTGTGCAACAGGATGCTATCCAGTTACAATAATTAGTGGATTATCTTAATCCTAATTTGTATCGTAATCTCAAGGAGTCATGTGTAAAAAGCAATGCCAATCTGACTTATCAATGACCAATGACTAAAGTAGAGAGCCACGTATGAATTGAGTCTTCGTCTTCTTTGTTTAGATTTTTGGGGCTTACAATGTTTCGGTTGAAGAGGTCTTAGACCACCCTAGAGAGCAAACAATCTACTAAGAAATCCAAATCTCAGAGTTCACTAATTAATTACTACCATCTCGAGTAGAGAGTCAGAACAATTGTGCCAGTCATAATATAGAATGGCATGTGAAGCTGTTTGGTGTTTATTCACGAGCTTTTAGGCGACCTGTGATCATCCATCGACAATTATTCACAGTAATTAAATGCTACGGACTCGAGCAAAGAGCCTGGACGGCCATTCCCGCTGGTCTTGGGTCTTGCCTGCTTCCTTTTGGCTTTTCACATTTCTTAATTTTTTTTTGCTTATTTTTCATGTTAGGCTACAACGGATATCAACATTCATTTGTTATTTTTCTAAGCCAGACACACTTAACCATATTATTTATTCGTTCGGCTGTTTATGTAAAGATTTGCAGCATCACGCATTATAAAATTGTCGAATCAATTAAAGATTGAGAGAAAATAAAACTTTTCAGATAGAAAATAAATATATAAAAAAAAAATTGAAACACATAAAATAGAGGAATGCATGTTTCTACAAATCTTATTATCGTGATAAACAAATTCTGAATGGCGCACATTTGTACACAGTAGTAATGACCATGAGAAAGCATGGGTAGCATAAAAATCTTTCGAAGGCTTACCTTTTCTTGAACATAGACTATCTTAAATTCCAAACAAGAATAGTAGTTCACTTAATGTCTTTGCTTTGCCTTCCTTAAATCTTTGACATTTAGTTTTCACTTATTAACCCGCCAATGAACATTACTTGCAAATCAAACTTCAATATCAAGGTTGGGGTTGAGTTTTCTTCCTCTTCACGTTTAAGTAATATTTATAATATTTTGTTAATGACTTAATAATTCAATAGTTAGTTATTAGTCTTCCAAAACCTAAGTTATGCGTCCAACATTTTACACATTGAAACCCCCTTTAACTAATAATGGTAAAACAAAAAAAAATCTCACAATCTTAAGCATAGTAACATTAGTGCCTTCTCATTGAGTTTTAAAAATTATTAACTTGATTATGAAGAAGATTAGTTAAGCAATCCAATTAGCTACTTGTCATATTTTGTAAAAATAATTTCCAAATACGTTGTAGGTTATAAATAGGTTATAAATATATGGCACCATTAGATCACTTACCTTCTCTGGAGAGTTTTATGCTTCGTAACATGGAGGGCCTAGAATATATATCATATTTAGGTGAGCAGAGTGATTTCTTTCTTTCTTCATTGGCACAACATTTTTATTTTTATTTTTATGAATATGTGAGTTTATTCATCAAAGAATAAAGAAGTGCATAAGCTTAGGGGCATACCCCAATATTACCATCTATCTAGGAGAAAATAGAATTTGAAATTCTCCAACTATGACACACCAAAATATTCGCTTGAGAGAGTTTAATGTTCCTAAATAAAGATGCTCTTTCATGGACTACTCTCTTGATTCTAGCTAACAAAATTGGTATATCAACAGACTTATTTTGAAAATGTTTACGATTTCGTTCAAATCATATACAATAAAGACAAGCTAAGAAAGAAAGTTTAAGAAGATTTGTAGCTAAATCCTTTCCCTTAGTTGCTTTAATCATCCATTACAATTCAGAACCCTAATCGTTGATGACCTTACGAATGCCTTGTTGTGCTAGAATACTTTTCCAAATATGGCTAGTCCAAGTACACTAAAAAAACAAGTGTGATCTACTTTCATATTGAGAGCCACAAAAATTACAATACAAATCAATTAAGGGGAGCCATTGAGAAACCAATTCTGCTGTAGGAAGTTTGTCCCTACATATAAGCCAACCAATGAAGTTATGTTTGCTGATTCCTCCTGACTATATCACATTATACTATTCAACCTCAGTATTCACTTGACATAATTCCTTGTACGTTTCTTTACAACAATAAGAAGGTTTGGAAAGTGTAGAGGTTAGAGTTTGTCGTAACTTTAGAAGACCTTTCCAACTCTATAACATATTTCCTTTGATGTCAAGATACATAATTGAAGTTCTCCTGCATTTAGTACTATGAATCCACTTACTTTATAAGGATGAACTTGGACAATTGATGAGATTCCAAAGAGACTGCCCCAACAAAACCTTATTCCATACTTTAAGGTCTAGTAGTCCAAGACCTCCTTCTTTTTTAGGTGAACAAACAACTTGCCAAGCAACCTTATGAGTTTTATGATCTTTTGAATTTCCTACCCAGAGAAAGTGCTTAATTTTCTTCTTAATCTTATAAATGGTTTGTTTTGGGAGAATGAACATTTGCATCCAAAATGTACAAATAGAATTAAGAACTGATTTTGCCAATTGCAATCGTTCGGCATAGCTTAGATGTTCCATTCACATCCATCAATTCTTGTCATGATTTTCTCTGTCAAAACTTTGTAATTATTGTAAGTAGGCCTTTTTGTAATAAGAGGAACACCAAGATACCTAATAGGGATTTTTCTTTCGGAGAATGGAGTGTGATCTTGTATCAAAAGCTTTTCTTGTTCAATAATCCCTGAAAAAAATATTTGACATTTGCTAGGATTAAAATGTTAACCTGTGAGTGTTGCAAATTCCTCCAAAGTATTAGTGAGACATAATACTGAATTAATATCCCCATGTGCAAATAAAAATAAGTCATCAGCAAAGCAAAGGTGAGTGATTTTCTCTTTATTGCAACGCCAATGATATTTGAAAGTAGAAGTTGCAACTTTCTCAATAATTATCCTATTAAGAATCTCCATGACAAGCACAAACAAATAAGGAGACAAAGGATCTCCTTGCCTTAACCCATTAGTGCCCTCAAAATAACTAACATGCTCACCATTGAGGTTCACAGAGAATCTAGTAGTTGTAATGCATTGGCTAATCATATCAAGTAAAGTTTGAGTTGGCACAACGTTTTTCCCATCGCTAAAGGAAACAAAACTAATAGATTGTCCAAATCTCAAGGGTTGGTGGGGCGGTTCTTCTATAAAGGATGTCAATTTAGCCCTTTAATTTCATCTTCTTTCAAAGCTAAAGATTGAAGATTGTCCAATGTTGACTTCAATGCCAATGTTTCCGCATCTTGAAAAACCATTACGGCTGAGAAATACCAGCTAGAAGCCACTGCAACAAACACTAATGATGAATATGATAGCAAAAATGTTTCCGCTCTCAAAATTGAAGGAAATAGAATTCAATTTAGTTGCAGACCTAGAATCCCTCTTATAAGAGGTATTGCAAAACCTCACCTCTCTTAGATTTTGACATTCTCTCATTATGATAAACTAGAGTCCCTCTCTCCATGAGTCCAATATCTCACAAAAATTCAAAAATTGAGTATTAGATGGTGTCCAATGTTTGTTGAGGATGTGGATGGAATGCAATGGCAAGGTTTTAAAAGTCTTCTACATGTTAACTTTTGGAGCCTTCTGAAATTGTCCTCCCACCCTCCAGGTCTTCAACATGTGACCACTTTAAAAGCAATTAGGATTGCTTATTGTGAATGCTTAACCACTATACCAGAGTGGATCCACCAATGCAAATCACTTGAAGAGCTTACGATTTGTCAGTGCCCTAATTTAGCATCACTACCCGTTGAAACGTGTGAACGATTTTCTTTGGAGAGGTTACAAATTCGGGGATGCCCCATCTTATTGCAAAAATGTGAGAAACAAAAGGGTGAATATTGGTTAAAGATTGCCCACATCCCAGAATTAGACGTGGAATCGCCACCGCCACCGTCGCCACCTCCATCCCCACCACCACCTAAAAGCAAATTTGTTCTCCAACGGATGTTCCGCAAAATTTGGTAAATATCATCCATCAATTTATTTTAAAAGCTTTATGGAAATTTTCGTATTTACTTTCTTGTCCTTAATTGCATTCAATTTTTTCTCACTAATCTTTTGATTTCTAGATTTCAAAAAAATTAGAGTAGAATTGAAATTTGAAATTGAAATTACTTTGGAAGTGACTTAACTTCATAGTTTATATTATTTTTATTAGTTCTTTTAGTCAAATACCAATTTAATTTTTTCAAAACTGTTTTTTTTCCTATTTCAGGGATTTTTAGGTTTCTTCATATGGATATTAAATTAAAATCAAATACACTTAAATACGCACCTTGACGGATGCCTCGGTTTAACAATACTATCCATGGGAAGCAAGTGGGCCATGGTCCTTGCGCATGTTAAAGACTCTGGAGGTGCCCGTTGTTGTTGTTGCAAAGATCAAAGTAAAAGATTGTTGCAGAGATGAAAGAGAAAAAAATTTAAGAATTGGTCCAAGAAAAAGGTCGTTGCATCTTTATCAGAAAGCTAGACTCAGGTAATATTGTTCAACTTTTTCCAATATTTTTTGTTTTCTCATATTTCTTAGTTTTAAATTTCATATTTAAAAAGAGTGCTATTCGAGCAGTCGAGAGGGATCATTCGAGGCCCATGTCCAGAGGAAACTCTACCAATTCATCATCAATGTCACCTTGGCAGAAAAGGAGATCAAAAGCTGGTTTCAAGGACAAACGGCAAAATCATTTAAAGAAGACTGGACGGAGAAAGAGGGAGGCTAGGTGAAAGGACAAGGGAGAGACAGGTAGAGTTGAGTGCTGGACAACCACCTTGAGTTTTTAAGGAGTCTTAGCCTGGAGCTGGAAAAAAATTGGCATAACTTGTGAACTTCATTAGGTTTGCTTGTGTATAATAGCTTTAACACTCATTAGAATATATAATCTTAATGAAAAAATAATTGATCACTTACCATCCTCCTTATAAAAAATTGATATAGAAGAAAATAAAAAAATTTAAAACTTGATATTAGAAAAAAAAAATAGAGCTGTTTGAATTAATGTTTGTGTTATTGGATAGAAATAAGTGAAAACATAAAGGTTGGGAATGAAATAGATGGTACATAGGAGTGAATAAAGGCTTAGTTGATAATTACCAAAATTTCAATGAAATTGGTTTAAAAAAAGTTTTAACAATCTAAGATTTAGCCTTTATAATCAAATTCTAATTTGACTCTTAAAGTTGTTCCTTTTTATTTTACATATTGTTATTTCTCAAAAAGCTATAGGGAGAAGCAAACACCAAATACATGCACAACTATAAAATATTGATTACAAGAAAATTTATTTTTTCTTACAGGTTTTACGGCTAAATGGCTGTCAAAAATATTGACAGTGGTGATTGTGGTTGGCTTGTTGAATAACATTGGTGGAGGCCTTTCCAGATTACACAATGTTCCACAATAACAGTATCAAACCAATCCCATTTTCTTTGTATAGGTGATTTGATCTCTCTTATCACCCAATTGCCATGATAGGACCGTGTGTGTCACCTGTTGGCTGTTATTGCAAAGTTATCTTTTTTCTTCTTCTTTAACTACTATCAACTCCTGTTGTAAAAACTCTACTTGTAAGCTTTGATATCTGACATGCACTGTCATTTTGTTTCTCGAGAAAATTAGGAGCATTGAATGGGGTTTTTCCGAGGCCCATATATGAAGGAAAATCTACAGTCAGCTAGAGCAGTGAAGAATATCAAAAGCAGGTTTCAAAGGACAAACAGCACAATCATTCTAGGATAGGCGAATGACAAAATCGAAGCTTGGGCAGAAGAATAAAAAGGATGGGATGGAGACAGGAGGTAGGTAGTGTTGAATCTTTGACGTGCTGAGTTGTTGGAGCTGGCAAAAATGGTAAAATTAATAATTTTGATTGGGTTAATTATTTACATTGCATGAAAGGATCAATTAATATTATTGTATATATTAATAAGACTTGTATTATGAGTTGCCAGCCAATAAAACCTATATACTTGATGATTAAAAGTATTTGTCATCCACCACCATAGGTTAGTCTTGCTATGAAACCAAATTTGATGAGAAATAAGAGACTTGTTGGATTATAATGCTGGGACTGATTTAAAATAGGTTTTGCACTCCATACTTTCTTTGGTTAGCTTTTGTGGCCAAATACTAATTTGGCTCTTTAAATTATTTATTTATTTATTTAAGGTATTATTAGGTTGGATATTAAATTAAAATCAAATGCCAAACATAGGTATTTTTTTTAACAAAGCAAATTGGTAGTAAAATTATATGGTAACTAGACAATAATTAGTAAAGATGTAACTCTTAAGGTAGTATTGAGTTCACAAAGATATCTTGTAGATGCTAAAATGTTGTGGTAAAATAATATACATATCCTTTAGTTAATTCAATTTATGTTCTCCATGGAAGTTTCTTGTATAAATTAAAACATCTAAAGTTTTGGCAACTAGAAGCCATTGATGGATGCCTTAGTTATTGCAAAGATGCAAGAGAAAGAAGGGTAAGTATTGGTTCAAGTTTTTTGACATCACTATTAGAAAGTTGATGTGATATATTAGACAATATAGTTCACCATTTTATCTTAAATAGTTTATAAAAATTCAACCTTCTTCATCTTTCAATGTCTTTTTTCTTTTTTCTCTATATTTTTTTTCTCATGTTTCTTGATTTGTACATTTTACATTTAAAGGCAGCAACACTAATTGAAAGATTAAAGAAATTATGGATCAAGATTCAAAATTTAGCCAAAGATTTAAGGTCTTGTAATAAAGCAATAAATTAGTAGTATTATATCTTATTTTATTCCTATTCTTAGAAATTTTGTTATGCCTATGTTTTCGTGGTTGTTTTGTTGACAAAAGATGTTTGGAATAATTTTTTAGTATAAAGTAGAAACCAAAAAGAAATGTGCTTTGGAACAGAAATCTGAACTTAGATATTGTGTTAAGGCATGCATCAATGTAAAAATTCATTTTCTACCATCCATCGAGGTATAAATGGCACCGTGATCATTGATCTACCCTTATGTATCCATGCCCAATGTCTTACTTTATAGGTTCAAGTACTATTCATCATTTTAATTGTGGGGATCCCTATTGCCGTTACTTCCTTTTCATGTTTTTTTTCAATTATTTTTGTCAATATTATACCCAAATAGGTCTTTTTTTCTTGTTTCTAGAGGATAATGGACTACAAAGATACCAATGGCTGCAACATTCTATAACCTAAACCTAGGCTCTAGTCTGAAGAGACTAAACAATTACCTCCCCTATAAGACTTACATGACAAGGTAAGTTTCATTTCTATGTTTCAATTTCAAATACTGTGTAATCGCTTTCATGAGATTGGGTTCTATGGAATTGAAATCGTTCAAAACATGATTAATGCTATAATCACCTTTTTTAATAGCTATCACTCATGAAATGATTCATTTTTATGCTCTCAGGTTTCAAGGACAAAAAATGTTAATCTTTTCCTCTCAAAGCTTTGTTTCCATTTTTAAATAAACAGTCACGCATATTTTGGAAGTCCTCGGCATGGCATTGTCAATGGAAAAATGATGCATAACTAAGGAAAAAGCAAAATCTTACTTACTTCTGTTTTTTTAGATAAATTAATCATTTAATATCTCATGATTCTATATCACAACAATCATAAAAAGATTGTAGTGGTCTTTAAGGGAAGAAAATATAGAGTAAACAAGTTTGTCTAGTACGTGACACAAATCTGAATGCAACAATGCTGTCTAAAGAGAAAATGCATAAAAAAAAAAAAAGAAGGCATGACGCTTGTCATAAGATGTATCATAATGGGATCTTGTATGATGCTTGTTGGCTCCCCTCTCAATTACCTTTTTCCTTAGAGTACCAGCCTCTATTTCATGCTCTAGTTATTCAATATACATTAAAAAAATATTATTATGAACTTAATAAAAATGTTAGTAATAATTGAATATTGCTAGTATGTTATAAAATGTCACTGTACTATTATTTGACTTCTCAATAAAATATTGTTTACAAAGCAGTGAAGGGCATCATATAAGTCCCTCATACTATCTTCATAACAAAAGTATTTAATAGTTTTCCTTGGCCACTTCAACAATGGTGTTTATGATTATGACACTAGAGTGGATAAGAATAAGAAAGAATCCATTGTAAACCTAGTTGTTGGTAAGTCATATTTTCTATTCTTGGATGTTTTTGATTTCTTTTTCTTTTTCGCAATTAATTTTTCGTACATTCTACATTTTAACGTGAAATAAAAATTTCTAATCACAGTATCTGATATGGGAAGGCATACTGGAACCTTAATTGCTGCTTATTTATTTCTTGCTCTTGGTTTTATAGGGCTGACATGGGCATTTATGGAGGTTGGGGGTATGCATTCGATAATATTGGTGGCATGTGCAATTACATCCCTATTGGAATTTTTGTAAGTAAAAAGAATATGATTCTAAATCTTAAATGCAAGAACTAATTTCAATAGTTTTATATGTTATTTATAAGAACTTGCTTCCTAATTGGTAACAATTTTTCTCATTGCTTTCATATGCAAAAGGCTAATGTTAAGCTGGTGGTTGGAATCTTGTGAGAAATAATGAACAAAGGTTTTTAACACATTTGTTTCTTATGTCTATACGGCATAGCTTCTCCATTTCGGTTAGGCAACCAAGGATTGGGAGAACCACTGCACTTTGAAGCATTTGGCCCATTTTTCAAGTATTGCTTTTCACTTGTTGCGGGGCAACATATGGTTGTTTTGAGCTATATGATTTCAAATCCAAAGATAGCATGGATTTCCATTTGGCATGAATATGATTATGACTTCAAATGGTTTTGACGGTATGATGAAATATCTCCCTCTAAGTGGCACAATTCTTTTTGCATTCATTCTTGTGGGCCTCATAGTAACACTAATCATTTTCTATAGCCACTTCCATTAGGTAGTTACTTTTTTCTAACAACTAACCCCCGTAAGTTTTTGTGATTAAGTGTCAACTTTCATTTGATTATGTACATTTAGGTGATTGAAGTGCCAGCATACATTAATTATACATATTCAAGTGAAAAGAGATAGGGCCTTCGGAAAGATGTCTCCTTTGGTAAATAATCTTAAAACTTTAACTATTAAATAAATTGAAAGAGAAACAAATAACATAATTTTTTCTTAATGTTTTTTCTATTTTCATATTTGTTGGTAGGTAAGGCTCAACACCAAAGAAAGCTCAAGAATAGTGAAGGTGGCTATCATAGCACTTTATTTATTTATATGTTTATTTTTTACCTTTGGTCTAATCAGGCTCTCTCTTTTTTCCTTCGCATTGTAAATTCTTCAACTCATGAATCTTGGAAAAATGACACTTTATTCTTGATTTTTTTCTTCCTTTAACTTTCTACCATATTGATTGCTCATTTTATAAACTAATGGTCTATGCTAGATTCTTCATACTTTGACTTCGCCTATGGGAAAAATGGTCGTTAAATTGAAGATCACCACAAGGTGAGTGCTAAACTTGTAAGATACCTCAAGTCCTAGGTTTTAGAACTCTCTTTTTCTCATATGGCCGTTCCAACACCTCAATTTTCTACAAAACATGTGAACCCTGTCCTTTCTTCCATCTTTCTTGTAAACTTGATTTAGTTTCATGGAAGTTGCTATTTCAGTACAAAGAGAAGATCTTCATGGCCAAGTACTACTTCGTGAGATTGCACGCAACAAGTGAAAATGTCAAACGAATGCCCATTCTCTGTTGGTTGATCTATAAGCCATTGCATCAAAATCGGCAAGTGTATAGAATAACTTCCAAAAAGAAAAAAGAAAAAAATGAAAGCATCCTTAGCCTCTAGAGAAATACAATGACCATTTATCCGTTCATATGTTAGGTTGGACAATCCGACGATTGGGAAAGTAATGTACAGACATCACAAGCACCTTCTGGAAGCGCACCGTGCAGCATCGTCTTCTCCAGCGCGACAGACCGCCGCCATCTCTGGCGCCAATTACTCTCGAACGCGTTGAAGCTCCAGCAAAACACCTAAAGGGGAAAAGGAAAAAAAACAATCCATCATGCAAAGTTATTACAAGACTCAAATTGTGAAGCTTCTAATGTATTATCAATGACTTATCAAGGGCATTATGAATTTCATGTTTCAGATATCACTGCTCTTTTATGTGCCCACTATGAGTTATCAACTTTTTGTGTGATAAGAATATCTTTAATAGTAAAGAAGCATTTGAGCGTAATAGAATATAATAGAAAGCCTTGTAAATTTCCTATTTCTTTTTTGTTTATAACTTTTTAAGAGTTTGTGAATATATAACTTTAATTAACAGTGGTTTGTTTTTGTTGATGTATGTCTTACTTATTATAACATTTTGAAAGTTATCACATTACCATTTGTGCTTCACTAACATATGATAATCACTAGAAAGTGTTCTTTTATGGTGTTTGATTACCCAAATCTTTTTCAAACACAAGTGGTTTAATCTTGATTTCTTTTGGGACATATTTGCATATATATGTTGCACAAGTAGAATTTTAACTCATTAATTTGCTTAGTGTACTCAATAAATACTTCAATCTATTTACTTGCCTTTTATAGCTGGTCTATAAATGTTCTTCGTAAACATTTTCACTATTTCCTTTGTCTGCCTGCTTTTAAAAAGTATAGTCAACCGTAAAAGATATTTTCTTTTTCTCTTTTTACCAAACGTAAAGCATCTCTTTCGTTCTTAGAATGAATTTACATATTTTTAAGATCTAAAATATTTTTCAGCCGCAACTTCTCTTTTCGAAGTCCACTCCAATGAACATCCTTGCATGCCGCATTCTTTATATATCTTGTCAGCATTAATGCTAGCCAAAACCACTCCCATCTTCTTATAATACCAAACAATTAGTAATGTTCACTAAATATATCTTCCAGTGGAAATGAGGTTATGTATATGAGATGGACACCAGAAGTAACTGAGGAGACGGCCCAAAGATCCGATTGGTAACCTACACAGACAAACGAAGACCCGCTGAATTAATCAACCAAGAAATTCGGATTTTCTAACTCAATTCTATTTGAAGTCATAAGTAAATCCAAATCTTATCTAGCTCAACCTTATATACAGTTATGGGTAAATTTAAATTTTATCTATCTTTCTTATTTAGAGTCCTTAGTAAATCCAAATCTTATCTAGTTTAATTTTCTTTTCAAGTAATTTGAAATAGAAGTTTTTTCTAATTTTTAGGGACTTCATTATTTTTTTTTCGGGAAATTTCAACTACCATTTTATTAATTGGAACCAAGTTAACAAGTATGTGATAGCGTTATTGGCTTCTGATTGTAACTTAAAATTATCTTTTTTAAATCTATTATTAAAAAAAAAGTAAGAGCAAAGGCAGGTCATGAATACCAAAGGATTGAGTTGAAGAAATATGATGAGGGCTTACAATCAACTAGTCTACAAATTCCAACTAAATGATACAAGGCCTCTATCCACTATATTAATGCAAGGAGGTTAAATGCATAACTAGGCGTGGTCAAATAAGTTTCAAAAGCTAGACACTTAGAGAGTTAACAACATAAGCATTTATTGGTGTTTGCTAGGCCACAGAGGCAAAGAATATATATAAACCTAAGGGACAAAAGTTTTGGAGCTAGCAAAAGAGTGGTAAGAGGCATAATGAAAAACAATTATTCTGAATATTGGTTGCTTCCTTATATTATGTAATAGCTTTGATCACTAAAATTCTTATATAGTTTGGCTCAATGTCCAGTAGAATCCATGAACTCAATGAATAAATGGGAAACCAACTTTGGTGGAGAAGTTAGTCAATGATCCCTTCACTTTTTGATGACTTTTTTTTTTTAAATATCAAACAAATATTCACGTTGTAGATGAAAAACTTGTTTAATTGTGTTTATAAAAAAGTTGTGAGAATGCATTAAGAACTAAATGTGAAGGTCTCATCAAATCAATGTGTTACTGTTGATAAAATCTCTTGGCAACAAAACAAACCTTATAACAATCAATAAAGCCATTATTCTCACATTTGGTTTTATAAATTTATTTGCAACCAAAAATATTAAAATCAGGTTAAAAAAAAGGAGTCCATCTGTTGTCGGGTGGAAGTAGACCGTCTGTTGACAAGGCCAATTTACTGCCGTCGTGAATAGATTTAATGGGCTGTACGTTCCCAAGTATTGATCGAAGCAAAATAAGAATAAGGGCCCCACTAAACCATTCACATCGGCTAGCAATCTTGTCAAGCCGTGGGTAAGGATAGGCGGTGGTTTAGGAAGGGATAATACCGAATCAAAAGAGAAGAGAAGGGTCACGTCCTTACGTGCCCTCTGCTGGTGTATCTGAAATTAATTAGCGTGATTCTGTGGTCTAAAGCTCTGCATCAATACAGTTTTTGAAATTGAACCAATCACTTATTGTTAGATCCATGCTTAGATGCTTTATGTACAAGATTAACTAAGATTAAATAATTATAAGTCACTCTAGAGTTAAGGAAATGTACTAATTAATATTTTTATATTTTTACATTTACTTATGTGTGACAGCCTAATATGTAAGTTTTTTATCCTAAGAATTAAGATTATATTATATTTTTATATTTATTCAAAATATGATTATTACTCTCATTTTTGTTAATATTAATAAAATCTATGAAGATATCATCTCTATTCTCTTAAAAAAAAAAAAAGGCAGTTTTTTAAAACCTTCATCGTGTTCAAAACATTGATCTAAAAACAAAGAGAAGTTGGATGTCAAAAAAAAGCATGTCGACCATTTGAGTGGCATGACTGTTGCAAGTACGGTGATTAAAATATATAAACCAGGAGGGTGAATAAAATATATAAACTGGAAGGATAAGGGCTTATCACCTTTTTCGTATTCACCTTTCTGTGCAAGTAACTATCTTTCGTATCAGCTATGGCCTTTGATTTTACATTAAAAATTTAACTTAACTTAATAAGCTGAAACCACGTCTCACATCACTCCTGTTAGCTTCATAGCTACTAACACAATTTATGGAGTTTTATAGATTTTTTTTCTGTTTTTTAATAGTTTGGTTAGTCATTTTATATTAGCATTGGAGACTAGCAGGAGACCAAAAGTATGTTTTGATGACACATTACGATGTAATTTTTATTCCTTAACTAAAACTGGTGAGACCAAGAAAAAAGACATTGGTATTTATTCATTCAGAGATTGTCATAATAAAAGAGAAAAACTACTTCTTAATAAAATTTTAGAAGTCTAGTTTGCCAATTTGATTGTCATTAGTATAATTTATAGAGTGATATGGATTTGTTCCGTTCCTTTATTTTTCAACTTTTTTTTATTTACAATCCAATTAAGTGACGTCAGATTTGTTGGTAAGAAGATAAGATGAAGAACGAACCTTACGAAGCTGGCATATGCTTTCTAGCCCTCCGCTCGAGGCTGGTAATTAATTAGTGTGAATAAGTCTGTGATTGAATGTCCTTAAACCACTTAAACCAGAATAATTGTCCGTAAAGCTCTTAAACCAAAACAGTTTTAAAAAGCATGATAAGTAAAACACCGAATAGCATCACATAGCATCGTGGGTGGCGTTTAGCGTTGCTTGCTGTCGTTTGCCTCTCAATCCCTGGTCTGGAGCTTTCGAAAGTGTGTAAACAGGCACGATGAAAAGCCATTATTCCGAAAATCGGGTTGGTTATTTATAATATGAGATAGGATCGTTCAATACAATTGCTATTTTTCGAATAACTGCTAATACGATGACTTATACACGGTATAAACTGTTATATTCTTGGTAATGTTATAAATCATGCTTTTCATTTGTTGATCTTCTTAAAAGATCGAAGAGCTATTTGAGCTGAAAATATAAACAGCTTGGATAGAGAAAACCAATGTTCTGTGAGAGTTCGATCTAAATTTTACAAGAAGAAGCCGATGGCTCTTAAAAAATCACAAATAAAAATGAATTACAATTATATCCTTATACCCATATTCTATGGATAGTAAAGAAAGGGGCAACACTGTAATTTCTATCATCTCCCCTGAAGCATTGATCAATATAAGGCCCACTTAGTTGCAAAAGGATATAACCAAAGAGGAGTTGATTATGATGACACTTTTACACCAGTTGGAAAATTGGTAACTGTGCGGATTCTTACCGCTTTGGCTGCCATTCATTATTGGGACATGTATTAGATAGACATCCATAATGCATTCTTACAAGAAGACTTGGATATCGAGATATATATGCATCTCCCATAAGGATTTCATAGCAAGGGGGGATCTAAGGTATGCAAATTGAAAAAGTCATTGTACAAGCTTAAACAAGCATCTCGATACTGGTACCAAAAGTTCACTAATGCATTGCTCCGAGTTGGTTTTTGTCATTCTCCACATAATTATTCACTCTTCCTCAAGCAAACAAACAAGGGCCTTTTAATTGTCTTTTTTTACGTCGATGACATGATAATTACAGGAGGTGATAAGGAAGGGATTAAGTTGTTAAAGGAATATCTTTGTTCATAATTTTGAATGAAAGATCTTAGATTGGTGAAGTACTTTTTGGGAGTTGAGATAGCATGTTCTCATATTGGAATAGTAATGAACCAATGGAAATATGCCATTGAATTGATATCTGAGTATGGACTTTCTAGATGTAAGCCAGCGGATAGTCATGGAGCAGAATGTCAAATATACCAGTTTGGATTATGATGAGTTATTAGAAAAGGAAGGGGATACCCCTTTAAAGGACATCACAGGTTATCGACGGCTGGTAGGTAGACTAATCTATCTCATAGTAACTCGACCTGATATTTGCTTTGCATTACAATTGCTAAGCCAGTTTATGCATGTCCCTAAAGAGTCTCATCATGAGGCAACTCTTAGAGAACTTCATTACGTCAAACGTTCACCAGCACAAGGCTTACTAATGAAATCCAAAAATAGTTTGGAGCTTTGAGCATATTGTGATGCCACTTATGGAACATGCCCTATGGGGTGTCGTTCAACAATTGGCTATTGTGTCATGCTTGGGGATTCTCTTATCTCATGGAAGAGCAAGAAACAATCCACAATATCTTGTTCGTCCATAGAGTCAGAATATCGAGTCATGGTGTCAACGACCTGTGAGATCATTTGGCTTCTTGGGCTCTTCAAAAATTTGCAAGTACCATTGATTAGACTTGTAAACTTGTTTTATGATAATGAATTTGTGATGAAGATTGTTGCTAATCCTGTGCTGCATGAAAAGACCAAGCATATTGAAATTGATCACCATTTCATTCGTGAGAAGATAGTAGCTCAGATCATTCGAACTGCACACATTTCCACCCGAGACCAACCAACTGATTTGTTGACCAAGGCGCTGGGAATACAGCAACACCATTTCCTTCTAAGCAAACTGGGTGTCTATAAGAGCTATTTGAGTTGAAAATATAAACAGCTTGTATAAAGAAAACCAATGTTCTGTGAGAGTTCGATCTAAACTTTACAAGAAGAAGCCGATGGCTCTTAAAGAATCACAAATAAAAATGAATTACAATTATATCCCTATACACATATTCTATGGACAGTAAAGAAAAGGGCAACACTATAATTTCCAACATATCTCATTATAAAAAATGAAAAAATTATAGAAGAAATGAAAATTTGTTCGGAAAATATAAGAGATTTTTGAAATACGATATTGATTTAAGTTAATTCAACTTTGCCTTTAATTTCGAAGGTTTGTCTTCTAAATGGTGTTATCAACAAAAATTATAAATTCTATACTATCTTCTACAAAGATTCTAAAATGAATGGTCGAACTTAAAATCAGCCAAAGTTACTTTGATAATACCTTCCAGTTTTGAATGATATGAAGAATATTTTAAAAAAAAAATTAATTGTGGAAAAATTAGTTTAATAATTTAAATTGGATTACTATGAATTATAAAAAATAAGCATGATAAAAATTGTCATGCTAAAAAGAAGACACTAATTTGATTATATGTGATAGAAAGTATTTTGATAAAGAAGTGTCTCGTAATGAGAAAGAAAAACAACTTCTTAACTTGATTTTAATCTTATAAGATATATTCATTCCCCAATATGAAATATAGAACTTTTTTTTTATGTTTTTCAATCTTTCTTTATTTTTGTGAAAAGTTTTTTTCTTCACTTTCTTGATGGCTCTTGTAAATCTCAAACAATTTTAAGATTTATATTCAAACTATTATAGGTTATTAAAAGTCAGTTGTAATCAAATTAAATGGATTGTAATGCCGAACGATTAAGTAATGTGAGTAAGCCCATGCAAAACTACAATTATTTTCTCCTCTTTGCTGATTTTCTCCTTTTCTAGACAAGTAATGATACTTTATCTAAGCTTTGGCCGTTGAATATACTTTCAGAAGAAATAAACATAACTTAATAAGCTAAAACCATGTCTCACAATACTGCCATTAGCTTCTTAATATCATATTATAAAACAACATGACAGGTTTGGGTAGTGTAAGAGACTAAAGGCCGATTTCAAGGAGAGCATAAGTTTGTTCTTATGTCACATTGTAATGTAATTCTTATTACTTGACCTAAAATTGGTAAGAGATTAAGAAAAAAGACATAATTTATTTATCTAAAGATTGTTGATAAATAATAGAAAAAAAGGATATATTTATTTTTTGTGCTAATAGCTGTAATAAAAGTCCCTCAATGTAAAGAACTTCACTTGTAAATATCTGATAGAGAGAAGATTTAGCCCTGCCACAGGGAGGGACACCAAGTAATTTGGTGCTTTAGAGGAGAAAATAAAGTGTTGATACCCTAAAAACCAAAAAAAAAAAAAAAAAAGTGTTGATACCCGTTCCAGCCACAGAACAGAAACAAGCCAGGCACGTTGGGAAGGTGAAAAGCCAAAAGGAAGAAAAAGACGAAGTTAAGCCAAGCACACATATGCTTCCTGGCCCTCTGCTCGAGGCTGGAGGCTGGTAATTAATTAGTGTGATTTTCTCGAGTTTGGTTGTCCTTTTAATCTTTTAAATCAACACACCGTTAGAATAAACAAAAAGGAGGGAAGTTCGGAAAAGCCCAGGAATGAAGGTAATACCAAATACCGAATACCATCACGTGCATCACGTGCGGCATTTGTTGGCGCTTGCACGGCCAAGAGGGTGAGTGAATATACAAAAACCAAAGCAGAGGGATTTGTCGTTTTTTTCCTGAATATCTGCTTAGAAGCTGTGACCCTAATGGTAACATTTGTACATCATCCTCTAGTTGATTGGTCGATTTCTCTATAAAAGAAATAGGATAAAATAAGGATCACTCATGATTTATGGTTATTAGTTCTTGTAGTACGCATTATTATGTATTAAGCATTTGAAGAGAATCAATTAATGTTTTAGACTTTAAATTATGATCTTCATGATGATGCTTATAAGTCATCCTCTCTTGTTAGTTGACCTTGCTATAAAATAAATGGTATAAAAGAAAAGAAAATTTGATGGAAAGATATCAAAATCTATAAAAGGCTTACCATTACAATTTGATGAAAAACTAACAAAATTTCTAGAAAGTTCATTATTTATTGGTAAACCTTGTGATTTTATAGAAATAGAATTATATTTGATGTCTAATAATTGTTAGTTATCAAAGTTTGAAAAGGAATTTAATAAATGTTTTAAAATATTATATTGATTTAAGCTACTTAAACTACACCTCCACAATTGAAGACTTGTCTTCTAAATGGAATTATTGACATAAATTATAAATGCAAAGAGTAAAATAATTATAGATCTATTTACATAATTATTAAGTTACCAAAAATATTTGGCCCTTATATTTATGTTTTTGTACCATTTTTTTAGTTATTTAACCAAAAAGGTGTTAGGGTATAAATTTCATCTATTTGTTTGGTTCTAGTGTATTTATAACCTACAACGTATTTGGAAATTATTTTTACAAAGTACAACAAGAAGCTAATTGGATTACTTAACTATTATTCTTTGTAATCAAGTTAATAATTTTTAAATCTCAATGAGAAGGCACTAATGTTACTATGCTTTAGATGGTGACATTTTGTTATTAGTTAAAGGGGGTTTCAATGTGTAAAATGTTGGACCCATAGCTTAGGTTTAGGAAGACTAATAACTAACTATTGAATTATTAAGTCATTAACAAAATATTATAAATATTACTTAAACATGATGAGAAAGAAATCTCGACCCCAACCTTGATATTGAAGTTTGATTTGTAGGTAATGTTCGTTGGCAGGTTAATAAGTGAAAACCGAACCTCAAAGATTTAAGGAAGGCAAAGCAAAGGCATTAAGTGAAATACTATTCTCGTTTAGAATTTAAGATGGTCTATGTTCAAGAAAAGGTAAGCCTTCAAAAGACTTTTATGCTGCCCATACTTTCTCATGGTCGCTGCCACTGTGTATAGATGTGCACCATTCAAAATTTGTTTATTACCATAATAAGATTTTATAGAAACATGCATTCCTCTATTGTATGTGTTTCAATTTTTTATTTTTTATTTTATATATTTATTTTCCATCTGAAAAAATTTTATTTTTCTCTCAATCTTTAATTGATTCAACAATTTTATAATGCATGACGCTGCAAATCTTTACATAAACAGCCGAACGAATAAATAATATGGGTAAGTGTGTCTGGCTTAGAAAAATAACAAATGAATGTTGATATCCGTTGTAGCCTAACATGAAAAATAAGCAAAAACAAATTTAGAAATGTGAAAAGCCAAAAGGAAGCAGGCAAGACCCAAGACCAGCGTAGCGGAACGGGAATGGCCGTCCAGGCTCTTTGCTCGAGTCCGTGGTATTTAATTTCTGTGAATGCCACTTGTCGGTGGATGATCACAGGTGGCCTAAAAGCTCATGAATAAACACCAAACAGCTCCACACCATAATGTATGACTGGCACAATTGTTCTGACTCTCTGTACTCGAGATGGTAGTAATTAATTAGTGAACTCTGAGATTTGGATTTCTTAGTAGATCTAAGAGCTCTTCAACCAAAACGTTGTGAGCCCCAAAAATCTAAACAAAGAAGATGAAGACTCAATTCAAACGTGGCTGAAAACCTTTCATGGCTCTGTACTTTAGTAATTGGTAGTTGATAAGTCAGATTGGCATTGCTTTTTACACATGGCTCTATGAGATTAAGATGCAAATTAAGATTAAGATAATCCACTAATTATTATAACTGGATAGCATCCTGTTGCACACTATGTGAACACATATTGGAGCTGGCCGTTGGTTGTACGTATACTTCTTTTTATGTATCACTTCATATGGTCATTCTTTAAGCATTGTTCTCTCAATTTGTTTTTTTTTTTATGCAAAATCAAATAATATCACCTATTAGCAACCCCACTTGACTTTTCTGACAAATCTAGACAAAAAAAAAAATATTAAAGGGGTTAGGAGAGGTCAAGAATATGTTATGTACACTATGTATGTGAGGGGTCAAGAATGAGAAAATAATAAAACTCACTAGTATCATTTATCTTGCATTTGGTCTTATAAATTTATTTGTTACCAAAAGTATTGAACACGAAAAGAATAGTCCATATGCTGTTGGGTGGAAGTGGACCGTTCGTTGATAAGGCTTGTTTACTGGCCGTTGTGAAAGGATTTAATGGGCCGTCTATTCTGAAGTATTGATCCAAGCTAACAAGAAATATGGGGCTATTAAGTCATTCACAACGGCTAGTAGTCTTTGTCAAAGCCGTGGGTAAGGACTGTGGGTGGTTTACGAAGAGATAATACCGAATTCCAAGAGAAGACAGTGGTCACGTCCTTCCGTGCCTTTTGATCGAGGATCTGCTACTAATTAACATAATTCTGTGGTCTAAAAGCTCTTCAATCAAGATAGCTTAGAAAACCTTCCCCAATTCAAAAAATGGATTACAATAAACGAAGAAAGGTTGAGACTCTAAAACGATAAATAACAAGGCAAGGCCATGTGCCAAACCCCATCGGACTGTCATCACATGTTGGGGGTACAAGCAACGCCCTTCCAGGGCCCTACTCGATTATCTGTTATTAACTAGCATGATTCTATGGTCTAAACGCTCTTGAATCAAGACAGTTTTGAAGGCCTTCACGAGTTTAAAACGTTGATCAAAATAAACAAAGAAAAGTTGGAGGTCCCAAAAAGCGTAGTCATTCATAGTAGAATGGGCAAAGAAGGAAACTAGAAATTGAACGGAGTAGTAAATGGCTGCTAAGGGAGACCGACTTGAGTTTCTGACTACCATGGCGGGATATCAAGAATCCTAGGAGAAATAATAAAATTCCTAAAAGTTGTTATAAGTTTGTCTTAATATAATATAGTATGTATTATCTCGTAAAAGTTTACTATTATTGAGTCATATATCTCAGTGTTCAATTGTGCTGGGAGGGAGACGAATTGGCAAATGGTCAATCAAATCTATGCCCTCGACTTTTGTCCATGATAATAGTGGGAATTTTGACAAATTGTTGTGCATCTCACAATTTTTTCAACAATAACATGGGGCATAAAGTATACCTTTCATTGGTTTAGAAAAAGTAGTCCAGATGCTTTAGCTTTGGAAAAGAAGGAAAAAGTGAAAGCATGTTTGAAAAACAATCAAGCAAAAAACATTTGATGTGTGAATCAACCAAAAAAAATGTTTAAGTCAGGAAAAAGCCAAGGAAAAAAGAGAAAGACTCTGATCAACACAAGCAACAATTTTTAAGGGCTAACTACTTTAATTCTTTCACATAGTAATATTATTGAACATATGACATTATTGAATACCATTAGGAAAGTCACTTCACAAGAAAGAAAAATACATTTTGTTGATTATTTAATTTCTATTACTTGTTACTCCTTGGCATTGATAAATGAATCACATAGTAACATTATTGAACATATGACATTATGGAGTACCGTCAAGAAAATTATTTCACAAGAAAGAAAAAGACATTTTTGTTGATTATGTAATTTCTATTACTTGTTACTCCTTCGCATCAATAAATGAATCACCATTATCTTCTTATGTTCTAGTAGCAATAAGTCAATTACTGTAGCAACAATTACCTCTTCAAACCTCTTATTGCTACTAGAACATAATTACTGTAGCAACAATTACCTCTTCAAACCTCTTATAGTTATGGTTGTTCGTCATAATAGATTTAAAAATAGGTTTTATAATGGTGCTTGCTAGTCATCATGGCAAAGCGCCTTTTGTTTTTTTGTTTTTTTTTCAAATATTAACACTAGTTGTAAACTTTACTTGTTGTGACATTAGGAAAATTGAACATGATAAGCTAAAATTGATGTAAGAAGGCCAAAAGATTGGCAAAGAAAGGCTTCAAAGATTGAACGTAGCATAATATTAATAAGGTAAAACGAATTGTCTAGGATGGTTGGGGACAAGTCACACCAAGCCATCAAGGATGACAAAGACCACCACTTGCATACGTGCCAACTTAAGTGGTTCCCAACTTTAGTCATTTTTTAGTCATGATTATTCATTGAAAAGCATAGCAATCATATCTTCTTTCTACCTCTTAATTACAAAAATGGTAATTGTTTCACAAGAAAAAAAAAAAAAAAGAAAAAAGTAACAATGATCTTTGGTGCTTCAAAGCTCTACTAAGCCATGGAAAGGAGGAGAAACCCTTCATTTAGGTTACTTGGAGGTTGGAACTTTGCTATTAGAAATGCTAAGCTCTTGTAAGTATCATAACAACTATACCCTCCTAAAAATTATACTATTATGAAGTCCTTTATCTTAAACTTTGATTATGGTTTGGTTCTTATCTATAGAATGTTGGACTTTTTTTATAATTAATTTATTAAATATTTTCAATTAATTGTAAATTATTGGTCTTATTATGTTTAAAATTGTATGAATGCTACTTAAAAATTCAAAAACATAATAAATTATAAAATATTCAGTTAATTGAGTGTATTTTGATAAATTTGTGATAAAAGGCAAAGGAGAAAAACAACTTACTAACTTGATTTTAATTATTTTATAATTATTTGCATGTTAGATAGCATGATTTTGAAAAAACAAATAATTGTTTCCTTTTTTCTTAATTTTTAATTTTTTTGATTATGTATATAGTAGTTAGTGGTGCTCAAATTAAATCACATCATACAAGAATGAAAAAGTAGTGTATGGCTTGTGAGAAAACGGGACAAAACTTCACTGAATTGCTGCCCAAATTGCATTTCCAGACTTGTGTACTGAACAAGCCCACCTTTTTGCTGAATAGAGCATTCCAAGGAGGGCCAGCCTAATTGGTTGACGACCCAACAGTTAGTTTTGACTGCAGCCCATTGCTTTCTGCAGCTCTTATCTTAAAACTAGTGCATTATAGTGCAAAGAGCTAGCTCATTGCTTTATGACACCGCCGAGCAGCTGGTGTAGAAACCCCTCTGAAAAATAAACAAATGCAAATAACTAAAGGGTCGAATACAATAAATTTAGCAAAGAAAACGAATCAATAACGTTGAAGATTTTACATATAATCAAGTCATCAGGCACTCAACTCACTTTTTATGTAAGCTTTAACTTAATAACTTAGCAAAAGTAAAAATGATAAGAGAAAAAAGAAAAATTCTAGATGAAAATCGATTTTCTTTTACAATTGCTTGACCATGGACTTAAATCATTGTCAATTACTAAATCATTTGAGAATTGAAAGTTAAAAACTATGCTTGCTAAGTTTAAGGTCTGCATTTTTGCATAAAATACACGTGGGAAATGTATATGCATAAGACTTTGTGCAATGTCTTCTATACATGTGCTCTTACAACAGTAAATTAAAGAGTAGATAGTGAATCATGACAAAGTTGTCAAATTTGACAATTTAAAGGAACAAGACATATTAGTTATTTTCTCCTTCTAACCCCTCCTAAATGTATGACAATCCAAAGATTTCCAATCAAATTTTTGTCATCCTTTAGTCCTTAGTCTTCATTTGTGAGAAAAAAAAAATATTTTCATCTAGTTCTAATAAAAAAGTAGAGAAAAAAACATATAATTAAGAGATTTATTGTAGATTTGTAAAGATATTTATTTTTCTTTATTTTATTTTATTTTTATATATTTCTTCCAACCCTGAAAAGAGGTTTATTTTCTTTTTTGCAATGGCTCTTGTAAGTCTCTGAAAATGAAAAAATTTCGAGTCAAACATTTGTACCCTTTAGTCCCTAGCAATTGGATTTAAGGCCAATTTGTACCCTTTAGTCCAAGAAGGCCAACTTCCTATAAAATACTTAGGAGTACCATTGATTACTAAAAGACTCTCCAACCTAGATTGTACTATCCTGACAGAAAAGATATTGAGAAGAATTGAAGGTTGGGAGTCTAAGCATATTAGTTATGGGGGGAGACTGCAGCTAGCCAAAAGTGTTCTATTCTCATTGCAAACATATTGGATGCAAATCTTTCTACTGCCAAAACAGACCCTTTATGAAATTGAAAAAAGGATTAGAACTTTCCTTTGGACAGGTAAATCTAATGGACGATGTGTAGCGAAAGTGGCATGGAAAGAAGTTTGCTGGCCTAAAGTTTCTGGAGGACTAGGTTTGATAGACATTCACACTTGGAATAAAGCAGCAATTGGAAAACTCCTATGGTCTCTTGTGCACCCCAATTCAAACTCCTTATGGGTTAAATGGATGATAACAGAAAATTTGAAGGAAAGGAATGTATTAGAAGTTGAGATGAAAGGATCACTAGCTTGGAGTTTTAGGAATATTTTACAAGTAAGAAGTGAACTAACACAACTAGTGACAGACTCAGAATACAATATTGCCAAGAGTTATGTAGCACTAAGAGAGAACAGAGAAGATTCCAAATGGGCAACACTTGTTTGGAAAGAAGGAGTACCGAAGCATAATTTTATATGTTGGATCATTTTAAGAGACAAACTATCCACAGCAGATCGGGTGGCAAAATGGAATAGTTCAGTGGATCTACGATGCAACCTCTGCCAACAAGAAGAAGAATCACATGAACATTTATTTTTTAAGTGCAGGTTCACAAACTATATCTGGAAGGCTTTGTTAGGCATGAATGGATTAACTCGAAGAATTGAACATTGAAGAGCTGAAATATATTGGATGATCAACACTGTTAAGAAGAAGAGCTTTGCAGCTACTTTGCTTAGTATATCTTTCAAGGCCGTATTGTATCACATTTGGAGCGAAAGGAATAGAAGAAGATTCAGCAATACAAGTCTAGAAAACTCAACCATTATTGCCAAAATCAAGAAGGACGTGAGAGGCAAGATTTCATCTACTAGAGGAGTTAAGCTTACAAATTGTAATAAATTTTTACAAGAGCTTTGGAATTTGCCAAGTGCAATATTTGAGCTTAGATGATGATATTTTGTAATCGAACAATCTTGTAAATTTTTTTATGAGTGATATATAATTTGACCTTTCACCAAAAAAAAAAAAAATAAAATTGGATTTAAGGACATGATATGAACGAAAAAGCATGCGTGTACTTTAGTAAAAGAACAACAAAAGTTGTGGAAGACGAGAAGATCAAATGCTAACATTACATGATTGGCACATGTATCCTAGCCCTTTGCCAGAGTCTGATGTAATTAATTGGTGAATTTCAAGACCTGGATTCGAAACGCTGAATTGAATTTTACCAGGCGTGGTTTAATGGCCCTTCAACCAAATGATTAAACAAAGAGAGAAAAAACTGAAATTAAATAGTGCAAGGATTTGTACAGTACCAAGAAAATTAATGTTTCCAAGAAATAAGAAGAAAGAGATTAACAAGAAAGTTCATCATATAGCAGTTCATGTCAAGATAAGTTTGCCATCTAAGTTGCCCAAGCCACCACGTGAACCATAAGGAACCGACATTTTTTGGTCCGATGCCCAGTCTGAGCCTTGTTGATTGTGTTAGACTGGTTTGAGAACTAGGTGAAAAAACAGTTTATGAGCAGTTACTGTGAGACCTCTGTTTTAAGCTTCTAAACAAGTTTAAGTTAGCCTATAACACTTGATAAAGCTAATAAAAATATAGATGAAAGCTAAACAAAGATCATACAACCAAAAAACACCAGAAATTTATGTGGTTCAGCCAAATATTGCCTACATTTATGGGGAAAGCATAGGAAAACAGGGGAAAGCAGGGGAAACCTTTTTACTGCTGTATAGGGGAGTTTACAAGGTTTTACATCAACTCTCTAACACTCATAAGACACCTCCTTTTATTAAAAAAAAGTTTATTTCAATTATTAACAGAAACCCATACATAAATCACCTTATTCTCCACCTTTCAAAACACTTTGCATAAATTCTGCACTGCTGTATTCGCAGGTTCTGCAGAAAACTTTCTTCTTCTGGTTTCTCTTGTTTCTGGTCTTCCCTTTTTGCTCTCAATCTTCCTCTCCTTCTTAGATCTCTTTGTATGCTAGCAAAGCATGAGCTGTTGGTCGGTTTAGCAGTGGTGCATAAGATAGAACACCTATTTCAATAAAATAGCAAATGTGTCCAAAAAAGAAAAAACAGCTCAACTACTTGGTTGTACCAGTTGCTACATCACTGAGTATTTCAGCTAAGCGACCTCTTGAACATCACAACACGCAAGAGACAAAGAGATTGAAACATATTACAACAGATTGCAAAGGTTTCATTGATCATGATGACTTCTCAACAAGTTTCAAGTCATAGTGGGAGTTGAATTTTGAGTGATAGAGATCTTAAGTCCTTGCCGAGCTCTATTGGTGAGCGGAAGGGTTTAGGATAACTTAATATTTGCGCAAAACCTAGTGTTAAACTGTCTGCATCGATCAACAAGTTTGTAAACTTACAAACGTTAATATTAATTAATTATTGCTTGATTAAATAACTGCTGGGAGAAATTGAAAAATTGGTCAATCTAAGGCTCCTTGAGATCGAACACTCTTGCCTGATGTCTGTGCCCCGTGAACTAATCTTCATACGTTGTAAGCTATTGTGGTCAACATTTGCTCTCCTTTTAAGTTTAGTGTTTACAAGAAATAGTTGTGGGGTAAAAGAATTGAATAACGTCAGAGGTCGTCTTAGATCTTTGGAATTTTTCTAGGATGCTGTTGATGCTGCTAATGTTTCTAATGATGACATGTCAATGGATGGATCTTTCGTTCAATTTATTTCCGGGTTTAAGAATTCCAAGTTGGCTCCCCTCCCTCGGAAATGTTGTTAGATTGATATTATTTGGCTCCCGCAAATGCTGATACGTGCCATTGAGCCAATTGTCTTCCCTCAAGTATCTTATTATTAAGAAAAGGGGTGGACATGAAATGTAAATGTGTATCATTCTTATAAAATAGCTTAGACAAACTATTTGCTTACCAAAGAAAGAAGAGGGACTAAGTTTATCAAATTTCAAAATTTAGAATAAAGTCTTCCTAGGATATATGTTTTAGAATCTTACAAATTTTTCAAAATCTTCATTATAGAGCAAATGAATTCATAGTGCACAATGCAAAAGAACTATAGTTTAATATAAAAATATTATAGTTTAAAGTTAGAAAGGTCTTCTCAAGTTAAGGCTCACATTTATCTCAATTTTCTCCAATTCTGTATGTTGTTGTGAAAAGATTTGTAAAAATCTTTAGCAAGTTGATGAGATAGTATATTAATATGATCCAATTTGAATTAATGGCATAAGCAAAAAATAAATTTACTAGATGGTTTATTTCTAGGAATAAATTTTCTATAACAATAGAAATTGTATGATGGCTCCCTTTAGTAAATATATATTATGATTTCTATTAGTCCCACATAAATAATAGGAGTCATCTCTTTTTTAAATATGCAGGATAATAATGATTTG
Organism: Casuarina cunninghamiana; assembly: GCA_028551485.1. Classification (NCBI taxonomy): domain Eukaryota; kingdom Viridiplantae; phylum Streptophyta; class Magnoliopsida; order Fagales; family Casuarinaceae; genus Casuarina; species Casuarina cunninghamiana. The sequence continues at coordinate 6,659,484 of CM052363.1, read as the reverse complement.
AAAAAATATTTTTGCTTATAATGGAATTTAACATAACATTAAAGAATGATATTGGAGTAAGATAATATCATTTTGAATAAAATTTAAAAGTATTTAACTTTTATCTTTTTATAGGTCTGCTTTTATAATTCTCTACTTTAATTTTTTATTAATACAATTTATCTTAAAAAAAAAAAAAAGTGGGTGGCTTGGAAGAAATTATTACCATCACTGGAAGAAATTTGTCTAAAGGGCTGCGATGAGCAAAGGGGAGGTGGAAAAGGCATTGTTCTGTTGCAAAGCATGGCTTCCTCCTATGTTTCCTCCTCAGTCGAATTTATTCATTGAGCAGTGTCCTTTGTCGACTTCCATACCAGTGATGTGTCCACATCTCGAAAAACAGATGTGCCTAAGTGATTCCAGCTTGAAGCCACCGTTACAAACGGTAACGAGGAGTACGTCAGTAGCAGCAGCTTTCTCTACCCTTGCCGGCTCTTGAACCTCTCGTAGCTCAAGTTTCAAGCTCCAATTTTCGGAGTCACAGTGTCTATCTCTGGTGTTGATTTCTGAACTGGAAACTCTGTCCGAGCAATGGCTGCAGAAGCTCAGGTATTTTGAGTGTTTGTCAATAGAGTATTGCCCTAAATTAAAGTCTCTCTCTCCTGGAAAACAATAGTTAACAGCACTTAAAACATTTACGTCTTTCCGTTTGCCCATGGCTAGAGCTAGTAATGATGAGACACGATGAAATGGTAAAGACTTAAGAGCCTCCTCCCATTGACTTTCTTTAGTATTTTGAAATTTACGTCTCTTTTATTGGAACTTAAACATGTTACTACTCTACAAAAGTTCAACATTTCAAATTGTTCAAGCTTAACGTCTTTACCAGAGTGGATCGACAGCTTCCAATCCCTTAAGGAGCTTTGCTTGATTAGATGCTCCAATTTGATATCAATACCTGAGGGAATGTGCAGACTATAGTCTTTGGAGATGCTGAGTATAAGGGGTTGCTGGAACTTATCAAACAAGTGCACCCATAATCTGGAGAGAATTAGCTGAAGATTGCTCACATCCCAAAGTTGGAAATATATCCTGGCTTATTTTATACATTTTAGGTATTGTTTAATGGAAGTCAAATGTTGAAACATACAAAAGTATGATTTTATTTGGCCAGTTTTTGTACTTGTCAACAAGTGTTTAAGTTGTAATTTTGTTTATTCTCCTGGGTGAAGGAAGGTAACTTTAATTCTTTTGAATACAAACAATTTTGTAAGATAGTATTCTTTTTTATTTAATTCGAATTAATTTATCATAAAAGCTTTTTGTATTGGGACTTGATAACTATTGTCTAATTTCAAGGATAGGCTTAACTTCAAGGTCAAAATTCTTTAGGTATAAATCCTGGTGAAGCAAAGGTTCACATTGAAATGTTGCCAAACGAATATGTGCATTTATGTCACTATACTTGCTTTGCTTGCAAAATAAGTTGACAGCTTCTATCTTTTATCTAGCTTCTTTAGAGACAAAAACAAAATGCTGTTTGGAAAAAACTTTGAGCAGACAAGCATATGAAGAGAACTCTAAACTAAACAAATATCAGCAAGAATCTAGACATTAAGGTCTTCGTCCTGAATCAGTGTCAAAAGACTTTTAGTGTTTTCTCAAATCAAATAGGGGACCGCTATCTCAAAAAGCTTCTATTTAGCTTCTCTAGAATAGATTTTATAAGTGTTGAAGTGTTTGTTTGGAGGTTCAAATCAAAGGAAGAGCCAGCCAAATCAGTTTATCCTAGTCTTGGCAAAGTATGGCGTTCAAAAGCTTGTTTCCATGACAAATGGCACAATAATTCTTGGGATAGGCAAAGAAAGAATCCCAAAGATTGAACTCGGCAGAATTCTATTGAGCCTTGGTACGCAAAGTTCGAGTTTTATTGGTGGCCACAATGGTCCATGAAGCATGGAGTGAATTGAAGAGTGTAAAGCGGCATGGCGAAGAGCAACTACTCTTATTAATCTTAAGAGACCAACAAATCTGAAAACTGGAAAAAATGTATAATAGGGAATAGAGTCAATTACAAAAAATGCGGTCTTGATGGTGAAACGTCATCCAACTTTGTTGAGGCAATCTCACAAGAAAAAAAATGGTATGCAAGAAACCAAACTTGGTCGGGAAATAACAAAAAATCCCAAGTCCTAAAGCTACATATTTTCCAAGAAAACTTTACAATATAGAACTTGCCTTTCCCTTAAACCCCATATCTCTACAGAGTCAGATTTAACCCAAGTTCTCGAGGAGCTCGAAATGGGTCTGTTGTGAGGAAAAAGGTAATAGCACAAGACAAACAGCCCAAATAGCATTTCTAGGCTCAAAAACAAAACAGGCACCAGCTTTTTGCATAGTGGGCTCAGCTTGCATGTCCTCAGAAGCAAGAAAGAAACCATCAGTGTAGAATTCCACAGTCCCGGCACGAAACAAGGACTGATGGAAACTTCCTGATAACAACAGCAAACAAAGGATCACTAAAGGAAACATTAAAAAAATAAAATGTAGTAGCAACAAGAAACAACTCCATTGTTTTAGCAATCGAGAAAGAAAAGTCTCTTTGCTATTTTAATTTAATTAGTGAATTTTTTTGACAGTATTAATTTACATATACAATCATTGCTTCTCTACTCGGTTTCTGCTGGAAACTTAGGTGCAACCAAATAGAGCTGTAAATACACCAACCCTCATTCATGCTAAAAGCCCACATCAGTCCCACATGCAGATATGCTAAAATTATTAATATCCACCTCCATCTAGATAAACAATGATGCAAAATTCATAATAAACTTGCAAAATTAGATCCTTTAATCATATACATTTCTGTTCTTTTCTTAATTATCTTCCTTTTTTAAAAAAAAAATTAATTTTAATATTTTCCTTTTGATCCTGAGGAGAGGTTTATCTTCTCATTCTGTCTTACAATGCAACCAGTGAAGATGTCGTGCCAATGCACAGAATTGGCATAGCTTTGCCTCCTTCCTCCGCTCGGGCCCATGGTAAGTAATTGGCATAGCTTTGAACTTTGGATTCCGTTGGTTGATTACTCTGACAAACGTGGTCTAAAAGCTATAGAAAAGAAGAGTAAGTGCATTTTAAAAACATAAAACAAGGGGTGGGTGTTTGTCAGTATAGGTGAAAAAGATGGCTAAATGGCTCAAGTATTGTTTGTATAGGTGAAAAAGATAATGTAAAGATTATGGAAAGATATGAAAAAGATGGCCAATGACAAATGAGGTCCGAGTGTTTGGACAATTTTAATGAGTTATCCAAGGAACTAGGGAGGAGAGGTTTAAGTTATTTATTAGTACTATAAGATAGGATCAATTATAGTAATCAAATCAAGAGTTTATGACTTGACATTCTACTACAAATAATGATTTTAAAGGTTGTTTTCACTTTAAAAAAAAAAAAAGAACTTTTACAGAAAGATAACATATTTTCAAAATTTGGATTCTACATGTTTCACAAAAAAAAAAAAAAAAAAATTCTTAGTCAAGCATTGTGATTTCTAGAATTGGGATTAGGGTTTAGATATTATTTCTTTCCATCAATTGTCATTGACCTACATTATCATGAAAAAAATAAAGAATTTATTTAAACATCATTAAATTAGCAAAACGTTCTTGCTTTGAAGATTTTGTTGCTTGTATCATTATATCCCGATGTTAAGCTGATTTGTTTCAATCAATGTTTACACAGTAGTTTTGACAATTGAGTTATCAAGTAATTTTCACTATGAGGGATTTCTTATGATGTTTAATATAGCATGAACATTGCTTGGATACTAATAAGATAATGAGTTGTAAAAATTTCAATTATAATTTTGAATTAGATTGTCAATTTAGATTGAAACAACAAGCTATGATGGAATTGCCATGTTTGATGGACTAAAAGAAAGAAGATATCAAAATACTTTGATAAAGTTGTGATATCTTGATCTTAAACCTTATATTAGTATTTGCTTATTATGTAATAAAATTTGTAAAAATCATACTTTTTATATTTATTCTTAAGTTTTTTAACATTATTTTTTTTATGCTGTATGGAGTTTTCTTTTCAATCCCTAAGGAGGTTTATCTTCGTCTTGGTTGATACCGCTTATAGGAGAATACAAAGATATAAGCGGCGTGAGTTAAAAGAAGTATGGATGCTTTAGAAAAAGAAAGAATCAGCAGGCACCTGCAGTAGAAAAACAAGCAAAGTGGGTAGGTGCTTTAGATAAGAAGAGCCCGTGTTACTGTCCATTCCAAAACATAAATAATAAGCACCGAAAGCAAGTTTGGAAGTAAAAGGAAAAAGAAAAAAGAAAAAGCTAAAGAAAGAAGACCATGACTTAGTGTCGGTATGCTTGGCAATTGTCCATTGAATATGGCATTGGTAGATATATACAATAATTTTGTTCCTAATAAAATATAAATTGAGATTAAATAATAAGATAATTATCACAATCAGGCAACATTACAATAGACAATCATGTGAGTGGAAAACAATCATAATTGTTCAACAATGCTTTTCAAGCCAATTGCTTCGATCACGCTTTGTTTGACATCTTTTGCTCATGATAAATATGTATATATAATAATATTTTCCTTTAAAGAATATAAATTAAGATTAAAATAATAAGATAATTATCACAACCACACAACAACAAGACAACCATGTGAGCATAAAACAATCATGATTGTTCTATTCAAGAATATACAAAAACTTGTTTGTATAGTTTTTGGTCTTATAAAGACATCTCCTTTTCACATTTCAATTACTTCAACAATACTTTTCAAGTCAATTATTTCAACCACTCTTTGTTCGGCATCTTTTACTCATTATAAATCTGTGTATTTTGGATGCTAAAGGGATAATAAAATGTAAAAAGTGTAATTTAAAATTTAAAATTCAGTTATTATAAATTATAGTAGACTAAAGTAACAAGTTATGTCTGAATCATCATGTTTAATTGACTTAAAAAAAGAGGATAATATTAGTTTATTTCATAAAATATTTTACTAAAGTTGTGCTGGCTTATTTTAAATCTTATAGCAGCATGGGTACTTTAGAAAAGATAAAGGAAAAAGCGTGCGAATGTTTTAGAAAAGAAGAGTTAACAAATAATTGTATGTTGGCTTTGAGATATAAAAAATAAGCAACGGAAAAAAGTTGGAACCACGAAAAAGCTAATGAAAGAAGACGAAGACTCAAGACCAGCTTTGGTACATAGTCTTTTCGTATTGGCATCCATTATTTAATATAGTCTTTTCATATTGGCAACCATTATTGAAAACTTGCTTCCAGGGTACCATTCTGAGTTAACTTTTTTCTCCAAGTGTCAGTCTTTGCTTAAAGCTCTACTTCTACAGAATTAAGTTGTTTGGTCATTATAAAATGTCAATCTTTTCTGTAGACAGTAGATCGAAAGCTAGTTTTCTTTTTTCTTTTTTTCTTCAAGATAAGTGACTTGATTATTATCACGACAGGTAAAAAGTTTAGGATTTATCGGGATGAAGATTGATTAAAGCAGAATCGGGTAGGGCACAACTAATAGAAAGGAAAATTTAAGACAAGTGGGGGACAAGGGGTGCTAGTGTGTTGATAAGTCAAAAAGCTGGTTTCTAAAGATAAATGACTTGATTACTATTGGGATATGTGAAAAGATATCACAAAGATTATGAAAAAATGTTCGGATGCGTAACAGCTAATTAAAAAGATAGCTAAACGACAAAGGAGATTGAATGGTTGGATGAATTATCTAATAAATATTAGGATGTGATTTGAGTTGTTTATTTATGTTATAAGATTAGATCAATCTCAATACTTACTAGTTATTAAATCAATATTAATGACATGATACTCTACCAAAATCTATGATTTTTAAGGTTTTATCTATTTTGAAAAAGATGGTATGGACAAGATTATAGACTAAAGCAATCAGCCATGATAGAATTTCCATGCTTTATAGACTTAAAAAAAATTAATTGTTTCATAAAGTATTTTGATAAAGTTGTGATCATTTATTTTTAAAATTTATTTTATTATTTACTCATTAAATAATGGATTTTTTTTATCATATATATTTTTCTTTTGAATCCCAAATGGGGCTTATTTGATCTCCATGGATAGCTCTCATAAAGTTCTGACAATGCAAAGCTTTCTAGTTTTTAACTATTAAATAAGATGACATCAAATGAATAAGCGAAGTGGATAAGCATTGGTGAAAAAGTATGGGTGCTTTAGAAAAAGAAAGAAAAAGTGTGCACATGATTCTGAAAAGAAGAGCGAGTGCTTTAGAAAAGCAAGCAAAGCGGCCACTTCAAAGAAAAAGAACCAGTGTTGTTGTCCCGCCTAAAACATAAAAAATAAGCAACAAAAAGTAAAGTTTGGAACTAAAAAAAGCTAAAGAAAGAAGACCAAGACTCGGTATCGGTATGACTAGCACCTGTTCATTCCATATGGTGTTGGGTAGCATATATACAATAATTATGTTCATAATAAAGTATAATAAGATAATTATCACAAAGATTTATAATGTACAACGATGTGAGCAAAAGACAAACGTAATTGTTCTATTCGCATGTAGAAGTTGACCTATCATGGAATAGTGCATGCTGTTATTAATTCAAGACATTAATTCAATAGTAATGCTAGGTATAAAGTCTACCATATATTAGTCTTAGCTTCGGTGATAATAGGTGAATAGAATGCAAAATGGATGATTGATTTAGTTGAATATTATTGCATATCAAAATTCAATATGATTACAAATTGAAGGAAAAGAAGCAAAATTGAATTCACAGTTTCAATGGCTTCCACTATAACAGATTTTGATCCCATAACGTCCACCTCCCCATTGTTTTTTGAAGTAATTGAGTTATCAAATATTTTCTTTAGGGGGCATTTCTTACTATGTTTAATATAGTATCAATACTACTTAGATACTTAAAAAGATAATGAGTTGTAAAAAATCAATTATAATTTTGAATTTACTTTCTATTAGTAATAGACTAAAGCAATGAGCCATGACTAGATTGTTCTCTTTGACGAACTAAAAAAAAAATTATAATTTGTTTCATAAAGTATTTTGATAAAAGTGTGACAACTTGGTCTTAAACCTTATTACAATATTTGTATGTTATATAATAGGATTTTATTTTTCTTTGTTATATAAATTTTTATTTTCAATCTCGAAAAAGGTTTATTTTCTCTTCCTTGATAGCTCTCATAAATTTCTAATGATACCAAGATTTCCAGTGATCAAATTAAATGAGGTCAAATGAAGAATGAGTAAGCGGATAAGGTAGGCGTGGATAAAAAAGGACGGGTGCTTTACGAAATGAAAGAGAAACTGTACATGTGCTTAGGAAAAGAAGAGATGGGGCTTTAACAAAACGGGCAAGTGGGTGGGCACTTTAGAAAAACGAGCTAGTGGATGGGCTCCGTTCTAAAACATGAATAGTAAGAAACAAAAATAAGTTTGGAACTTTTGAAAAAAACAAATAAAAGGAGGGCCAAAGAAAGAAGACGAAGACAAAACAGAGAGATAGCTGGCAAACCGTGGGGGCCCTTACTTTAGTCTTCGTCCGTTGATAGGTGAGCTGTGGACCCTTTTCGGTCCATTGAATCTGGATTAGATAGCATATATACAATAGTCAAGTTCCTGTCTTGCTTTAGTCATTTTTCGGTATGATTGTCCTGTGAAAAGCAAAAGTAAGCATATCTTCTTTTTACCCCAAAAAAGACACAGCTTTATCAGTTGTTTTTTAATCCCGGCCTGGAGCTGGCGAAAGAGTGTAAACAGGATGAAAAGTCATCATTCTTGCAAAAAACTCAAATCAAACCTACATGCAAATATGCTAAAGCATATCCCACATCTATCTAGATGCACAATGATGTAAAAATTGCAAAATCATGATGCCCAATCCAAGAATCAACTTTCCAATGAAAAGGAATTTGTGAAGACTAAATTTGCCATTAAAGTTCATAAACATTCAATTATTGTCAGAGAAGCCATGTCTCAAATAAATTTTTCATCCAAATAGACTTAATCTTGCACCTTGCAATCGTTAGATGACAAAATGATGGTAGAAGCCATCGAGGCCTCCCAAAGGCTCAATAGCTCTTGCCTTTGGCTTGCCTGCTTCCTTAAGCAATTATTAGACTTGGAATTGGTTGATTAATCTAACAACTGGGGCCTAAAATTTTACAAAAGAAGAGCTAATGCTTTATAAAACAACAAACAAATGGGTGGGTGCTATGAAAAGGAAGAGTCAGTGCTTTGGAAAAACAAAAAAACAAGTAGGCGGGTGCTTTGCTAAAGAAGAGATTGCTTTAGAAAAGGTCAAATAAACATCAACCAAGGTTGGAACAAAGGAAAAGCCCGAAAAGAAGACAAAGACTTAGACTTCCTATTAACATAGCAGCTAATTTTTAATAGCTTCCTACTTTATTTTTTTCACATTGACAATCACTATTTAGTATCAAGAAGTCTTTTCAAGAAAAAAAAAAAAAAAACCACCCTTGGTGATAACAAATATATTTTCCAATTATGTAATTGCTATTATTTTCAATTTTTTGGTGACAGGAGTCCTACGACCTTAAGTATAAAATATATTAGAATGGAAGAGTAATTTATAAAAAAAAATTGAATTATCTATTTCAAGTTGGATATAACTTTTTTAATAAAAATTTTAATATGACTATAAAGATCAATTTTCATGAAAATTTACATTTCTTTGTCAAGCAACATAATTTCTAAAACTAGGATTATATACTATCTCTTGTCATTGATTGTTGTTGGTCTACATTATCATGTATCAAATTTTTAATAGGAATTTCATTATTGTTTTGAACTATAACTTTATTTTTTTGTCTTTTAAGTGACATTGTTAATAGAAATTGAGAAAAAAAAGGAAAAAAATAACTTATTTAAAAAATCCTTAAAGTAACAAAACCTTCTTACTTTAACAATTTCATTACTTGTGCTAGCATATACATATGAGCTAAACTAGTTTTTTTTTCAATTAATTTTTATAAAGTAACATAATAATATAAGAAATTGCTTATTAACCTTATTAATTTTATTGATAATCAAGTTATAAAACCTTTTGATTAGGAGACATTTCTTACTATATTTAATATAAGACAATGAGGGGTAAAAAAATTCAATTACAAATTTGGATTTGATTACTTTAAATTATAGATTGAAGCAATGAGCTATGATTGAATTGTCATGTTTTATGAACTTAAAGAAAAAGATATTAATTTGCTACATAAAGTATTTTGATAAAGTATCGCTAACTTGATCTTAAATCTTATTTTAATACTTGTTTGATGCAAAATAGAATTTTTTTTTTTTAATTTTTTCAAATCGATTTTTTCTTTTCAATCAAAAGGAGGTTCTTCATTGATAGCAGTTACAAGTTTCCGACGGAATAAAGTTTTATATTCTTTAGTGGTCAAATTAAATTACATTTAATGACGGATGGATAAGCTGAGTGGGTAAGTTTTGGGTAAAAAAAAGTTAGGGTGCTTTAGAACAAAAGAAAAAAAAAAAAGGAAAAAGTGGGCACCTGCTTTAAAAAAGAAGGCTAGTGCGTTGGAGAGACAGGTAAAGTGTATGGGCGCTTCAGGACAAAAGGAGCAAATGCTGGTGTCCATTCTAAAACATAAACAATAAGCAACAAACATAAGTTCGGAAATTATAAAGGTTAAAGAGAGAAGACGCAGACTCAGTTTCAGTATAGCTGGCAACGGTTCATTGAATGAAGCATTAGGTAGCATATATACAATAAAACATACCTTTAATCTTGAATTTTTATGAATTATAGAGTACAATAGTAAATAATGACAGAATTGTAATTTGATAATACATTTGTTATTCCGCAATATTTTGTTTTAAGTTGTGAAATGAAATAAAAGTGAAAATAACTACTGAAGAGGTTTAGATAGTTAGGATATGTGCAAGAACGCAGACAAGAACAAAGAGCAACGTAACGTAACAGGCATAGCCTTCTCAGCTCTCTGCATAGGCGTGGTACGAAAGTTCGTGAAGCAACGCAATTCTAGAAGCCTTTTTGTTTTTTATTTTTTATATGTGAACTTAAATGCATACGCCTGAACATTGAATTTCGAATTAACTAAAGTCCAAATAACACCTACTTCTAACTAAACATGTTGATCAAAATAATAAAAAATGTCCTAAGTACAACAATTATTTCTTTTACTTTGATCGCAATAGTTGGCCCCTGTTATTGTTATTACTTTGATTTTTCAATTTAAATGCAGTAGTTGCCCACTGTTAATGCTACTACTTTACGATATCAATTAAAACCTCTTTTACTGCTTTCACTTTTGAAGACTTATCTTCTTAATGTTGCTGTTAACAAATGTTATATGTGAAATATTTATTTACAGAATCATTAAACTTGCAAAAATGTTTTTGCTTTCCATTTTTTGTTATTTGTGCTATTATTTAGATAGTTAATGCTATAGTTTCTTGTCGCATTAAATCCTTTTTATTTGTATGGTACTAGTATATATATGTACAGCACGTGCTAAACTGGTTAGTTTTGAGGTAATTTTTAAAAATTAAATTGATAATTTGATGAATTACTTATCAAGCTTAAATTAATTTTATTGAGAATTGAATTATTAAATTTTTTCAATAAACTTTGTAGCATTGAAAATGTTATATTTTATAATTTAAAATTTAGTTAAGACAAGTAAACATGATGGAATCATAAAATTTAATAATTAGAAAAAATACCTATTGTAGGGAAAAAAAAATGGAATTAGAGGAGGAGAAAACTAGAACACCACATGATTACATGTTTGTTATAGCTGTTTTAACTATGGTAGTAATTACTTAGTGAATTTTGAATTCTGAAATTTGAAATTTGTTTGTTATCACACATGGTTTAGGAGCTCTTCAATCAAAACATTGTAAATCCAAAAGAGCTAAACAAAGAAAACGAAGACTCAATTCAAACATAGCTTGGCAACCTTTCATGGCTCCTTGCTTTAGTCAATGGTCATTGATTAGTAACATTACAATTACTTTTTTAATCTATCTCACATGTCACCGTGTGATTAAGATGTAAATTAAGATTAAGATAATCAACTGATTATTATAACTAAATAAGTTTGAAATGTATAAAGCTAAAGAAAGAAGATAAGATTGAATGGGAACATCAGGACAACTTTCTTGGCTGTTTGCTATAAGTCTCTAGTGACCAATTACTAAAAGATTCTATTGGTCGATTGCATGTGACTACATCCAAAAAGCTCCTTAACCAATACAATTTAAAAAATTTTAATGCATGTGCATGGTAAAAATAAACTATAAAAAGTTGGAAGTCCGAAACAAGTATACAAAGAATTCAAAGACTTCACCAAACTTTGATTTGCAGGTAGCACTCAACCAATAGGTTTATGATTCAAAATTGAAGGCCAAAGATTTATGGAAGGCAAAGCAAAGGCATTAGGTGAACATGCTTTTTTGGAATTCAAGGTTGCGCATCTACAAGTATAAAAGGATGAACTTTCGTAAGGCCTTTTTGCTATTCATTCTTTGATATTTGTAGCTAGTAGTATATGCAAATGGTCAAACTAATTATACATGGTAGCTCATCGTTTGTTGCTTCAACAATTTTACAAAATTAGTAACACAATCAATTATTTTGGATCACATAAAAAAATTTTAAAAGTATTAGGGTTCAATTATTTAACAATTTAAATAGATCTATTCAAACAAAAATAAATATAAAGTTCGAACAAAAACTGTAAAAATTATGATGTTAGAGAACCAATTATCGTGGAGAAACTACAAAATTCTCCCAATTTTGATTTTGTTTATTATACAAGAAAAAATTTACATTCTTATCTTCAAGCCTTATGATTGTTAGAATTATGATTATACATCACTTTTTAGCTGTCAAAGTTGTTGGTCTATTGTATCATATATTAAGGTTTTAAAGGAATTAATAAATAATTTGAACTCTAAAATTGACTTAAGTTAGTTTAATATTGATTTCATTTTTGAAGACTTCTCTTTTATGTGACATCACAAAAAAAATATTTATCTATAAAATTATGAAATCGATAGAAAGGTTTTTGCTTTAAATATTTTTGTTCTTTGTGCTACTTTTTAGTTAGTTGATGCTGTAAGTTTCCTTAGCAAGAAAACCCATTTTATTTCTATGGTACTAGTATGTATGTAGAATGTGTGCTGTGCTAGTCAGTTTTGAAGTAATTTTTTTTATGAAATAACATGACTTGTTAATGAATTATTTATGAAACTTACCTAATTTTCTTGATAATTGAGTTATCAAATTTTCATTCAATTTTGAGGCCCTGGTTATCATAATATGTCTTAGATAATATGAATATTTTAGGGACATTCAACGATATCATAAGTTATAAAAAGTCTAATTTTGTAATTTTGAATTTAACTAAGACTAGTAAATAAAGACAGAATGGCCACATTTAATAATTAAAAGAAAGAAGACCCACTACATTGTAAGAAACAAAGAAGTGTAGGAGGAGAGAAGGCCAAGATATAACATGATTGCATGACTGGCACATCTATTCTTAGACTTAGCTTCTACTGGTCGATTGCTTGGTAGCATGTGTGGTCTAAGAAATCCTACCCAAAACTTTGCGAGTCCAAAAGAACTTGGTAGCACGCGTGATATTAAATAACTTTTGGCAGCTCTCTGCTTTAGTCCGTGGTCATAGTTTAGCGAAATTGGCATTGCTTTTTATTCCATTGCACATGGCACCATGTGATTAGGATGTAAATTAAGATTAGGTTAATCAATTAATTATTACAATTGGATATCATTCCACTACATCCTACATGTGAATGCAAATCATTTCATAAACATTCTTTGAACCTTGTTCTTCTTTATAAGGAATCAACAAATATTCTGTCCTGACAACTCCATCCTACTTTTGCTACAAGCTTCAGAAAAAATAATATATATATAGAATAACGATTCCTTGATATTGGAGTTTGATTCCTAAGTAATGTCCATAAGTTAAATGAAGGTCAAAAGAGCAGTAGAAAGCAAAGCAAAGAGGCATTGAGAAATAGAAGTACCGTTGCCATGCGTTTTGCGTAAACATAAATACGTCTCTTTCTTTAACATATTCAATGATGGTTGAGGAGGTAATACAAGAGCTTACCATGGATCTTCTGGTGGGAAATTATTGATAGGGTATTGCTGAGAGTTGTGATGATGGCCTAACATTCTAGATATTTCCGACATGACCATCCAGGCTGTCTGATTGGGTCTGATAATTAATTAACGTAGATTCGGCCATTTAACTCGACTGATTGTCCTTTCAATCTCTTAAACCAAGGCACTTTGAAAAGCTCGATGAGCGAAACGCCGTTAGAATGAATAAAAAAGTTAGAAGTTCGAAAAAGCTAACCAAGGGAATCAATACGAAACGCACGCCAGCCAAGAAGGTGAGTGAATGTAAATATAAACCAAAAGGAAAGGAGTTTGTAGCTTGTTTTTCAATTCCTGGCCTCGATCTGGCAAAAAATGTCTAAAGGGGCACAATAAAGAGCAATTCCTGAAAATCAGATTGTTTATTTATATTTTTGATAGGAAAAATTAATATGATTATTATTTACCAAATAAAGGCTTATATGATGACTCATTATTTTATATAGACAGTATCCTTCGTAGTAATGTTTGTATATTATCCTCTTTAAAGTTAACCCCACTCTTAAAATTATGGAATAGAATTAGGATTGCACATAATTCATAGCCGTCAATCCATCTTGCTTTGCAATTATGTATCAAAGTTTTAACGGGAATTAATTAATTTTTTGAATTCTGAAAATGCCATAAGTTAGATAACATCTTTATTTTTAAATACTTGTCTATTAAATTTTATTATTAATTAGAATTTACAAACAACTATTAGGAATCTTTTGTTGTCTAAGCCCTATTCTAGTTGTTTAACCCAATAAGCGACTGAAGCCTCTAAATCCATTCTCTTTATATGGTCTTGGTATATCTATAATATGTGCTCAACTAATTAGTTTACAAGTTATTGTTATCAAGTAACAGTTCGAGTTTGTAACTTCATTAATTTTCTTAATAATTAGAATATCAAAATATTCCATTCGTTCGTATTTGATCTTTCTACACTTCAAATCATATAAATATTGTTTGGATACGGAAAAAGATTATGATTTATAGAAAAATTTAATTCCATCCTTTTAAACTCGATTACTATAACTACTTGATTAGAACAGCCAAGCATCACAGACTCCTTATATCTGATGAACTGAGAAAACGAAAACATATTAGCTTCTTTGTTTATCTATGATACATCCATTTTGACATTGTTATAAAAAATAATAAAAGAGAGATAGAAAAAACCTTTTTACACGAATTTAAATCTTATATCCGGATTGTTCAATCGGATGTCCTGATTCAGAGGATTGTCACATTGGAGTACGCGGTGATCAGTTAAGCGAGGCCATCAAATGCCGACGGAGAAGTGTGTGCGTTCTTTAAAATGTCACCGAGAAGTGTTGCTCTTTCTTGTGGCCAAATGGTAAAAGTGCGTAAAAAGCAAGTTTTTAACGTAAAAAAAAAAGGTCAAATAAGATGACAAGACTGAATTAATCCCGACGTGACATAACTGCGACAGCCCTTCTGGTCTTCTTGCTCAAGACTCTCACAATTAATTATTGAAATGCTTTGGCTTATCGTGATCAGATTTAAAACTCTTCAATCAATACACTCAAAAAAATTTGGATGAGTGTGCATCCTCAAAACCGAGGAAAGTTAGACGTACGAAAATTGAGTATGCCTCCGGCTTTCGAGGTGGAGTCAGGTAACAAATCACGTAAAAAAAAATGTAAAGATTTCTTTTTATGCCTTTTGATTTATAACCCTTATATATCTGTATTATTATATATTAAGAAATACAAAAGAGAAAAGAAGAAAAGCATATTAGTAAATTTTTAAATCTTCTAGCAGGATTGCTACACAATATGTTAGTTAGAAATTTATCCAACTTTTTTTAAAAAAAATTATATTTCTCTTAAATCCCCAAAAACGTTTTTTTTTTCTTTTTGGGAATAACTCTTATAAATGCCATCTCGAAGCTTTCGTGGCAAATTGTTGTGCAGTGCCTAAAGAAGACATCCGACGACACGAAATGCCTCGTGTAACGTGGCTGCTCTAGAAAAGGAAAAAGACCTTCCCTGTCCATCGTGCCCAATAACAACTTGATATATGTGGGACAACTTTCTTGGCTCTCTGCTCTGTTGATCAATGTGACCAGATTGGAATCGCTCCTCGAACCAAGATATCTTAAAAAGCTCTTGAATCAAGACAATTTTGAAAACCTTTCCAAGTTCAAAACATCGATCAAAATAAAATAAACAAATATAAGTTAGAAAGTCCAAAACACTAGAGAAGAAGACAGTACCTTGTGCCAAACACCATGGGACCATGGTGCTTCCGGGCTCTCTGCTCGAAAATCTGTAATTAATTAACGTGATTCGGTGGCCTAAAAGCTCTTGAATCTAAGACGGTTTTTAAAAACCTTCACGAGATCTAGACATCGATTAAAATAAATAAAAACAAAAGTTGGAAGTCCGAAACAGCTAAAGAGCAAGACAAAACCGTATACCAAATCCTATCAGACCAATGTCATTTGTGCAGAGATAGAAACATGAAAGATCCACCATAGGAAACGGACGGTATGCACTACTATTAAAAATAAAAACAAAAATGGCTGAAGAATGTGGCAAAAAATAAGAGAGAAAAAATTGTTCAGTTAGTTGTAAAGTTTACATAAGCATTAATTGTTAGACAACACAATTTGCAAAAACAATATTGTTTTTGCTTTTGCTAGTCATGGTAATTAATTAGTCTAAATTCTATCGCATGGTCTAAAGTATTTAGAATTGCTTAATATATAATAAAATATGAATCAATCATTATAACTATTACTATGAGTTAATGACTTAATAATTTATTGGAATATGTACTCATAAGGGTTGGTTCACTTTAAAAAATATTATATAGAGGAGACTAACTTTGATGTGAAAATAACAAAATTTTCATATTACACAAAAAATAAAACTTTACTATTTCTTTATCAAAATTTGTATTTTTTAGAATTACAATTATCATTTGTCTAGATTTCGAATTGAATAAATTAATTTTTTTTAGTCTAAATTGTGTTAATTTAGTTAGAGGACGTCTTGACTTTTAAAGACTTGTATTTTTTGAATGGCCTTAAAAATTGTATTTTCAATGATTTTTAAAAAATATACACCTCCTTTTCTTTTTCTTTTTCTTTTTATATTATTTTATCTTCACCTTTTTGTTTTTCTAACACAAGAAAAATAATCATGTAAAAAGTCTATACAATATTAGAATGAAAAATAGAGCTAATAATCCTTGAGTGATTATCTACTTTAGTCGACTATTATTAAATATGTGCCATTATTGAGTATCATTTTTTTCATTATTGAGTATTATTGAGAGAGCAGTAATTTCATAAGAACAAAAATACTCTGTGGTAAATGATTGTTATAATAGGATTTTACAATGATAGTTGCTAATTGTCACATAAAAGTAATTTTTTTCTTCAAGTATTTGGTGTATTTGTAAGCTTTGCCTAGTGAATGTACATTAAAAAAATTGATCTTAAATTAATAAGCTAAAATTGATATTTTAGAATATTGTTTGGGTTGTATGATGGCCTATATCAAAAAAGTGTTGGTGATTTTAGTGTGAGATGAATAAAAGCTGGTTTTTGTGATAGATGGTATTGCAATTCTTTGGAAAATAGGCTAGTTGAAAAGCAAAGCTTGAAGACTAAACTAGAAGAACATTAATGGGATACAACTATGGTTAGTTGAAAAAAATGGCTGATGGACAACTCACAATGAGCCATCAATGAAGACAAAGACTAAAGAGGTTTATTTTCTCTCAATAAAGCTTCGAATGAATAACTAGAGTGCGTAAGCATGGGGCAAAAAATGCTTGGGCACTTCAAAAGAAAAAGAAAGAAAGACTGACCACGTGCTCTAAAAAAGAAGGTGAGTGTTTTATAGAGATATATATTTCTCATGCCTCTTAATTTTTATAATTTTTGTTTAAATTTTTAATTTCTTTTAATCTACTAATCGATATAATAAAGTTTGACAATGTAATGTTTTACCATCGTAAACATTTGACGCAAATGGTGAATGGACAAGTAGTGTCTATGCTTTGGAAAAAGAAGAAAAGTGTCGGTGCCCGTTAAGAAGAAAAGAAAAACAACTAACTAAATTGATTTTATTAGTCTCATATAAGGAGTAATTGCTAAACAATATGATTTGTACAAGTATATTAATCTAAAAGTTCTGCCAACCAAAACAATTTAAAAAGGTTGATTGGAGCACACTGACGGTGTAAATCATCATAAGTTGGAAGTCGGAAAAACGTAAATAAAAAAAGACGAACAATCAAGACCAGCAAGTTGACGAAACCTGGCTTTCCTTCTCTGGTTTTTGGCTCATATAAAAATAGACCATACACCTTGAGCCTTCTACGCATCGAAAACTCATCTTTATTTTACTCTCCAATTATTTCAAGAACACTTCTCTTGCACTCTTTTACTCATCGTCAAGAAATGGCGGAAGGAGCTCTCTTTAACATTGCTGGGGGAATCATCAAGAGTTTGGCCCCACTGGTTGCCGATGAGATTGTACTGCTGTGGGGTGTCCAGAATGAGCTTGAGAAGCTGCAAGATACGGTTTCAACAATCAAAGATGTGCTTCTGGATGCAGAGGAAAAACAGGCCGGAAGCCGTGCAGTTAGCAATTGGCTTGGAAAGCTAAGCGATTTGCTCTATGAAGCGGATGACTTGTTGGATGCTATTTCTACTGAAGCTCAACGAGAAGAAATAATGACCCGAGATAAAAAGATCCAGAAGGTACACGTTTTCTTTTCCAAATCGAACCAGCTTGTTTGTGGTCTCATAATGGGTCATAGGATTAAGGAAATAAGAGAGAAATTAAATGCTGTTAAAGGCGATAGACAATTCTTTTTAGAGAATCGCCAGGAAGAAACAAGAGTAAGGGATTGGAGAAGGGATAATACTTATTCTCATTTAGGTGCGGAAGAAGTTATTGGTCGGGAGGATGATAAGGTGGCCGTTATAAGTCGTCTTAGGGAGTCTAACGTTGAAGGGAATGTTTCGATTGTGGCAATTGTTGGTCTCGGGGGGTTAGGAAAAACTACAATAGCTCAACTTATATTCAGTGATGTGGAAATCCAAAACAATTTTGAGCTAAAAATATGGGTATGTGTTTCTAATAATTTTGACTTTGAAGACATTGTCAAAAAAATATTAGAATGTGTAAAAAAGGAGAAGCCTAAAACTGATCTACTGGAGACATTACTAGGTGAACTTCGAAAAGAAATTGAAGGAAAAAAATATTTCTTGGTGTTGGACGATGTATGGAACGAGGATGGTGAAAAATGGTCAAAGTTGAAAAATCAGTTAATGGTTGGTGCAAAAGATAGTAAAATATTAATCACAACACGGAAGGAAATTGTTGCAAGGATTATGCATGCAGAACTACATCATTTAGGTGAGTTAGGGGAAGAAGCCTCATGGGAGTTATTTAAGCAAGTAGCTTTTGAGAATGGGGTAGGACCCGAGAATTTAAGCATTGAGAAAATGGAGGGAGTAGGGAGGGAGATCCTTAAAAGGTGTTTTGGTGTTCCTCTAGTTGTGAAGGCCGTTGGAAGATTATTGTTTTTCAAAAGATCAAAAATAGAATGGGAGAATTTTATAAATGATGAGCTTTCAAAACTATCTCAAGAAGCAACAGATATAGTCACAACTTTAAAGCTAAGTTATAATGACCTTCCCTCAAACTTGAAACATTGTTTTGCATATTGTAGCTTATTTCCAAAGGATTATATTTTTGTTAAATCAATATTGATTAATCTTTGGATTGCAAACGGGTATGTGGAGTCAAAAGGAAATCAATACTTGGAAGATATTGGTGATGGATATTTTATGAATTTGCTTTGGAGATCATTTTTTCAAGAAGTTCAAATGGATGAGTTTGGTAACATAATTAGATGCAAAATGCATGATTTAATGCATGATCTTGCCATATCAGTGGCTAGGCCATTGATAATCACATTTCCTTCTAAGGAGAGTATTAATTTCAAGAGAACTCATCATATAGCAATTACTTATGATATAAGTTCTTTTGCTATGATGAGTCCATTGTATAAAGCAAGTAGGATAAGAACATTTCTTTGTCCTATAGCAAATGAGACTCATGATCAAGTCAAAATTGATTGTGAAATTATTTTAAAAAGTTTCAAGTTTTTGCGTGTTTTGGATCTAAGTAGAAGAAAGCTTAAGTATGTGCCAAGTTCTATTAGTAAATTGAAGCATTTGTGGTATCTTGATCTTTCTTGGAATCAAAAAATCAAGAAGTTGCCCAATTCCATAACTACATTGGTGAATTTACAAAATCTTTGTCTTCATAATTGTTTTGAGCTCAAAAAATTACCAAGATTTGGGAAACTTGTCAACCTTAGGCATTTTGACATTAGTTGGTGCACTAAATTGAGGTCTTTGCCAAGAGATATTACCAAATTAGTCAACTTGAGACATCTTAACATTAAAGATTGTTGGGGGATCAAGTATTTGCCAAGAGGAATTAGTCAACTGACTAATCTTCAATTGCTAACAGATTTTGTGGTGAATTCGGATTCACTCTCTAGCTATAGTAGTGGGGTAGCTGAATTAAGTGTTTTAAATAAATTGAGAGGACATCTAACCATTCAAGGTCTGATTGGTGGAAAAGGTGTTTTAAAAGAATACAAGGCTAAAAATTTATTGGGCAAAGAAAATCTCAATTCTTTGCGTTTGGAGTGGAGTACTTTTAGTGGTGTCCATGATTGGGACAATGACGTGTCAATGGACAGCTTGCAGCCGCACCAAAATTTGAAATGTTTGGAATTAAGTAACTATTGTTGCCCAAGGTATCCAACGTGGCTATCATCCCTTACAGGTCTTGTTAGTTTGTCATTAAATGAGTGTAGAAAATGGCGAGTCCTTGAGCCACTGAGTCATCTATCTTCTCTCCAGAGTCTTAAGCTTTACAAAATGAATGATCTGGAATATATATCTTGTGGTGAGTGGGGTGATTATTCTCTATCGTCAGCACGTAGGACGTTTTTCCCATCCCTAAAAGAAATTGATGTGAGATTATGCCCAAATCTCAATGCGTGGTGGCGGGACTCTTCTCCAGAGTTTGTAAGTTTGCTTCCTTTATTGGAGGCGATGAGGTTTTTCCCATCTCTTGCGGCTTTGATTGTACGTGAATGCCCAAATTTGAAAGGTTGGTGGCAGGATTCTTCTACGGAGGTTGAAAGTTTGCTCTGTTCATTTCCTCTTCTTTCATCGGTATACATTAATGGCTGTCCAGGATTGACTTCAATGCCGAAGTTTTCCCTTCTCACAAAATCATATTTGTGGTGTACAAATGACAGCTGGAAGTCATTGCAACAAATACTAATGATGAGTGTGTCAGTAACAATAGCATCCTCTCCGCTTGTTGGCTCTTTACCCACTCACCTCTCGAAATTGAAGGAGATACACTTCTACTATGTTTCAGACCTCGAAGCCCTCCCAGAAGAGGGATTGCAAAGCCTTACCTCTCTCGAGATTTTAAATTTCTCTAAATGTGCCAAATTAAAGTCTCTCTCTCCAGGCATAAAGTATCTCACGACACTTCAAAACCTGAGTATTTGGGAATGTCCAGTATTTACGGATGAGGAGGATGGTGGGATGCAATGGAAATATCTCAATAGTCTTCTCTCTCTTTCCTTTGGGAGTCTTCCGAAATTGTCGTCTCTTCCTATAGGACTTCAATGTGTTACAACTCTGAAAACACTTTCAATTTGGGGATGTGAGAGTTTTACGAGTCTCTACCCATTACTACAGCATCTCACAGTTATTGAAGAACTAAATATTGGGAAATGTTCAGTGTGTATTGAGGATATAGATGGAATGCAGTGGCAAAGCCTCAGGTGTCTTCTCTCGATTTCCTTCTCAGGTCATCCGCAATTGTCATCCCTCCCTGTGGGTCTCCAACATGTTACAACTCTACAAAATCTTAGTATTTCAAACTGTGAAAAGTTGACGACTCTCTCTCCGGCAATACAGTACCTCAATAGTCTTCTCTCTCTTTCCTTTGACAATCTTCCCAAATTATCCTCTCTCCTACCGGATGTTCAACATGTTACCACTCTAAAAAAACTCAAGATTTCAAGTTGTAAAAGCTTGACAGCTCTCTCGCCGGTAATAAAACATTTCCCAACAGTTGAAGAACTAAATATTGAGGACTGTCCAATGCGTGCAGATGATAAGAATGAGATGCAATGGCACTGCCTCAAGAGTCTTCTCTCTCTTTCCTTTGAAAATCTTCCGAAATTGTCTTCTCTCCCTCTAGGTCTCAAACATGTTACCACTCTAAGAGAACTCAAGATTTCAGAATGTTATCGCATGAGGACTATACAAAAATGGATTCGCCAGTGCAAATCACTTGAAATGCTTACTATTCGTCGGTGTTCCAAGTTGAGATCATTGCCCGTTGGATCGCGTGAGCCATGGACTTTGCAGGTGTTACACATTGAGAATTGCCCCATCTTATTGCGAAAATGTGAGAGAGAAAAGGGTAAATATTGGGCAAAGATTGCCCACATCCCAGATTTAAAATTGCGACTGTGACTAGAAAAAGCATCTGTTCGCAGACGCGTGCTATGGAAATGCAAATCTGTCCGCAGACGCGTGTTATTGGAATGCAAACGTGTCCGCAGGTGCACGTAGAAATTTGGGTAAGTGCCATTCTTTTAAAGAAATTAAAGTATTCACCCTTTTTACTTTTGTTTTCTTTATTTTTCTCTCTCTAATGTCTTGGTTGCTAAATTTCAGATCAGAAAGCACTTATAAAAGCGAGTCTGACTATTGAATTTCCATAGGATTGGGGTACAAGACTTGTTCAAAATCTGGACTTTACAACTTTTGCGGTAGGTCATCATTGATTAAATCTTCTCCTATTTTTCTATTGCCCTCTTCGTATGAATTTCACCTACATGTCCATATTTTTGTCCAACCGTTTAGTTATAGGCCTAAAAAGTTATGGTTATAACCGTTTAGTTATAGCCATTGTTGCTTAAAAAGATATTGCTATTATTACTTCAAATACAAAGGGATAAACTAAAGAGAAGTGTTATTTGAAGAAAAGTTTTGATAAACAACACCATTTAGAGACTAGGTTGACACATGCAAAAATATGTCTTCTTATTCACATTGTATCCCATTTTATGCAAAGAAATTTGAGATGAATTGAAATTTGAGGTAAGTAATGTTATGGAAAATTAATGAGAAAAAAATATTAATTAAAAATAGGTTACGACTTAGTTAAGGATTACTGAGTTTTACAACAGGAATTGGTTTAGAAGGGACTTAGCATTCTATATATTACACTATTTTTGTTAATTTTTTAATCAAATACCAATTTAAATTTTTCAATATTATTTATTTTTATTCCGAATATTAATAGGTTTCTTCACGTGGATATCAAATGTCAGTGACACTTAGATATGCACCCTAACAATACTGCCCATTATCCACCTATGTGATCTCTCGCAAAGTTGACTATTTATAATGTTGGATGAGGTTCTCGACGAGCTTAAACAATATATTAAGAAAATTATATTTGAGATTTTTCAATTTTATAATATATATGAAAAAATTATCTTTGATCATCTAGAAGAAGGTTTCATCGCATGACCTGCCAATGTACCAAGTTAATGGGTTTTAGCTGGAAGACAAGGCAGGCTGATCCATAACTATTTTATGACTAAATTCTTGGGACAAGCAGGATGCGACTGATTAGAGATTCAGCATTATTTAAGGATATGAATCCGAGTCTTGGAGTCCAATGGTTAAAAGTTAGTTGTAATCTCTGTCGACAAAAGATAACATATTTTCATTATCAATGGGTTGGCTGGAGTTGGAAGCAGTAGTTGGATGAGTCAGAAGTGGAAAGAAAGATCTCTCCTTTGTTGTATGCAGATTTTATGGTCTCTGTTAGTGGAGGATGGTGCCTGGACAGAGACGAATCCAGGGATTTTAGCGTGAGCACTTCTCACCATGACATCATGCGTTGGGTGAGGGTCAGAGTCATTGTGTGTCACGGCCTGAACTGTCTCGGGGACGTAGGTGCATGGTCTTGGTGTATTGTTGTTTCAACCTAATTGGAAAGGAAGCTCTGCTTCATGGCCTATTTGTTTCGGTAGAGGAATTCTGTTTAGCTTCCCTTCCCTATTTCTATTCTTCTTTTACTTTTCAGTCTTTTAAGACAGTAATTAAAACAAAAAAAAAATCTTTTTTTTTTTTCAAACTTTGTGATACATATCACAATAGAACCAACCATCGTTGACATGATCGTGATTAGGTATTTCTTGGTTTGATGGCTACAGAAAATAATACAGGTTTTGTTCACACTACCCATTTCTTTTACATAATTATGGTTATAACAGTGGAACACATCCAAAGCCTGCCTTGTCTTCCAGCTTAAACCCATTAACTTGGTAAATTGGCAGGTGATGTGATGAAACCTTCTTCTAGATGATCAAAGACAATTTTTTCATCTATTTATATATATATATAAATACTATTTTCTTAATATATTGTTTAAGCTCATCGAGAACCTTGTCCACCATTATGAATAGTCAACTTTGCTATAGATCACACTGGTGGATACCTGAAACTAAATTGGAAATGGTATCATTTTTGGTCTTGCTTGGGTTGTTTCTTCACATTTTTTTATTACAAAGTAAAAAGACTTAATAATAATTTAATATGCAATAAAATCTCTAATCTTAACGGTAAAAAGGGTTTGTTACTGTTATCCTCTCTCATTGGTTCATATTGCTTTAAAAAAAATTAAATTTTCTGGAGAAATAATGAAACTCTTGGAAAGTTATCATTCTCTACTAAAAAGCTCATAGTGCCTACAATTATGATAAAAAAAAATTTATAGTGACTAGTTTTATGTTGATTTGTTTACCATGTATCAAGGTTTTAAAAAAGCTAATTATTGCTTTGAGTTTTGAAATTATCTTGAATTTGTTAGAAAACTAACGTGACAAGTTTTTTAGTGTAAAATGTCATTTTATATAGATATTGTCAACTTACTTTATGATTAGATGCTAAAGCATTGTAGTAAATTGTTATATATATTTCCTCATTTAATCTATCTTTTTTTTTTCATTAATCCTTCTTGTTTCAGCTCTAATGTGTGAATTATGATGTTGCAGCAACTTCTTTAATCACGTTCGAGACACCCCCCTTTCCCCTCTCCCTTCTCCCACCAAGAGAATAGAAATACATTTTGATGTGAGCCAAGAAAGTCTCCCAGAACCACTGTTGGCCCGAGATTGGCCCGAGATTGTTTCATTCCCAGTTGTCATCTTGGATATGGAGAGAAATGCTTTACTAAATAAGGTAATGATCACTTCAAAAGAAATTGAAATAATGGTTTCTTTTAGCCTTTTCTTCAAAAAATGTAGGAGTTTAAAACTTATTGGTGATTATGTCTTTACCTGTCTTCTTCCATATTTATTATTTGTGATGGTAGTATTTTTCTTTGAACAAATATTGGACTTAGTTTTTGAGTATGAAAGCATAGATAAAGAAGAAAATGTGGTTTTGAAGGGAAGTACATATAGAAACCATAGATAGAGATTGGGTTAAGGCATGCGACACTTTAAAATAACTAATTAATAATTCAGCTTTGCTTATAGAGCAACTAATTGACAATCAGCTTGGATGAAATTTTGTATGTGGTTTGAAGCTTCCTTTGCTTCCATATCTTGTGCACTGATAGCTTAGTAAAATAACGAGGTAATCATCTTATTTCCCTTAAAACACATCATTAAAGTATGTGTTATTTTTCAAAAACTATAGGAACAAGACAAATACATGCACGACCACTGCAAGAAAAATTATTCTTCGTTACATGTTTTACAGCTAACTGGCTATCAGAAATATTGGCAGCGGTTATATGTGGTTAGCTTGTAGATAACGTTGGTGGAGGCCTTTTCACACGACACAATTTTTGTCGATGGATGTGTTTGGGCAGATAGGCAAATTATCCTTCTTGAATAGGTAAATTACAAAATCGAAGCTTGGGTGGAGGAACAAATAGATGAATGCAGCTAATAAAGCAAATTAATAGTAAAATTATGTGATAGCTAGTTAACAATTAGTAGAGATGTAACTCCCAATGTATTACTGACTTCACAAAAATAACTTATGGATGCTAAAATGTTGTGTTAAAATAATTTATATATCTTTATTTAATTCAATTTATGTTCTTCATTAAAATTTCTTGTATAAGCTAAAAAGGATGTCTAGGCCTTTCTATGCATATCTAGGCTATCTCATAATAAAACTCTTAATTTCTAATACCAATTTGCTTTGGAGAAACATTTGGCCCATTTGCAAGTATTGTTTTTTACCTATTCTAGGGTAGCATAAGGTTGTTTGAGCTATATGATTTTAGAGCCATAGATAGCATGAGTTTCAAATGGTATCAAGTGGTTTTAAAAGTGAGATGAAATATCTTCCTTTAATTGGCACAATTCTTTCTACATTAGTCCTTGTTGGCCTCATAACAACACTAATCCTTTGCTACAGCCACATCCATCATGTAGTTTACTTTTTTTTTTTTTAACCACTAACTCCTATAACTTTGTGATTGACTGTGTTAGCTTACATTGATTATGTACATTTACATGGAAAGAGATAGTGTTGTTGAAAAAATGACACCTCTAGTGAATAATCTTAGTACTTCAACTCTTTAATAAATGGAAAGAGGAAAAAATAACATTTATTTTCACCATGGTTTATGAAGAATTTATTTTTCATGATGGTTTTTACAGTTGTTAAAGGTATTGGTAGCGGCTATGTGTGGTTAGAAGAATAACATTGGTGGATGATGTATTTTATCTTTCTGATCACGTAAAATGCAATTTCAGGACTTTATGTGGCACTGGTAAGTTATTTTTTTTTTTTTTCACAACAAACATATCTAACTTGTATTGTCATTTGGCTTCTCAATGAAAACAAAGTTCAGAGCATTCGGGCTTAAAGGTTCTTGCAAGGCCCATATATGAAGAAAAGTTTACGAAGACATTATAAATTTCTGCTTTGTACAGGGAAGGAGATCAAAAACAGCAAGGTCATTCTTCAATAAAAGATTGAAGATTGGAGGGAGGAGTAAATGGATGTGACACAACTAAGAAAGCCAGGTAAAGTTGAGTTATTTGAGCAGCTGGCCTAGCTAAAATGGTAGAATTTATGATATTGACTAGTTGCTCATTCATATTGTTTATTACCAAATAAAAAGACTTGCATAATGACTTAATAAGTAAAAGAACATGTAATCTTAATAGTAAAAAGGATGGTTTATTTTCATCCACTCTTTTTGTTAGGCCTTGCTATAATAAAAAATAAAAAAATAAACTCATATAGAAGAAATTAAATTTGATAGGAAAATAATGAAACTTCTGAAAAGTTAGCCATTTTTTCCTCAACGTTATGCTTTCTACAATTATGATCATAAAAAATTTATAATTACTAGTTTTATGTAGATTTGTGTTATTATATTAAATTTTCTTAAAAAAATCATTTAATGCTTCGAATTCTAAAATTGTCTTGAATTTATTACAAAAAGGTGAAGTTTTTTCATGTGAAATATCTTATTTTCTTATTTTCAGGTATTGTCAACTTGCTTTACGTGTGAATGTTGTAGTAAAATGTTGTATGCACTTTTTATTTAATTCAATTTTTTTCATTAAACCTCCTTGTATCAACTATAATGAGTGAATTATGTAGATGAAAGCCAAGAAAGTCTCCCATAGCTACAATTGGCCCACGAATTCTCACTTCCTAGTAGTAATCTTGGATAAAGAAACAAGTCTCATGTATGTCACACTTAATTAGGTAAGACCATTTATTTTTAAACACCTTAAAATAAATTGAAGTACTCATCTTTTTTTTTCTTCATATTTCTTAGTTGTAGAATTTCATATTTAAAAATAGTAACAGTAGTTGAAATATCCAAGAAGCTAGTAATTTAGTTTTTAGAGATTATTCAAAAGATTTATAACTTGATACCTTATCGTAAATATGTCTTTGTCTTGTTTTCAATATTCAAAGAAATTGTATTACACATGTTCTCATCATCTTCTCTTTTTTCTCCCTCTAATCATTTAGTCATAGGTATTTGCAATAATAGTGTTTCTTTGAAAAGATATTGAATCTAGTTTTTGAGTATGAAAGCATAAACAAAGAAGAAAATGCAGTTTGAAAGGAAAGTGTGTAGAAATCATAATTTGGAGATTGGGTTAAGGTATGTCCTGTTCTAAAATATTTTATACTATTCACTTTACTGTTGATGTTTCCGCATCCTTTAACTTTCTACAACATTGATTACTCATTCTTTAAACTAATGGTCTATGCTAGCTTCTCTGTACTTCAACTTTCCCATGGAAAAAAATGGTCGTTAGATTTGTTAAAGATAACCACAAGGTCAATGCTGAACTTGTAATCATCTTTTTCCTTTCCAAAAACATCTTTATTATGTATTATTTTTCAAAAACTACAAGATGAAGATAAACACCAAATACAAAATATCATCACATGGCATCACATTTTGGGAAAATACATATGAAAGAATTTATTTATCATGACAATTTTCATAGAATTTATTTTTCATGATGGTTTTTGAAGAATTTATTTTTCATGATGGTTTTTACAGTTGTTAAAGGTATTGGTAGTGGCTATGTGTGGTTAGAAGAATAACATTGGTGGATGATGTATTTTCTCTTTCTGATCATGTAAAATGCAATTTCAGGACTTTATGTGGCACTGGTAAGTTTTTTTTTTTTTGACAACAAACATATCTAACTTGTACTATCATTTGGCTTCTCAATGAAAACAAAGTTCAGAGCACTCAGGTTTAGGGGTTCTTGCAAGGCCCATTTATGAAGAAAAGTTTACGAAGATGTTATAAATTTTTGCTTTGTACAGGGAAGGAGATAAAAAATCGCAAGGTCATTCTTCAATAAAAGATTGAAGATTGGAGGGAGGAGTAAATGGATGTGACACAACTAAGAGAGCCAGGTAAAGTTGAGTTATTTGAGAAGATGGTCTAGCTAAAATGGTAGAATTTATGATATTGACTAGTTGCTCACTCATATTGTTTATTAACAAATAAAAATACTTGCATAATAAAAAGTTAGCCATTTTTTCCTCAACGTTATGCTTTCTACAATTATGATCTTAACAAATTTATAATTACTAGTTTTATGTAGATCTATATTAATATATTAAATTTTCTTAAAAAATCATTTAATGCTTTGAATTCTAAAATTGTCTTGAATTTATTACAGAAAGGTGAAGTTTTTTCATGTGAAATATCTTCTTTTCTTATTTTCAGGTATTGTCAACTTGCTTTATGTTTGAATGCTGTAGTAAAATGTTGTATGCACTTTTTATTTAATTCAATTTTTTTTGTTAAACCTCCTTGTATCAACTATAATGAGTGAATTATGTAGATGAAAGCCAAGAAAGTCTCCCATAGCCACAATTAGCCCAAGAATTCTCACTTCCTAGTAGTAATGTGGATAAAGAAACAAGTCTCATGTATGTCACACTTAATCAGGTAAGACCATTTATTTTTGAACACCTTCAAATAAATTGGAATACTCATCTTTTTTTTTTTATGTTCAATGCCTTTTGCTTTTTTTTTTCTTCATATTTCTTAGTTGTAGAATTCATATTTAAAAATAGTAACAATAGTTGAAATATCCAAGAATCTAGTAATTTAGTTTTAGAGATTATTCAAAAGATTTACAACTTGATATATTATTGTAAGTATGTCTTTGTCAAAGAAATTGTGTTACACATGTTCTCATCATCTTCTCTTTTTTTCCCCTCTAATCAGTTAGCCATAGGTATTTGCAACAATAGTATTTCTTTGAAAAGATATTGAATCTAGTTTTTTAGTATGAAAGCATAAACAAAGAAGAAAATGCAGTTTGAAAGGAAAGTGTATAGAAATCATAATTTGGAGTTTGGGTTAAGGTATGTCTTGTTCTAAAATATTTTATACTATTCACTTTATACTCCATCCAATGAGAGAAATTTTAGAAAAATAGAAATTCAAAACTTAATTTTGATGGAATTTTGTAATAAAAAAATTGAAATTTATTTGAATTGCTACTTGTGACAGTTGTTTTTTTGGTAATAAACTAAATTAACATAAGATTGAATAACTTTAGCTTCTTTTTTTTTCTTTTCACATATGAAAAACATGATAACCGATAATGTTTTGTTCAATTAATTCAAATTTTGATGGTGTAAAGGTGGATGTGCAGTGCACACTAGAGAACCCGGTGCCGGTTTGGGATGACGAGTGGAGTTGACAAGGCAGTGCCACCAGGCCTTGACGGCTCGAAATTCTCCGGATAATGGGTGCATTACCTGAATGAGCCACAATACTGACGCACTTTACTGGTGAATTCCCGTTTATCTGCCGATTTGCTGGAATTGACGTTCCGGATCCTTCTACACCGGGACAGTAGTTGTCTGCACAGGTAGGACTTCCTAAATTACGTGATCCGGTGTATATGGAGCAACATGTCGCGTGAGTAGTGTAGAATGATTCAGGACTTTTTATCTGATGTCGTTTTGTAACAGTTCGAAACAAACGGCCGTGATACGAGCGTCGGATGATTTCTACCCTCGTGATCAAGCATCTCACACCATCCACATTGCGGCGGTGGCATATAACAGCTTGTTCTTAGGCGAGTTTATACAGCCCGACTGGTATTGGAACGACTCAGACTTCCTATTTACATACCGGATAAGTATTGACAATCACTGTTTAGTCTCTACTTTATTCTTTTCACATTGACAATCACTATTTAGTCTCCAAAGTTTTTTTAAAGGGAAAAAAACCCTCGATGATAGTAGATATATTTTTCTAATTACGTTACCACTATTATTTCCAATTTTTTGGTGATAGGGGTTATATGACCTTAAGCATAAAATATATAAGTATGGAAGAATAATTTATAAAAAAAAGTTAAATTATTTATTTCAAGTTGGATATAATTTTTTAATAAACTTTTTAATATAATTGTAGAGTTTCATTTTCTTTTTGACACTTTTATAAAGTTTGATAGTCAACATAATTATAATAATATGTGAGATTGTTGTAATTCACATGACAAGGAGATGTATTAAATAACTAATAAGAAATTACTATTTTACATTTGAAAAAAAAATGTATTAGGAATCAAGTTCTATCATAATGCCGTTTACTTGAAAATAAAGCTTTTTATAAGAATTGTTTTCTAATGTTCAAGAGGAGGTTACATATTAAGTCTTATATTGAAAACATAAACACAAAAAAATATCAAGTTTCCTATAATTTAACTCAATGAGCTAAACCCATGTATTGATATGTTATTATACTATCATCTAAGGCTCGTTACAAGCCTAAATTTAAAGAGTTAAGTCTTTAAGTCATTTCCAACCCCAATCTTGGGCATGGTATGGAGATCAAAAGGGAGTTTGGACAAAAGACATGATAACTATCCGACAAGTAAAAAGGAAATGTAAGGATTGATTAAAGGAAAGTTCGATGCATACTGCTAATACAATGATGGTTGAAAGATAAGTGGGGACAAGTGGAGTTAAAGAGTGTAGATAAGTCAAAAGCTAGTTTTCAAAGACAAATGACATTATATTGTTAGGATAGGTAAAAAGATAACCTAAAGATTATGAGGAAAGATATGGATATGGTATAGCTAAAAAGTGAAAAAATGATTGAAGGACAACTGGAGTTGGTTGTTTAGACAATTTTGGTAAGTTGAGGAAAGTTAGGATGAAAAGTTTGAGTTGTTTATTGATATGGTAGGATTGGATCAATTACTATTAATTATTAGTTACCAAATCATAGTCCACCAGAATATGTGATCTTAATGATTGTTCTCACTTTAAAGAACTTCGATGGAACAAAAAAAAGTTTACCAAAATTTTGACTCCGTATATTTCAAAAAAAAAATTGCATTTCTTTGTCAAGCAACATAATTTCTAAAATTAGGATTATATACAATCTCTTGTCATAAATTGTTATTGGTCTACATTATCATGTATCAAAGTTTTTATAGGAATTCATTAATGTTTTGAACTATAAATTTAGCTTAAGTGAGTTATAGGGTATCTCACTTTTGAAGACTTGTCTTTTAAGTGACATTATTAATAGAAATTGTAATTACAAATTGTGAAAAAAAATATTTAAAACAAATCCTTAAATTAATAAAACATTCTTGCTTTGACATTTTCATTACTTGTGTCAGCATATACATATGTGCTAATGTACATTTCCATTACATAAGTTTTTTTTCAATTAATCTTTATAAAGTAACATAATAATATATAAAATTGCTTATTAACCTTATTACTTTTCTTGAGAATTGAGTTATAAATATTTGCACTAGGAAACATCTCTTACTATGTTTAATATAAGATAATGAGGGGTAAAAAAACCCAATTACAATTTTGAATTTGATTACTTTAAATTATAGATTGAAGCAATGAACCATGATTGAATTGCCATGTTTGATGAACTAAAAGAAAGAAGATATTAATTTGCTTCATAAAGCATTTTGATAAAGTAGTGCTAACTTGATCTTAAATCTTATTTTAGTACTTGTTTGATACAATAGGATTTTTTTTCCTTTTGTCACATAGATTTTTCTTTTCAATCCAAAGGAGGTTCACTTTCTCTTCATTGATAGCAGTTACAAATTTCCGACGATCTAAAGATTTATATTCTATAGTGGTCAAATTAAATTACATCAAATGATGGATGGATAAGCGGAGAGGGAAGTTTTGGGTTAAAAAAATTACGGTGCTTTAGAAAAAAAGAAAGAAAAAGTGGGCTCCTGCTTTAAAAAAGAACGCTAGTGCTTTAGAAAAACAGGTAAAGTGTGTGGGCGCTTTAGGACAAAAAGAGCAAGTGCTGGTGTTCGTTCTAAAGCATAAATAGTAAGCAACAAAAATAAGTTCGAAACTTAAAAAAGTTATAGAAAGAAGATGAAGATAATAAGATAATCATGACAACCGAGTAACATCCTGATGGACAACATTGGAAGCAAAAGACAGTCATGATTGTTCTATCCACGCAGGGAAGTTGACGGGCCGTGTACTCGTCTGTATAGTTTTTGGACTAATAAACACAACTTCTTTCCCCATTTCAATTACTTCAATAACGTTTTTTAAGACAATTACTTCAATCATACTTTTTTCTACATCTTTTGGGCATGAAATATCTGTGTATCTTGGATACTTAAAAAGATAATGAGTTGTGAAATATTTAATTTTAAAATTTTAAGTTTGATTACCATGAATTAAGGACTATGAGCTATGTTTGAATTCTCATACTAGGATTTTTTGACAAGTGGTACCGAATTTATTCAAAGGGTTAGGAAAAGAAAAACCTTGGATTGAACATAATAGAACAAAACATGAATGGGATATAGCTAATTGAAAATGATGGTATTCATCTATGGTAC
Organism: Casuarina cunninghamiana; assembly: GCA_028551485.1. NCBI lineage: Eukaryota > Viridiplantae > Streptophyta > Magnoliopsida > Fagales > Casuarinaceae > Casuarina > Casuarina cunninghamiana. The sequence goes on along the minus strand of CM052363.1, from coordinate 6,626,749 downwards.
CAAATAGCTAGTTCTTGCTTGAAGTGACCTATATTTACATAAAGATTCTTACAAATCTAAGAACAAAGAATTTGTACCAAAATTTTCCTAATTTCGATTTCATTTATTACACAAGGCAAATGTGTACAGATATCCTAACCATGCCTCGTGAATTCTAGAATTAAGATTAAACATGAATTCTAGCAATCAATTGCAATTGATTAATTACAAACATGTAAATATGTAAACATGAATTTTAAATGGAATCAATTAATGCTATATTTTTGCAATTGATCAAGGTTTTAAATGGAATCAATTAATGCTTTAGACTATAAAATTGGCTTCACTTAGTTTGATGATAACTTCTTTAAAGACTTGCCTTCTAAGTAGGCATTATTAATAAAAATTAAAGGGAAAAGAAATATGCATTCCCTTTTGTTCACATGAAGAATGTTCTTGTTCTTGTCAATTATAATAGTAGGAACTTTGGCAAATTTTCTTTCAATAGAAAGCAAGGTATAAAGTCTATCACGCATTATTGTTAGTTTTTTAGATAACAACAGAATCGAATGCAAAATACATGTTTCGTTTAGTTGAATATTTTTGCATATTAAAACTCATTATGGTCACAAAAATTCAATGAAATATATTGAAGGAAAAGAAAAAAGAACTTTGAATTTCAATGGATTTTATTGTATGGAAACTTTGATCCTATAGCGTCAATGTTCCCATTGCTTTTCTCTTCATTTCCCCATCTCTTCAAACCTGTTTTATTTAAGATAATCAAAAGCTAATTTTGGAAGACAAGTGACATGGTTATTATTGGATAGGTGAAAAAGGTAACTACAATATTGATTGAAGGAGAAATAGATGGGGTATATCTAATTAAAAGGATGGCTAAAGATAAGTGGGGACAAGCTGCGTCAAAGTATTGTAAGTCAAAAAGCTAGTCTCTAAGGACAATGACATGATTATTATTGGGATACACGAAAAGATTATTTAAAAATTACAAAGACGCATATGAATGCATAAGTGCTGATTGAAAAGACGAATAAAGGAAAAATGAGGTTGAATGTTTGGATAATTTTGGTGAGTTGTCCAAGAAACCTTAGATGAGGTTTGAATTTTTTATTTATATTGTAAGATAAGATCAATCATGTTACTAAATTAAGAGTTAATGACTTGATAATGTACTAAAATCTATGATCGGTAGGTCTTTTCCTTAATTTTGATTTTATCTAGTTTATTAAAAGGATTGTATTTCTTCATCAAGAATTTTGATTTCTTGAATTAAAAGGAATCCGTTAGTGTTTTGGACTTTAAAATTAGCTTAAGCTAGTGAGATAGTGCTTTTAGTTGTGAAGACTTGTCTTTTAAGAGGTATTATTAACAAAACTTGTGAAAACAAATTACTTAAATTGACAAAATGTTCTTGTTTTGAAGTTTCGTTAGTTTTGCCAATACATAAATGGGCTAAACTAGTTTGTTTCAATTAATTTCTATGAAGTAATAAATAAATTAAGAAATTACTTATCAACCTCACTAATTTTGTTAACAATCAAGTTATCAAATGCTTTCACTAAGAGACATTTCTTACTATGTTTAAATAGTATGAATATTTGCTTGGACAATAAAAAAGATGATGAGATGTAAAAAATTTAATTATAATTTTTAGTTTGCTTGCTATAAGTTATAGACTAAAGCAATAGGCCATGACTAAGTTGCCAAGTTGATAGATAAAAAAAATAAATTACAACTTGTTTCATGAAGTTTTTTGATAAAAGGGTGATAACTTGATCTTAAATCTTATTATAGTATTTGCTTGTTATATAATAGGATATAATTTTTCTTTGTTACAAAGATTTATCTTTTTAATATCGAATATTTTCTGTTAGATGATAACTCTCAAAAATTTATGAGGACACAAAGATTTTCAAGGATCAAATCAAGATGTCAAATGACAAATGAATAAGCTAAGTGGGTGTGTGAATTAAAAAAAGTACATGTGCTTTATAAAAAGAAAGAGAAATTGTGAACATGCTTTATAAAAGAAGAACAAGTGCTTTAGAAAAGAAGAGCAAGTGCTTTAGAAAAACAAGCAAAGTGGGTAAGCACTTTAGAAAAAAAGACCCAATGGTAGTGTCCGTTCTAAAACATCAGTGATAAGCAACAAAAAAAAGTTTTTTAACTACAAAAAAGCTAAAGAAAAAAGACGAAGACTCAAAATGGATATAGGTGGCAACCTTGAGCGTCTCTCTACTTTAGACTAAGGTCGTTGTTGTGAGGTTTGGATTCTTTTTTCGACTAATGAATCTGGATTTGGTGGCATCTACACAATCCTTTTGTTCTTAAGAAAATATTAATTAAAATGAACATAATAAGATAATAATTAGAACTAGGGAACATCAGAATGGACAACCTTCTATTCGCATCGTACAACTTGATGGACAATCAACTTGTCTGTGTAGTTTTTGGTCTTATAAACACATCTTCTTTTCACATTGTAATTGCTTCGAAAGTGCTTTTTAGGACAATTACTTCAATAACACGTCTTTGGGCATCTTTTGGTCATGATCTATCTGTGTATCTAATCTATAGGCATAGCAGTTATGATTACTAGCTAACCTTTTGTTTTTTTCTCCATCTACTTCAACGTTTGGGAGAGTATTTATTATGCTATAAATTTAAGACTAAATCCTTTTTGTTGGCTACAGTTTTTACCGGGGAAAGAAAACAAAAAGCCACAGACAAGCAAAAAATTTCAAACAACTAAAAAGTCTACAAGAACAACCTTCAAACAAAAAAGAAATTCTCTACGTTAAAGTTTACATGCGTAATTAAGTCCCACCTATTCAATTTCCTTTTCATTTAAATGTAATAGAATGACGTTCAAGTAAATCTATTGACGTTTACGTGCGTAATTAAGTCACCAACAGATATTTCTGAATGAAAAATTCCTTTTTTTCTGTCTCATACATGGACCATGGTTCTCAGACTCTAAGGACTACCCAATCGTTTGAAAATCCAAAGTTTAATAAAAGGCCCCGGAGAAGTGTGTACTCAGAAAATTGGTTGGCTAGTAAGGACAAAAAAGTAGAACTTCAAGCAAAAAGATGAAATATTCTTTGGAAAAGGATTTATAGAATGTTTGTTGGCCATTGTAAGTTAACTTTTCTTTTAGTATCAATCTTTGCTTCAAGCTTGACCTACTAGGTATACATTAAAAATTGATCTTACGTTACTATCATCATAGGTAGTGTGCATAATTAAGTTCATTTGATCATTATAATATGTCAATCTTTGACATAAAATGGAGTTCAAAAGCTAGTTTTGAAGACAAATAACATGATTATTATTGGAATAGGCAAAATAACTACTAAAAAATTGACCGAAGGAGAATTGGATGGGTACAGCTCATTAAAAAGATGGCTCAAGATACCTTAGTGGGTCGATAAGTCAAAAAGCTGTAAAGAGACATGATTATCATTGGGATACATGAAAAGATAATGAGAAATAATTAAGATCCGTAGCAATTAATTGAAAAGATAGACAAGGACAAGTGAGATTGAATGTTTGAATAAATTTGGTGAGCTATCCAAGAAACCTTATGTTTGAGTTATTTATTTTTGTTATAAGATAAAATTAATCACTATGGTTGTTAGTTATCAAATTCAGAGTTAATGACTTAATACCTCACCAAAATCTATGAGTAGTCTATGATCTTAATGTTGTTTCTATAATTTTGATTCTATCTACTTTATAAAAGATATGAAATTTCTTTCTTAAGTATTGTAATTTCTTAAATTGAGATTATATTTATTTCTTGCAATCAACCATTAAAGTTTAAAAGTAGTCTATTAATATTTTGAACTCTAAAATTAGCTTTGTTAGGCATGCCTTTACTTTTGAAGACCTGTCTTTTATGTGGCACAATTAACAAAAATTAGAAAAAAGATATTAAATAAAGGAACTTGTTTAAAAAATCCTTAAATTTACTTTTGCCACTATATACATAGGGTAAAATAGTTTTTTTACTTATTAATTTTTACATCGTAATATGGTTATCAAATATTTTCTCTAGAAGGCATTTCTTATTATGTCTAATATAGTATGAATGTTACTTGAATACTAAAAAATATAATGAGTTGTAAAAACTCAATTATAATTTTGAATTTACTTTTTATTAGTTATAGACTAAAATAATGAGTCATAACTAAATTTTTATGTTTGATGGAGTAAAAGAAGATTATAATTTATTTCGTAAAGTATTTTGATAAAATTGTAATAACTTAATCTTAAATCTTATTGCAATATTTGTGTGTTATATTATAGGATTTTGCTTTTCTTTGTTACATAAATTTTTATTCTCAATCTCGAAAAAGGTTTATTTTCTCTTCCTTGATAGCTCTCATAAATTTCTAATGATGCCAAGATTTCCAATGATCAATTTAAATGTGGACAAACGAAGAATGAATAAGCGGAGAGGGTAAGCGTGGATAAAAAAGAATGGGTGCTTTTATAAAAAGAGAGGCACTGTACATGTGCTTTGGAAAAGAAGAAAAAGGGCTTTAGAAAAACGAGCTAGTGGGTGGGCTCCGTTCTAAAACATGAATAGTAAGAAACAAAAATAAGTTTTGAACTTTTGAAAAAAACAAATAAAAGGAGGGCCAAAGAAAGAAGACCAAGACAAAACAGAGAGATAGCTGGCAAACCGTGGGACCCCCTACTTTAGTCTACGTCCGTTGATGGGTGAGCTGTGGACCCTTTTCGGTCCATTGAATCTGGATTATATAGCATATAACAATAGTCTAGTTCCTGTCTGCTTTAGTCATTTTTCAGTATGATTGTCCTGTGAAAGGCAAAAGCAAACATATCTCCTTTTTACCCCCAAAAAGACACGGCTTTGTCGGTTGTTTTTTAATCCCGGCCTGGAGCTGGCCAAAGAGCATAAACGGGATGAAAAGTCATCATTCTGAAGATTGGATTGCTTATTTATAACATCGATTATTACATTTATTAACATGACTTATTACTTGGTATAAACTGTGATATTCTGGGTTATATTATAAGTTATCCTCTCGTTTATTGATTTCATTGTTGTACTCTGTCAATTTTCTAGTGAAAAGTCAAGGAGGACATCAAATGGTGAATGATGAAATGTAGTTGCTCTGGAAAATTAAACGTAAGTGTTGGAACTGATTAAGGCCAAACAAGAAAAACATGTTAAAAGTAAATTCGAAGCGTATAAAGCTAAAAAAAAAGGTGATATGATTGAATACAAGATCGGGACAGCTTTCTTGGCCCTTGGCTCGAGTCTCCAGTGACCAAATTAAAAAAACCCCTTAACCAATACAATTTAAGAAGCTTAGATAAGTGTGCACGTGAAAAGTTATGAAAAGTTGGGGAGATCCAAAACAATCAGAGAAAGAAGACGAATACTTAACCAAAGTTTGATTTGTGAATAACACTCAGCACACAGGTTTATAATTCAAAATTGAAGGCTAGAAATTTACGGAAGGCAAAGCAAAGCTATTAGGTGAACAACTGCTATTCTCATTTGAAACATAAAGTGGTACACATCTACACGTACAAATGGATGAACTTTTGGAAGATATTTGTGGCTAGCATCAAGGAGATGGCCAAAACTGATTATAACAATTTTAAAAACTTGATGGGCGAAACAACGTAAGAATAAACAAAAGGTGTTGCCATTTAAGACACCCATATAATGACAAACCAGAGAAGATATGTGACCCAATTGTAGTTTGTATAACTAGTTGGTGTCCTCCATCGAACTAAAATATGGTTATATGATAAATAATAACAAAAAAGAAAACTACTTTTCATAAGAGATAGCGGCTTCTTAACATGATTTATATCTTTTATTAGAATATTTTTTATCACGTAGTAATAAGATTTGTAGAAATATGTATTATCTTTTCTTATGTTTCTCAAATTCTTAAATTTTGGTTTTTATACTTTAATCTTAATATAGAAACTAGTGTCTTTTCTACTGCTATTTAATTGACCTATAAATATTTTCAATCATAAATGTTTGACACTGCAAGTGATGAATAAATAAATATAATGGGTAGTCATCACTGGCTTAGAAAAACAGCAAGCAAATGTTGGAGTACGAATACTAGCAATCATGTAATGGTTCTCTAGTATATAATTAGCGTGGATTCCATTTGTTGTTTGATGATCACACGTATCAAACGAGACAACTTAAGAAGCTTAATCAGTGTTTGAATAATAAAAAAAGGGAGGTATGAAAAAGTTAAAAGAAAGAAAGTAAAGATTATTTTTTATACTTTAAGACGAGGTTAATCACTAAATTATTCTTATTAAACAAAAACTTATGTGGTGACTCCATAGTCTACTAAAATATATGATCTTATCAGTTTTTCTCACCATAAAAATTATGATATTGGAGATCCAACTTTGGTGGGGAAATTGCATAATTCTCCTAGTTTTTTATTTTATTTATTGTACAAGAAACAATTTACATTCTTATCATCAAGCCTTCTGATGCCATCAAAGTTCTTGTTGGTCTGCATTATCTTATGTTAAGGTTTTAAAAGAATTAATAAATAATTTGGCTCTAAAATTTGCTTAAGTTAGTTAAATAATGATTTCACTTTTGAAGATTTGTCTTTTATGTGACATTATAAAAAAAATATTAATCTATAAAATTATGAAATTGATAGAAACGTTTTTGCTTTAAATTTTTTGTTGTCTATGCTACTTTTTAGTTATTTGATGCAATAAGTTTCCTTAGCATGAAAACCCATTTTATTTGTATGGTACAAGCATGTATCTATAACATGTGCTATGCTAGTTAGTTTTGAAGTAATTTTTTTAAGAAGTAACATGACTTGTCAATGAATTTTTTATAAAGCTTAACCAATTTTCTTTGTAACTGAGTTATCAAATTTTCATTTGATTTTGAGGCTTTGATTATCATAATATGCCTTAGATAATATGAATTTTTTAGGGACGTTCAAGAATATCATAAGTTATAAAAAGTCCAATTTTATAATTGTGAATCTAATTGAGACTAGTAAATAAAGATAGAATTTTCACATTTAATAATTAAAAAGAAAAAAGAAAACCCACGGTATTGTAAGAAACAAAAGTGTAGAAGATCTAGTCATCACATGATTGCATGACTGGCACAACTGTTCTATGACTTCGATTCCGCTGGTCGATTGTTTCGTAGCACTCATGGCTAAGAACTCTTTAGCCAAAACATTGCGAATCCAAAAAGACTAAAAGAAGAAGACGAAGACTCAAGTCCACCATAGCTGGACCCCTTTGGTCGCTCTTGCTTTAGCTAGTGGTCGTAGAATAGTGAGATTAGCATTGTTTTTTATCGCATTGCACATGACACCATATGATTAGATATAAATTAAGATTAAGATAATCAATTAATTATTACAACTGAATAACATCCTATTCCAAACCAAGTGAATGCAAATCATTTCATGAACATTTTTTAAACTTTGTTCTTCTTTATAAGGAATCAACAAATATTCTGTCTTGGCAACTTCACTCCACTTTTCCTACAAGTTTTAAAATATATATATATAAGAGTCAAGAAAGATCAATAATATCTCATATATATATATATATATTATCATAATGATTCCTTCATATTGGAGTTTGATTCACACGTAACGTTCATAAGTTAAATCAAGGTCAAAAACTAGTGGAAGGCAAAGCAGCGAGGAGTTGACAAATAGAAGCACCGTTACCATGTGTTTCTTTCTTTAACACATTCAATGATAGCTGAGGAGGAAATACAAGAGCTTACCACTAGTTTTATACGTTACCTTTTGTATTTATCTAAAATATGGTTATTGCACCCAACATTTTTGTTATTAATAAAATTTATTAGGGTACTATTTTTTTAAAAAAAAAACTCTTCTAGGAAAAATTGACCAAAATTCGGCCATTCGACTTAATTTATTCTGTACGGTTGGTCTTGACAGCGGCTAAAAGTTATAAAATAAAATAAAAAATAAAAAAAGGGGAGTCAAAAGTATTGGCAGCAATTCCTATTTTTAGTGGCTTCATCGTCCTGATAAAAGTAGGCAAACAACACTATTTCTTACCTTTTAATAACCTTGAATCGATTACTGCTACTTTTTTTTGTTATCTTATTTCAAGGTTGACAAACCAATATTATTAATATTTTTTGGTACCAAATAAAACCTTAATACAAAATGGTCATGACTGTTATAATAGGATCTTATATGAACTAGCCCTTGTTGTATTGCCTGCACATTACATAGCTATTGAAATAAAGTAAAATCAAATTGAGCACTTACTATATGTTCATTCAAAAATTAAAGATTGATTCCAGCAAAATAGTCTCTTTTTTCTTCAATTTGTTCAATTTTGTTCATATTGTTCACTAATTTGGAAGACAAAATCATATTCCTGATGGAAAAGAATTATTGGAAATTGGAGAATTACAAAAAATTACATGAGTGATTTTTAGAATAGATTTTGGTATTTTGCAATAACAAAATCCTTTTGAATAGTCGAGTTATTGGGTGACTTCCATCCTTGGAAAGGAGATCCCTTTGTCTTGCTTTAAGATATTTGGGGGCTGAAATTTTGTTCTTTATTGTGCTAAGCTTATCTTACTAAATATGTACTATCTATTAAAAGGATGCTGTTATTAAGTCATTTATTTCAGTATTCAATTGTGCACAAAGCAAGTCGAATTGGTTAATAGCCAATGAAATCTATGCCCTGCTTCTTGTCCCTTATGATAGTAGGATCCAGCATCGGCCAATTTTTTCCACAATAATATGAGGAATAAAGTGTACAATTCGTTGCTGTAGAAAAAAAAGGTGTGGATGCTTTAGAAAAAGGAGTAAGTGTGCATGTGATTGTACCTGCCTTTGTCTATCGGATCTGAGACATGAAAACCAATCAAAGGAAAAAAGTTTCATGCGTGAGTCAACAATTAAAAAAGCTGCAATCTCTAGCGGTTGTCTTCTTTAGTCCTTTTATATTAGTCCTTTCAAATAAGGCTGCAACCACGAAAAAAGCTTTAAAAAAGAAAAAAGACATGATCCATACACGCAACCGACAATCCTTAGGGGTCTACTGGTTTTGTCCTTTCATATTAGCAACACTATCTCGAGCACGTTAGGAAATAGTCATTTCATACCCAAAAAGGTATCCCAATAAATAGACATCTATTCTTTATTATATGTAAGCACTGTTACTTCCTTTTCTTTTCTTTTTATTTTTTTTTTGGTATATAATCTAATTACCATTACCTAGTAATATAAACTAGTCTTAGCTGTAAGCACTGCCTGTTAACTGTACGCTAGAAAAATTAAACTTAATAAACTAAAATTGATATCTCACAAGATAAATTTGGTCGTATAGAGGCCCAAATCAAACGGGATATTAACTGAGTGATTTTAGTGTAAGAAGAACAAAAGCTTGTTTTATAACATATGTCACTGCAATTCATTTGGGGATAGGCAAAGAAATGCCTCAAAGACTGAACCACAAAGCACATGATGAATTTTCAGTGGCATTAAAAATAAAATATTATTTACAATAATTTTTAAAATACATAACTTTCTAAAATTTTTATAATATTTTATCCTGCAGTAATAATAATAGTGATTAAATTAAATGACATCAAGTCAAAATGAACAGAAACACCCAAAAAAAACGAAGGAAGGAGTGGCCACTGCTGTGGAAAAGAAGTTTGTCTGTTCCGAGACATGTGCAGCTAAATAAAGCTGCAACTAAGAAAAAACTAAAAGGAAAAAAAAAAAACTCGTGAGGTACCAATCATAATTGTCTTTTTGCAATGACCACGACCAATCATAATTGTCTTTTTGCCATGTTAATGTCTTTATGCTGACACTAAGAGATGTCGGTTGGTTGACCCAACAGTTGATCTCGAACGAAAATCGATGAGTACATAGAATAACATTTTCTAAAAGAATGTTGTAAACCAAGTGGCTTTTATGCACCTTTTTATGCTAGGGACCTTAGGGTTTAGTGGCGAGCAATGCAACATTTTGCCTGAGTGGATTATTTGGGATAATTTGGGAGGTACAAAGTTTGGGTCATAGAAAACATGAACATCTTTCTTCAAAAGTTAGGTTGTTAATGAATAAGGTCAAATGACGTTGTTAGATACAAATTAGTGTGGTTTTGATAATAGTAATGAATTATAAGGGATTAATGGGTAAATAAATTATCAATTTAGAACTAACAAACAAATGAGAAATTTTGAATCTTAAAATATGTAACACAAGATAAAACATTGAAATATTTCTTTAAAAGATTCTAGAAAATGAGTAGAATGACATTCTTTTTTATAAGGAATTTTGATTGCTTTTAATTTTTTGATTTGAAGTGTTAATTAGCATTAAGAAACGTTTTTTTAAATGACTGAAAGAAATAGTATGTATTTTATTTTAAAAATATTTATAATAAAATTTCTAAAATATAGAATACTCTTCCAACAATTTTTAATATATATAATTGTAATCAAAGTGGACAAGGATTTGGTTATATGAGTAATACATAATCTTTATGCAAGCATGCAAACTTTTAGGTTATAATACTATGTTAAAAAGTCTTAGAATTGGCTCATAAAAAATTAATATGTATTTCATCTCTAACAAATTTCACAAACAATATTCAAGTAGTATAAGAGATTTTTTAATATCATTCTTAACCATTTGTAATTTATTTATTAGAATAAAAAATTGATTTTTGCAAATTTAATTACATTCTCATTTCTCTTCAATTTGTTCAATTTTGCTTATTGGTGAACTAGAGTGGAGATTAAAGTCATATTCCTCTTGAAAAATAATTACTAGGAAACTAGGAATATAACAATTTACCTTAACTTTGTGTGTTGAATCTACATTAAAAAAAAGTCTTAATTTAATAAGCTAAAATTAATAAGAATATTATTTGGATCATACAATGGCCCGTATCAAAAGAAGAGTTAGCAATTTTGAGAAGATCAAAAGCTTATTTTTGTGACAGATGGTACTACAATTCTTTGGACAATAGTCTAAGAAAGATCTCAAGACCGAGTAGAACATTAATGGTATACAACTGGTTGAAAAGAATGGTTGATAAGAAAGAATGGTTGGGCCATACAGAATGGAGCATAATTGAATGAGGTACAATGAATTGAGTAAAATGGGTGAGGGACAAGTCATAGAGAGCCATCATGGACACTAAAGACTCAATGCCAACATACCTACCGACCTGAGTGGTTCTCAACTTTAGTCTTTCTTTTGTCTTGATTATTCTATGAAAAGAGCAAGCAAGTCTTCTTTTTAGTGTTCAATTATTTTTTGGATGCCTTTTTTAGTATTATTTCTTATTTCATCTCTTTATTCAAAGCAACAATATATTCACATGAAGTTTTCTACTAATATAAGGAAAAAAAATTTATTAATTTTTTTTAAAGTTTCATGTTATTATTACACAAGAAAAACAAGAAAAGATGCTTTTGAGTGCTTTCAAGCTCTACTAAGACGAGAGAAACCCATCTTCTAGTTACTTGAAGGCTAAATTTTGCTATTTTTAGTATTTAGCTCGTCTAAATATAATAACAGCTGTTAACTCTTAAAATATATTATTACAAAATTCTTTATCTTAGAATTTGATTATGTTCTAATTTTTGTAATATTGGAATTTTTTTTAATAATTAACTTATTAGATATTTTCAATCAATTGTGAATTGTTGATCTTATTATGTTTAAACTAGAATAAATATTGCTTAGACATTTAAAAATATAATGAATTATAAAATATTTGGTTAATAGGATACATTTTGATAAAATTGTGATAAAATGCAAAGGAAAAAAAAACTCATTAACTTGATTTTAATTATTTTATAACTATTTGCTTGTTAGATAATATGACTTTGAAAAATATATTTTTGTTTTTTAGATTTTTCTTAATTTATAATTATTTATATTATTGTATTATGTAGTTTCTTCATATTAACAACTATTATTGAATATATGTCATTATCAAAAACTACTAAATGTAATCATTTTTACAAAAAAAAAAACCCTTAAAATACATATTTTATGTTTATGTAATTGTTATTAGTTTTACTTTTTAGCATTGGTGAATGTGTCATTATATGCTTGTGTCGGAGCAATAGTTAGTAGGATTCATTTGTGAAGCAAGGTAAAAGGAGTAAATGCCTTGGAAAAACAGCCAAAAGGTCTATCGGTTCGAGGACACGAAAAACAATCAAAGCTACAATATCAGAATCAAAAACTTTTAAAAAGCTGTGACTACGAAAAAGGACGCAGTTGACAATCCCTCAGTGGTTGTTTGCTCGAGTCCTATCATATTACTGATACTATTATTAAATTGTCCAAAGAAAAGGACATTTCACAATTAAAAAACACCCTAAGTGGGATAGTCACATTTTTTCGATTAACTGAGCTATGTTACTTTTTACATTTTGGGATAATGAATGAATTACCATCATTTCTTTATAATTATCCAATTGTTAAGTTAGTAATATAAATATTTGACAGTATCTCTTAAAATAGTTATGGTCAGGGGTTGTAAAAATATGATTTCATAATGACATTTATTAATCGTGACGGTAAAGTATTAACCCAAGCTGCAAGCTTTGCCCATTGTGACTACAATTATTTGGGAAAAACCTAAATAGGTACAGCTAGATGAGGACGATGTCAGAGGGCAAAGTAGACTGATGGGATCTAAAGATGATGGTTGATGGACAAGTTGTATTGAGCTATTGGGGAGGACAAGGAAATAATGACATTTATTTTTCGGCACGATGGTTTTTGGAAGACTTTAATCAACTTAGTTTAAGAATTCAAACAATATTTTTTCTATTTAAATTACATCATAATCATCGCTGTGTAACTTTTGTTGTCATAAATTGAGAATTAATATTTTTAATGGAACAAAAAAATGAGAAAAACTTTTTAGTTTCTTTAATTGTGATACATCATATGTTGTTAAAGTTGTGCTAAGCAACATAAAAGATAGAATTATTTTTAGAATGTTATTTATCATTTTTTTACTTTTATTTATTTACTAAAGCAATAAATATCCACATAAGGTTTCTTACTAATCTAGGAAAAAAGAATTGTAACCAACTTTTCTTAATTTTTTATTTTATTTATTACCAAAAAAAATGTGAAGATTTCTTTATCATGCCTTATGATTTTTAGAATTAAGATTATACATGATTCTACTAAACAATTAGTGTAATTTAGCTGTAAGCTCTACATGTGAAATTTACATTAGAAAAAATAAACTTAACTTAATAAACTAAAATTGATATCTCACCATATCAATGTAGTCGTATGGAGTCCCAAATCGAAATGGGGGTTAGCCGAGTGATTTGAGTGTAAGAGGAACGAAAGTTTGTTTTTGTGACATTTGGCCACTGCAGCTCATCTGGGAATAGGCAGAAAAGGACCTCAGAGACTGAACCGCAGAGCATGAGGAAAAGGATGGTTGAGGTGGGGTTGGGACCAGCTAATTGAAAACGATGGCTTAGTGGCATCCGCAGAAACCTCACAGTCGTTTTGGATGACTACGACATATAGTAGTTGTCATTTTGCGATGTTAATGTCCCTGTGCCGACATTGAGAGACATTGATCTGACGGTTGGTCTAAAAAGATCATGAACAAAAAAATGGATGAGTGTATAGAATAACGTTTTTTTTAAATAGAAGTGTTGCTTTATGGGTTTATAGTAAAGAAAGTGGCTTTTCTCACCCCATTATGCTAGGGATCTTAGGGTTTAGGGGGCGAGCAATACAACATTTTGCTTAAGTAGATTATTTGGGATAATTTGAGAGCTATAAAGTTTGGGTCATAGATAATACCAAAATCTTTTTCTCGCAGGTTGTGTCATTAAGGAATAAGTTTAAATAATGTTGTTAGATACAAATTAATTCTGGTTTGGTAGTAGTCACTAATAATAGTGGATTAACAAATAAATGGATTATCAATTCAGAACTAACAAACAAATGAGAAATTTTTAATCTTAAAATATGATTATGCAAGATAAAACATTGAAATATTTATTTAAAAGACTCCAAAAAATGAGTCAAACGACATCTTTTTTAATAATAAATTTTGATTTTCTTTCAATTTTTTATTTGAAGTCTTTAATTAGAGTTAAGAAACTTATATTTTTTTAAAATGACTTGAAAGAAAGAGTACTAAAAAAATTTACAATAAAATTTAAATAATATAAAATACTATTAACACAATTTTTTATGTATATAATTGTAACGAAAGTAACAAGGCATTGTTAAATGAAAAATACATAACCTTTATGCAAGAGAGTCGAAGGACAAGTCACAGTGGGCCATCAACTCTACCTGCCAACTTTCATGCCTTTAGTCATTTTTCGGTACGATTGCTTTATGAAAAGCATCACAATAATTTAGAAATTGAATCGAGGAGTATACGGATGGAAGCAAATGATAGAAATTACGAAGAAATGAGTGCCTGACAACTGGAAAGGCAACTTGGGAGGTGGAGCTGTAAAGGGCTCAGTGATTTGACTTAACATTGTGGCATTTACGGGAAGGCTCAGTGATTTGACTTAACCACAGGCAGAAGTGTTTGTCGTCTCTCATGTATTATTCTGAAAAGTGGGTTACTTTGGGATGAGATTAATATTACTTACAAAATAAAAACTTAGTTAATAACTCATATCCTAGTAAGTTCCATTATTCTATACGTTGTTCTCACTATAAAAATGACGACATGTAACAGCCAATTATGTTGGATAAATGAAAAAATTCTCCTAAGTTTAATTTTATTTATTATATAAGAAAAACTTTGCCTTTTTTATCAAGACATGTTATTTCTAAAATTAGGATTATAAATTATTTTTTTAACTATCAAAATTGTTTTTGGTATGTAATGATCATGTATCAAGTTTTTAGAAGGATCACTTAATATTTTGAAGACTTATCTTTTTGGTGGCATTGTTAACACAAATTAGAAATAAAATATCAAAATTGTTTTTGGTATGTAATTATCATGTATCAAGTTTTTAGAAGAATCACTTAATATTTTGAAGATTTATCTTTTTGGTGTCATTATTAACACAAATTGAAAATGAAATATCTATTTATAAAATCATTAAATTGACAGAAATGTTTTTACTTTAAACGTCACAACTGAAACGACTGGAAGTCCATAAAAATAGAAGACGAGGACTCGAAGTCCAACGTAGCTGAACATCAAATACAAGAGCTTCTTGGTTGTTTTACCGCTTATTTCCTCCAAGCACTGCGGATCCATCAAGCCTTTGGCGGGTTGAATATTAAAACGTAATTGCGGATAGCTGTAATAATGGTCTGCTGATGTAGAAGTTTCCATTATAACTGTACTGGTTCTCTGTTCAAGTCTGACAAATTGAGAAAAGAAGCTTGATTTTGGGTCCTGTTTGTCAGATTTTGGGTCTTATAGGATACGCTTCAATCTTTCCACCCAACGCAAACATATCTGCATTCTACTATTCCCTTGCTTCAAAAACGCTCTCTCTTGCACTCTTGCTGTCTTTCACTCCTTATTCACACTTCTTCAAGAAATGGCGGAAGGAGTTCTCTTCTCTATTGCTGGGGGAATCCTCGAGACTTTGGTCCCATTGATTACCGACGACATTGTACTGCCGTGGGGTTTCCAAAATGAGCTTGAAAACCTGCGGAGCAAGGTTTTAACCATCAAAGCCGTGCTTCTGGATGCGGAGGAGAAACGGGCTAAAAGCAACACAGTTAGCCTTTGGCTCGAGAAGCTAAGCGATGTCCTTTATGAAGCGGATGACTTGCTGGATGCTATTTCCACCGAAGCTTTCGTACAAAGAAAAATAACATTTGATAGGAAGGCAAAGCGGGTACGCACATCCTTACTCTCATTACCGCAGTCCTTGTTTCATGATTTTAAAATGGGCCAGTGTATTAGGGAGATTAGAAGGAAAATAGATGCCATTGTGGATGATATCCCTGGATTTCAATTCCTGGAACGCCAAAATGAAGGACGCCGGTTTTTGATGAGGGGCGATACTCATTCTTATTTAGGTGAGGAAATCGTTATTGGTAGGGAGGATGACAAGGAGGCACTTATAGACCGTCTAAAGGGGTTTGAAGTTGACAAGAAGGTTTCAATCGTTCCAATTGTTGGTATCGGGGGGTTGGGTAAGACTACACTAGCTCGTCTCGTTTTTAATGATAGGGAAATTCAAAGAACTTTTGAGCTAAAAATGTGGATTTGTGTGTCTGATCCCTTTGATGTTAAACTTATTGTTAAAAAAATAGTGGAGTCTGCCACCAAAACAATTCCTGAAAGTAATCAAATGGAGATATTGGTAGAGAACCTTCGAAAGGGAATTGAGGGGAAGAAGTACTTGTTGGTATTGGATGATGTGTGGTGCGAGGTTAGTACAAAATGGTGTCAATTGTATAATCTGTTGACGTGTGGAGGAAGAGGCTGTAAGATATTAGTGACAACGCGAAAGCTTAGTGTTGCAAAAATTATGCAAACTGAACCATATGAATTATGTGGTTTAGGGGAAAAGGACTCATGGGAGTTATTTAAGCAGAAGGCTTTTGAGAATGGATGTGAGTGGAGGAATTTAGAAGGGATGGGAAGAGAGATTCTTAAAAAGTGTAAAGGTGTTCCTCTTGCTGTAAAAACAGTAGGAAGGTTGTTATACTC
This sequence comes from Casuarina cunninghamiana, assembly GCA_028551485.1. NCBI lineage: Eukaryota > Viridiplantae > Streptophyta > Magnoliopsida > Fagales > Casuarinaceae > Casuarina > Casuarina cunninghamiana. The sequence goes on along the minus strand of CM052363.1, from coordinate 6,610,024 downwards.
TAAAGGTCTAGAAGAATGGCAAAAATTTATAAAATATGAACTTTCAAAAGTAAAACAAGAAGAAGAAGATATCATACCAACTTTAAAGCTAAGTTATGATGAACTTCCTTCAAATTTAAAGCATTGTTTTGCTTTTTGTAGTTTATTTCCAAAAGATTACAAGTTTGAAATAGCAACATTGATAAATCATTGGATAGCACAAGGATTTGTAGATTTACAAGAAGATCAATGTTTGAAAGATGTTGGAAATGAGTATTTTAAAACTTTACTTTGGAGATCATTTTTCCAAGAAGTTAGTATAGATGAATGGGGTGAATTATCTAGATGCAAAATGCATGATCTCATGCATGACCTTGCCACATCAGTAGCTGGAGCATTGATGACCACGTTTACTTCTGGGAATAAGAACAAGCCAGAGAGAGTTCGACATATTGCAGTTACTCCGGGTACAACTTTTGATTTTGCCGAGATGAGTTCAATGTACGAGGTACAAAAGATACGGTCTTTTCTTTGTCCTTCATTTGTTACATATCATCATGGCGGGGATTGCATGGCAGTTGATTATGAAGCTATCATAAAAAGTTTTACGAATTTGCGCATGTTGGATCTAACGGCAAGATTGCAAAGTTCTGTGCCCGAATCTATTGGTGAATTAAAGCATTTAAGATTTCTTAATTTTTCTTTTAATGAAAGTATTAAGTTGTTGCCAAATTCTATAACTAAGTTGGTAAATTTACAATACTTATATCTTACCAATTGTGACGGGATTGTAGAATTACCAAGAGATTTTAAAAACTTGGTGAACTTGAGAATTCTTGATGCTTATGGATGTAAGATGCAGTATCTACCACAAGGTTTTGAGAAACTTGTCAAGCTTAAGCGTTTGGACCTCGGTTGTTGTAAGGTGCTGATGCGTCTTCCCCATGGGATAGGACAATTGATAGATCTCGAAACGTTAAATTTGAATTCTTGTGTTTCACTTGAAGAATTACCAAAAGAGATTGGAAAATTAGTCAACCTAAGATTTCTTGACACTCGAGATTGTCGTAAGGTGAGCTATGTGCCATGCGGGTTTGAGAAATTGACTAATCTTAAAACATTGTTAGGTTTTGAGGACTATTGGAGTTCTCCTTCCGAGGACAGTATTGGGTTAGATGCATTAAGCAATTTAAATGACTTAGCAGGAAACTTAACCATTAGAGGTTTGAGTTGTGGAGAAGGTGTTGTGACACAATACAAGGCTGCAAATTTAAAGGGCAAAGAACATCTTAATTCTTTGGATTTGGAATGGAGCGAAGAAGTTGTTGTCAATGGTTTGGATGATGATGTGTCATTGGAAGGCTTGCAACCGCATCAAAATCTGAAACACCTAAAATTACGTGGTTGTTGGTGTCTAAGGCCTCCAAGCTGGCTATCACTGCTTTCAAATCTTGTTAATTTAACATTAAATGAGTGTAATAAATGGCAATACCTGACGCCATTAAGTCACCTATCTTCTCTGGAGAATCTTAAGCTTTGCGGTATGGAGGGCATGGAATATATATCAAATTTGGGTGAGCGAAGTGATTTTTCTCTTTCTTCACTGGTACAGATGACGTTTTTCCCATCTTTAAAGGAAATGAATCTAACAAATTGTCCAAATCTCAAGCGTTGGTGGGGTGGTTCTTCTGCGGAGGATGACAATTTAGTCCTTTCATTTCCTTTACTTTCAAGGCTAGAGATTAAAGATTGTCCAATGTTGACTTTGATGCCAATGTTTCCGCATCTTGAAGGATCATTACGGTTGAAAAATACCAGCTGGAAGCCACTGCAACAAACACTAATGATGAATATGGCAGCAGCCATGTCATCTTCTAAGCTTGCTGACTCTTTGGTCACTCCCCTCTCAAAATTGAAGGAAATAGAATTCCATTCAAATACAGACCTAGAAGCCCTCCCCGAGGAAGGACTACAAAACCTCACCTCTCTTGAGAGATTGGTATTCAAACGTTGTGATAAATTAAAGTCCCTCTCTCCAGGAGTTCAATATCTCACAATGGTTCAAAATCTGGAGATTTGGAACTGTCCAATATTTGTAGAGGATGAGAATGGAAGGCAATGGCAAAGTTTTAAAAGTCTTATAGTTGTTGACTTCCAGAGCCTTCCCAAACTGTCCTCTCTCCCTTCAGGTCTTCAACAAGTTACCACTTTAGAAACAATTATTATTAATGATTGTGAATGCTTGACGACTATAGCTGAGTGGATCCACCAATGCAAATCACTTGAAGCTCTTTCGATTTGGAACTGCCCCAATTTGGCATCACTACCAGTTGAAACGTGTGAGCGATGGTCATTGAAGTGGTTAGATATTCAAAATTGCCCCATCTTATCGCAAAAATGTGAGAAAGAGAAGGGCGAATATTGGCCAAAGATTGTCCACATCCCACAATTAAACGTGAAACCGCCAGCCACTTAAAAGCAAATCTGTTCTCCAACAGATGTTCCGCAAAATTCGGTAAATATCATCAACCACTTTATTTTAACAGTTTTATAGGAATTTAAATATTTACTTTCTTGCCCTTAATTGTATTCATTTTTCTCATTCAATCTCTTGATTTCTAAATCGTAAAAAAATTAAACAAGAATTAAAATTTGAAACTGAAATTGGTTTCTTTAGTCAAATACCAATTTAAGCTTTTCAAAACTGTTTTTATTTCTTTTTTATTCCAGGTATTGTTAGGTTTCTTCGTGGGGATATCAAGTTAAAATCAAATACACTTAAACACGCACTTTGTTGGATGCATCGGCTTGACAATGCTTACTGCCCGTGGGAAGCAAGTGGCCCTGGTCCTTGCGCATGGTAGAGACTTGAAGGCGCCATGTTGTTGCAAAGATAAGAGAAAACGGTTGTTGCATCTGTATTGGAAAGCTCGACTCAGGTAATATTGTTCAACGTTTTTCTATATTTTTTGTTTTCTTTTATTTCTTAGTTTTTAAATTTCATATTTAATAGGAGTGCTATTCGAGCAGTCAATGGGGGTGATCATTCGAGGCCCGTGTCCAGAGGAAAGCCTACCGATTCATCACCAAAGTCACCTTGGAAGTAAAGGAGATCCAAAGCTGGTTTCAAGGACAAGTAGCATATTCATTTTTGGGGTTGGCAAAGAAGATTTGACGGAGGAAGAGAGAGGCTAAGTGAAAGGACGAGGGAGAGACAGGTAGAGTCGAGTGCTAGACAACCGCGTTGAGTTTTTGAGGAGTCCAGTCTGGAGCTGAAAAAAATGGTACAACTTGGGAACTTCATTGGGTTGTTTTTGTTTGTGTATAATAGCGTAACACTCATTAGAATCTATAGCCTAGAGAAGAAAGTTTTGAATTTTTTAGTATTTGATACTAGAAAAATTTAAGCTGTTTGAATTAATGTCCGTATTATTAGACTAAAAGTAAGTGAAAACATAAAGGTTGTGAATGAAACAGAGAGTGGATCAAGCCTTAGTTGATAATTACTAAGACTTCAATGGGATTGGTTTAAAAAAAGTTTTTACTGTTCAGGATTTAGCTTTTATAATTAAATTCTAATTTGGCTCTTAAAGTTGTTTCTTTTTATTTTAGGTATTGTTATTTCTCAAAAAGCTACAGGAAGAAGACAAACACCAAATACATGTAGGACCATAAAATATTCACTCCAAGAAAACTTATTTTTCATTACAGGTTTTACAACTATTATCTTGTAGAGTATTGGCAGCCGTTATAAGTGCTTGGCTTGTAGAATAACTTTAATGGAAGCCATTTTCTCTATTTAGTTGATTTTATCTCTCGGCACCTAGTTGCCAAATAGGACCATATGTGGCACTTCTTGGCTATTATTGCTAAGTTATAATCTTTTTTTTTTTTAACAACTATTAGCTTTTGCTGTAAAAGCTCTACTTATAAGCTTTGATATTTGACTTGTACTGTCATTTGGTTTATCCAGAAAATAAAGTTAAGAGCATCGTTCGGGGACAGTCATTTAGTGCAGTGAAGCAAATCAGAAGCTGGTTTGAAGGACAAACGGCACGGTCGTTCTTAGATAGTCAAATGACAAAATCGAAGCTTGGGTAGAGGGGTAAATAGATGCAATGTGGCACTTAAGGATGGAATGGAGACAAGTAGAGTCAAATGTTCACCGTCCTGGGTTATCAGAGCATACCAGGTTAGAGCTAGCAAAATGGTAAAAATGATAAATTGTGATTGTGTTCATTATTTATATCAAATGACAGGATCAATTACTATAGCTATATATATCAATAAAGACTGGTACAATGACTTACTAGCCAATAGAATCTACATTCTTAATGATTAAAAGGATTCTACACATGTCATCCTCCCTCATGGGTTAATCTCCCTATGAAACCAAATTTGGTGAGAAATAACAGACTTGTTACATTATAATGCTGGGACTAGTTAAAAAAGCTTTTGCACTCTATGGTTTATACAATTCTATTCATGTTTTTTTTTTTTCACTAGTTTTTGTAGCCAAAAACTAATTTGGCTCTCTAAATTGTTTTTAATTTTTTATTTCACGTAATATTAGGTTAGATATTAAATTGAAATCAAATACTTGAACATATGTCTTGTTTTAGTATTTGCTAGTGGGAGTGGGGCTTGTGGTCATATATGGTGCCATTATGGGGGAATTGTTTTAAATTTTATCATGGAGTACTTTGCATGATAGATATAGGGGATTTTTTTACAAATTAATTTGTTTTGAATTTACAGATGACTTTGCATTGTGCTTAGTGCTGAGGCTGAATTCCTCAAATTTTGAAAAAACTGTAATTACTGATCTAATTTGGATGCAGAATTTTCATCATATTTTGGTAGTTTAATACTTGTATCTCACTGAGCATTGGACATTATTTGGCAGGGGAAGCGTGGTATCGAGAAACGGCCTTTTCAGCTTCCTGATTTGATTGCTGCGACAGGAATTGAGAAAATCAGATAGGTCAGTTCAATTTCATGTTACAGTTAAAAAATAGTTTTCTTATGTTTCATTTAAGCTTCAGGATTTTCTAAAATGAAGAACAAAACTACTTTATGTAGCTCCTAGGCTACCTTGCCTCTGCCAAAAACATTATATATGTGGATAGTAATCTTTTTATTTTTGGGATTCGCGGTGTTGCTTTTTCTCTATTGTTAACGTTGACAATTGCTTTGGTTCTGGTTTGCATTTTATGTTACTTTATCTGCCAATTTATGCATCTGGCCAACACAGCAAATGACTTGGTTGCACTATACAGGCGTGCATTGAAAAAGAAGATAGTAAGAAGCTGAAGCAGAAGCAACGGGCGCGTATGCAGCCAAAGATGGGAAAGATGGATACTGACTATCAGGTTCTTGTCACTTTTTAGAATTTTTGTTTACCATCATCCTGTAGTTTGTGAGCTGCGGTGTCTCGTCATAAGTTTTCTTGTCTTTCTATAACTGATGAGTCTTTGTTTCCTGTTTGTTAGGTTCTCCATGATGTTTTTTTCAAATACCAAACAAAGCCTGAGCTTACTAGTCTTGGAGCTCTGTATCATGAAGGCAAAGAGTTTGAGGTATTATTCCTATTTCGAGAGTCATCATTTCTTGCACAAAAGAGTTTTGGTGTTTTTTCCAGTATCTAGTTATTGTCTTTGCTAGAGTATTTATGTTCAATCAGCTCATATCTCCAATATTGGCAAAATTTAGAATGTTTTATGATGTCTCAGAATAGAATTTACTATTTATTTCTTTTCTTTGGAGTTTGGGTGGATCAATGATATTCTTAATGTGTATGTCCTGAAATAATAGGTGGACTTGCTGATATAATCATATAAGGATAGGAAAATTTTTAATCAATGAGTTTGAAGTCACCTATTTGTTAGGGACTGATTTTGAAAAAGAAAAAGGACCTTTATCTGTAGAATGCAGCTTGCTTAGGAGTCTGCGTTACATTTTCTTTCGTGGTATACAGGTGAAGTTAAGGGAAATGAAGCCATGCATGCTCCCGCAAGAACTAAAAGAAGCTCTTGGTATGCCAGAGGGTGCTCCTCCCCCATGGCTTATCAATATGCAGGTGAGGCTGCCAGATATTTTGTGCTTGGTATCAGCTTAGGTTCTGTTAATTTGGTTTCAACCTTTTTAATATCTTTTTAATGGTTGATGTTCTGTCAGAGATATGGTCCTCCACCATCATACCCGCATCTGAAAATTCCTGGGCTGAATGCTCCTATCCCTTCTGGAGCTAGCTTTGGTTACCATTCTGGTGGCTGGGGCAAGCCTCCTGTGGATGAAGTAAGTTCATCAAAATTAATATTTATGTGCTTCTCTTTTCTGGCTATGTTTGGGGCATCATGCTGCTTTTGGTGGCGTTACTCGGTATCTTAACCATTTAAGTTCTTTGTGCTCATGAACAGCTTGGACGGCCTTTATATGGAGATGTGTTTGGTGTTTATCAACAATAACAGCCTAACTATGAGGTACTTCTAGTGTTTTCAATTTTGAAATTATTTTTGAAGCTGATGAAGATGGCCATAACAAGGTCTAGGATGCGTTAAATGTGAAGTGATTTGGGATCCTGCTTCCAATTTAGATTATTGACTGATCTGATTAGTTTATGTTTTGTTGATATTTTATTATATGTTACATTATTGTTTAGGAAGAACCGGTGGATAAGATAAGCATTGGGGGGATTTGGAGGAAGAGGAAGAGGAAGAACCGGTAGAGGAAGAAGAATTAGAAGCTGGTATTCAATCTGTAGATAGCCTTTCAAGGTAAATAGTATTCTCGTTTATTCAGTATTACTAAGATTATTTTTTTATTTGTTATTGTATTTGCAGTTTCATTTATTGATTTTCATTACTTTTTTTTTTTTTTTCGCCATTCTTTTCTTCCCCAGTACGCCTACTGGTGTTGAGAACGCTGATGCTATTGACCTCTTTACCAAGTCAGTTTTGTGATTAAAGACTCTAGTTCTGCCCTTTGCTAGTGTTAATGCTTTCACTGATGACATGATCTGAATTTTTGCCTTTATTTATTTATTGTCTCAAGGTACTTGAAGACAAACAAGAGAAAATTGCTCCTGGGACTCTGCTTGGAACAACACATGTATGCAGTCTTCTTGTTTGCAATTCTTTTTTTTTTTTTTTTTAAATTACCTCGTTTGTTGCAATTATTAAGCTTATTTTTGGCTCCTTTTTCTGGCTACAGATATGTCGTTAACACTGGCAACCAAGACAAGGCAGCAGCTGCTAAAAGGGTAAGAATATGCTTTATTTTAATTTTTTCCATCGTGCTAGGAAGTTGTTGGCGTTGGTCACTAAGCCCTCGTGGTGTTTTCTTGAAGAAGCTGATGTACTTGATTTTAACCTCGAACAGCACAGTGTGATGAAACCTCTAGCCTCACACTATAGTGAAGTCATGCATTATAATTCTGGTAACAAAATATGGAGTCTAAATGAAACACGTTTGTCTAAAGTCTGTACGTGAGATATAAATCTGCATGCAACAATTGTTGGACTAATAAGGTGACACGGTTTGTTGGAAATGAAATCTTTCTAAGAGTGTTTATTGTACTCATCTTTTTCCTTTCCAAAAGCATCCTTATTATGTATTATTTTTCAAAAGCTACAAGATGAAGATAAACACCAAATACTAAATATCATCACATGCCATTACATTTTTGGAAAATACATAAGAAAGAATTTATTTATCATGACAATTTTATGGAATTTATTTTTCATGATGGTTTTTACAATAAGATAATTTTATTTCTTTAAATTGTTTCAAGATGTTATACATATTGATTATTGAATTCAATTTAATTTTTTAGGAAACCTTAATTTAATTTTGTATGTACCCTTGAATTTCTTTGTTTCTTTTGCTTTCTTCTTTTTTATATTATGTGAGATAATTGGGTTGATTAATATAATGATTTAGTTGTCCTCTCCTTTTAAACACATACCCTTATTGTATGTGAGATATAATCCTAGTTTCTTAATACTTTGGAATTAATCTACAGTTTGTGAGAGAAATGGAGAAAATTTCACTGGAGCCCAAATTGCGTTTCCAGGCTCATACGTTAAACCGGCCCACCTTAACGCAGAATAGAAGCATGCTAAGAAGGGCCAGCCGAATTAGTTGGCAACCCATCAATGAGTTTTGACTTTAATCCAGCTCTCTCCATTTTAAAATTGATGCATCAAAGTTCAATATCAAATTCATCTACTTGATTTTCTTTCTTCCATCATCTGAACAAGTTCAGTTTAATAAATTCTTCCGAGCATCTGGTGCAACTTGCTTTTCCCTTTTAAAACAGTTTCCAGTCTCGTAGCTTCCTTTGCCTTCCGCATTGCTGTGCTTGTCTCCAACTAGGTCCAAAATAATAGTTTTAAATATAGGTCCATTACCTCTCAAGTCAATTCAGTTCTTTGCCACTTTCTAAATGTCAATGAAAGCCAAGTAAAGCCATTAAACCAATTATTAAAAGAGTTAAAAAAATCTATCATGCCAAGCAGGGAAAGCATTTATATAATGTCTTTTTACGTAATCCTCTAATTATAGAGACTTTCCTAAGTATTACAAAATACTTACCTCAAAATGATTGTAACTAATCTCCCATAACAATATGTAAGTGAATAGCTTTTCTTTATGAATTAGGCTTATACCTTATTCATTATATTTATTCGAGGTATGATTATTACACTCAGTCTTATTAGTATTAATAAAATTTATCAAGATACCGTCTCTATTCTCTACAAAAAAAAAAAAATATTCTCCCCCAACAAGGGGGTGATTATTGCATAAAACCCCATAGAAGTGAAATGCCTAGGAAATTACTAATAAAATTTCCGCAATTGCTACCTAAGCTATTCATTTTCCATTTAATATAATTTTATTTAATATAGCTTAATATGATTTTATTTTTATCCGAAACAATTTATTTTCTCTTGTGATAGATGCTTACTATGCAACAAGTGAAAATCTCGTACCCAAGCCCATATCGGTTCGTTAGCTCTTGCACCACAATCCATAAAGTATATGTAATAATTTTTTTTTTTTGCAAATATTCCTTCACGTCTTTAAAGAAAGTGGGCTGTAATGCCCGTTTTGGTAGGAATAAGGGGCGGGGACCAGATTTTTCCTAACCATACTACTTTAGATAATCCGACGGCTGCAGAAGCAACGAATAAATTCCACGAGCATTTATCCATTCTTTATTGCAAAAGAACCATATAAATATCATGAGCATCTGTCTATTCCTTCATCTGCCCGACAAGTAATTCGGTCATGATTGTCCTTATGCAAAGCAAAACGAGCATATTTTCCTTTCGTCCTTCAATTACTATAGGAATGCATCTTCCACAATTCATTTTTAGATTTATTTTTTTACTTGAAAGCAGCGAATATTCACTTAAAGAATTATTACAAATTTTTACAAATTTTTATTTTATATATTACGCAAGAAAAACGTTGTTCGTTTTTGTTCATTGTGTCTGACCAAAAAGATAGTGTTACAAATATATCCATTATCTTTCAAGTTAGTTCTTTGTCACTCTCCAAAATATTAACAAAAGACAAGTAAAGTCATTAAGCCAATTATTAAAAGAATATAAAAGAAAGAATATCATGCCAAGCAGGGAAGGCATTTACATTATGTTTTTTACGTAACCCTCTAATTATATACACTTTGCCAAGTACTACAAATTACTAACCTCAACTTGATTATAACTAGTCTCCCACAATAAGGGAGTGATTATTGTGTAAAGGCCCGTAGAAATGAAATGCTCAAAGAATCATTAGTAAATTACTACAGCTGTTGCATGAGTTATTTATTTTTCATTTTTTTTCAATTCCTTTTATTTAATATAATTTTCTTTTATATCCTATAAGGAATTTATTTTTTCTTCTCATAAATGCAACGGGTGAAAACAACCCCGATCCAGCATGCTCTTGCACCAAAATCTATAAAGTATATGGAATAAGTTTTTTTTTCTTTCCTTCAAAAAAGTATTCCTTCGCATCTTTAAAGAACGTGGCCTATTATGCCCTCTTTGCTAGGATTGAAAGTGGGTTAAGGGGGGACCAGATCTTTCCTAAGTATATTACTTTGGATAATCTGACAGCTGCAAAAGCAGCAGAATAAATACCACAAGCATTTATCCGTTCCTTCATATGTCAGGATGGACAATCCGACAATTGCGAAAGAAATGTATGAATATCATGAGTATCGGTCCATTCCTTCATCCGTCCAATAAGTAAGGTGCAAATAGCATGAGCATCTATCTGTTCCTGTAGAAGTTAGGTTGCATAGTTTGATAGCTGCAAAAGTTTAGGGTATCAATGGCACGAGCATCAATCCGTTCCTACATATGTTGGGTTTTTAAGGGAATGAGGTTAAGGGACGTTAGATACCGAAGTTTTTTTAATGGTCCCGAAAGTTAGAAAATTAAGACAAGCAAATGGATTATTATTTTCAAACTAGCACACAAACCTACGATTTTTTATTTGAAAATCTAAAATGCAAGAGAAAATGTTAGAATATTTTCTACAAGTTGTTCTTCTGACAATATTTTTCAAATCTCTTGATAATTGAGTTATGAAATATTTTAACTCAACCATAAAACGTAACTCTTACTATGTTTAAGATAATAAATATATTGTTTGGACATTTAAAAAAGAAAATGGGTTTTGAAAAATGCAATTTAAGAATTTTGAATTCAACTATTATGAATCAAGACACAATTTTCATATTTGATAGACATAGAAAAGAAGATATTAGTTTTTTTATATGTGATAAAAAATTATTCTATTGTAATAGATATAAATAGAAAAACAAATTATCATCTCAATCTTGAATATGATAATATTAGTTGATTGTTGTAAAATAAATCTGTAAAAAAAATGCACTTCTATTACCCTTTTTTTTTTTATTTGTGGGTTTCTTTTATATTTTCATTTCAATCCTAATAAGAGGTTTATTTTCCCATAAATGTCCAACGACGAAATGGTTTTCAGTGACATGTTTTAACCTATAGCCCTTGTTGATGAACTTAAATGACACCAAAATGACGAACAAGTGGTGTAAGTGTGGGTCAAAAGTGTTTGCTCTTGGGGAAAAGAACAAACGAATGGGTGGCTGCTATAAAAAAGAAGAGGGAGTACTTAAAAAAAAAAAAAAGAACAAATAAGTGTCAGTGTCCATTGTGAAACATGAATTTTTTTTTTCTTTTATTATAAAAGAAAGAGCGAGTGCTTTAGATAAGGATCAAAGATTGTCCATGTCTGTTTTGAAGCAAGAAAATTAAGCTACATTCTAAAAGTTTAATAAGTATGCATGGTAAGAATCAACCCAAACAATAAAGAAGTGAAAAAGCTTGAAAAAGAATACAAAGACTTAAGAAGTGCCAAGCTTTAGTAGCTCTTTGCTTTATTTAGTCATAACTGTTACTATGCAAAACAAAGCAATCATAACTTCCTTATATCTTTTAATTACTTCAAAAATGTTTCTTTTCTCATTGTTTCTTAGATTTATTTCTTTACCTAGAAGAAACAAATATTCACATAAAATTTCCTACAAATCTGAGCAAAAAAGAATTATTACAATTTTTTTTTCATTTTGATTTTATTTTTTCATAAAAAAAGCATATACAGATTTCTTCGTCATGTATTGTGATTTCTAGAATTAAGATTACGATTAAATTCTAACAACTAATCATTTTTGCTTTACCTTATCATGTATCAAGTTTTTAAACAGAATCAATCAAGATTTTGGACTATAAAATTGGCTTAACTTAGTTAGATTATGACTTCAATTTTAAGGTAAAGCAACTGTTGAGATTTGCTGTGCAAGTTTGTTATATGTTCATTCAAAAGTTAAAGATTGATTCCGAAAAACTCCTTTACAGTCTTATTTTTCTTCAGTTTGTTTGATTTTGTTCACAAACTCATATTTTTCCTGAAATATAAATATTGAGAATTCAAGAGTTATGAGGATCTAAGTGAGTGATTTGGAGAATAGCTATTGCTATTTTGCAGCATCAAAACCTTTTTAGATGGTTGAGTGATTGGTTGCTTTCTAGCTCTGCTCAACTATATAAGGGAGATCCCTCTATCCTACGCTAAGGTATATGGACGTTGAAATTTTGGTATTTATTTTGCTAAGCTTGTCTTTCAATATAATGTAGTAAGTATTGTGCCCTAAAAGTTTGCTATTAGTAAGTAATATATCTTAGTATTCCATTGTTCCCAGGGGGAGTCGAATTGGCTAGTAGTTAATCGAATCTATGCACTGGTTCTTGTCCACTATAGTAGTGGGAATTTTGGCAAATTGTCAAGCATCGGCCGGTTTTTTCAACTATAACTTGAGGCATAAAGTATGCTGTTCATTGCTTTAGAAAAAGTACTGCGGATGCTTTAGAAAAAGAAGGAAGGAGTGAGAGCGTGTTTGAAAAACAATCAAGCAAAAAAAGTTTGATGTGTGAATCAACTAAAAAAATGCTGCAGACAGGAAAAAGCTAAGGAGAAAGGATAGACTCTGTCCAACATAACCGACAATCTCTAGTGGCTGACTGCTTTAGTCCTTTCACATTATAGGAAGTATTCTTTAACGTCTTTAAAGAAAGTGGCCTGTTATGCCCTTTATGCTAGGAATGAGAGTGGGGTTAAGGGGGAACCACATCTTTCCTAAGTATGTTACTTTGGAGAATCCCACAGCTACAAAAGCAACAGAACAAATACCATAGGCATTTATCCATTCCTTCAAATGTCAGGTTGGACAATCTAGCAATTGTGAAAGAAACGTACAAATATTAACATCTACCCTACAAGTAAGGTCCCAATAACATTAACATCTATCCTTTCCTTCACATGTCAGGTTAGATGGTCCGACAACTGCAAAAGCTTAGGGTATAAATAGCATGAGCATCCATCCATTCCTTCATATGTCGGGTTTTAAAGGAATGAGGTTAAAAGACGTTAGATACCAAAGTTATTTTAATAATGGTTCTGAAAGTTAGAAAACTAAGACAAATAAATATGGATTGTTGTTTTAAAATCAGCAGAGAAACCTACAATTTTTTGTTTGAAAATCTGAAATACAAGAGAAAATGTTAGAAGATTTTCTACCAGTTGTTCTCGTAACAATGTTTTTCAAATCTCTTGATAATTGAATTCCCAAATATTTTTATTGAACAGAAAAGCATAGACATTATTGTGTTTAAGATAATAAATATATTGTTTGGATATTCAAAAAAGATAACGCATTGTGAAAAATCTAATTTAATAATTTTGAATTTAACTATTATGAATCAAGACAAAATTTTCATATTTGATGGACAAAGAAACGAAGATATTAGTTTTTTTATATGTGATAAAAATTATTTTGAAAAGATTGTAATAAATATAAATAGGAAAACAAATTATCATCTCAATTTTAATTTTTGGGTTTCTTTTATATTTTTAAAAGGTTTATTTTCTCATAGATGTCCAAAGATGAAATGGTTCCCAATGAAATTGTTGAACCTATAGCCCTCGTTGATGAACTTCAATGACAACAAAATGACGAACAAGTGGTTTAAGTGTGGGTCCGAAGTGTTCGCTCCTTGGTAAAAGAACAAATGAGTGGGTGGCTGGTTTAAAAAAGAAGAGGGAGTACTTCAGAAAAAGTACAAATAAGCCTCAAGTGTTGGGAGAAAGAATTATTACAAATTTTTTCACATTTTTCTTAGATTTATTTCTTTACCCAAAAGTAATGGATATTCACATAAAGTTTCCTACAAATCTAGTCAGAAAGAATTATTGCAAATTTTTTCTCATTTTGATTTTATTTTTACACAAAAAAAACATATACAAATTTCTTTTTCATGTGTTGTAATTTCTAGAATTAAGATTACGCCTAAATTCTAACAACTAGTCATTGTTGCTTTACCTTATCATGTACCAAGGTTTTAAATAAAATCAATTAAGAATTTGGATTATAAATTGGCTTAACTGAGTTAGATTATGACTTCAATTTTAAAATAACTAATTAAGAATTTGTGATATTTGAGGTCCGTTACCTCTTGTGTATTAGGCTTTTTAAATTTTTGGTCTTATAATAGTGGACACTCCTGGATCCATTTATGCGATGCAGAATCCTATTTATTATGCTATAAATTTAAGACTATATTTTCAGTAAAAATCAGAAGAGTTATATTTTCAGTAAATTTAAGACTATATTATCACTTCTAAAGAGTTATCTGTTTGGTGGCATTATTAACACAACTTAGAAATGAAATATTTATAATTTATAAATAGTCAAATTGACATAAACGTTTTTGCTTTGATTTTTTTGTGGTTTGTGCTATTTTTTAGTTATTCCACGCTTTAACTGTTTGTAGCATAAAAATTATTTTATTTATAGGGTATTGAATATATATGTATGACGTGTGCTAAATCAGTTAATTATAAAGTAATTTTCACAAAGTAAGATGATAAATTGATGAATTATTTATCAAATTTAACTATCATTTAGAGATCAAATTATTTCTTTGATTGTATGGTTGAGATGTAGATATAAGAACTTCATGGCAGTTTTACCGCTTTACTTCTTCCAACCACGGCGGATCCATCATGCTTTTGTTGGGTTAAATATTGAATCACAATTGCTGATAGCTGTAATAATGGTCTGTGAATATAAAACTTCCGTTATACGTGTCCTTTCCGTTAAAGTCTGACAATTAAATATTCGTTATACCTATTTAACTTCTTTTTTATTTAAATGTAACAGAATGACTTGACAAAAGAGTACTTCTCAATCAAAATTTCTTTTCTTTTTCTAATAGTTGGAAAATGGTTCTTAAACTTTTATGATTACTAAATTGCCTAAAAATTCAATGTTGAACAAAGACGTGGGAAGTTTGTATTCAAAAGAACCTGTTGTCTCTCTCTTGCCTTCGTGCATTCTTAGGTTGGAAACGTCAGTTAATTCTTAGGTTGTTAGGGGCTAGAAGGTAGAACGTGTGGAAGAACTTCAACCAAGAAGACGAAATATCGAATTCATATGATGCCATTGTAAGTTAACTTTTTTTCTCTAGTGTCAATCTTTGCTGCGAGCTTCCCCTATTAAAAAATTGAAATTAAGCTTAACTTAATAAGCTAAAATTATAGTGGATATCTCACAATATTGTCATTACAGGTAATCTACAGAATTGAATCCGTATTGGTCATTATAAAAATGTCACTCTTGGGCATAGAAAAAATATCACAAGCTAATTTTTTTTTAGTGAGAAGTAACATGATTATTTTCAAGTTAGGTAAGAAGAAATAGAAAGATTAATAAAGGAGAATTTGACGTGGTAAAACTAATTGAAAGAATTACTTAAGATAAGTCAAATGTTAGTCGGTTGATAAATCAAAAATTAGTTTCTAAAGACAAATAACATGATTATTGCAAGGATATGTTCAAAAAATAATGCAAAGATTATGGAAAAATATTTGAATATGTTACAACTAATTGAAATGATGGCTAAATGGCATCTTCCATCTATTGAATTTAGAATACCATATATATTATAGTTTAGTTCTTGACATGATAGCTTATTGAAAGGGATGATTGATGGAAGAATCATAGTGAGTTATCAAACTTTAATAATTGTTAACTCATTTGAAAGATCAGAGTTAAAATCTATACAATAATTTTGTAACAACCATTATATTGTCCTTTTTGGTAGGCAAATTATATCTTTTTAGCAACAATAAATGATTGCCCTTTTTTTTTTTCTTTTTTCGTGGCAATGGTGAACCGATGGGTTTGCAATGTGGATTGCACGGCCTGATTCTTCCAACCACGACAATCTTACAAAGTAGGAAGGTGGGTGAGTATATAGAAGTTTCAAGAAAATATGTGTATAGAATAAAGAAGAAGGAAAATATCTTAAATCTTTTGGTTGTTTCTCTTGAACTTTAGAATGCAAAAGTTGTAGCTTATTTATGCAAAAACCTTTTTTTATAATTAAATTAGAGTTTGAAATTGCTTAATGTACAATAAGATATGAATCAATCATTATAATTTTTACTTATCAAGAATTAATGACTTAATAAACTATTGAAATATATGCTCTTCTCACTTTAAAAAATATGGTGTAATGGAGACCAACTAACTTTGATGGGAAAATAACAAAATTTTCATATTACACAAAAAATAAAAGTTTATCATCTCTTTATCAAGCCTTGTGATTTTTGCAATTACAATTATATATGGTTTTTTATAACTCTACATTATAGTGTATCAAGATTTTGAAATGAGTAAATTAATATTTTTAATCTAAAATTGCCTTAAGTTAATTAGAGGATGCCTTTACTTTTAAAAATTTGTATTTATTTAGTGGCATTGAAAAAAATTGTATTTTTAATGATTTTTTCAAAATATATACCTCTTTTTTTTTTCTATCTTTCTCTTTTTTTTCTTTGACACAAGAAAAATAATCATGCAAAAAAGGTCCATATAATGTCAAAATAAAAAACGGAACTACAACTGATGCGAATCAAGTTAAGGCCCATATCAAGGAGAAGCCCAATGATGTGAATCAATTTAAGGCCCATATCAAGAAGAAGCCCAAGCCAAACCCAAGCCTTATTAGTTCTTATATCAAAGAACTTGGGCCACCATGGGATCCAATCCATTTAGTTAAGGTCCAATAGACCATTCAACAAATGGGGGTCCAACAAGCCCATTCAACAATGGAGGCTACCAAAATGGTTAGGTTATCTACCATGTGCCTACCAAAATGGTTAGGTTATCTACCATGTGCCTACCAAAATGGTTAGGTTGCCCCCCCCCCCACCTATGTTTATTGTATTGTATTTTATTTTCTTATGTTCCTTAGCTCTCCCTATAAATAGAGGGCATGAGTTCATTTGTATCACAACTTGAAGACTTGAGAAATATAAGCTTGTTTTGAGAGAAACCTTAGTGTTTCATCTTTGTTTCCTTTAATCAAATCTTGCCAAAGATTGGTGGTGGAGCAACTCCCTGACTGGTGGTTTAACCTTTACGTCTTGGAGGGTCACTTGGCATCTATCCTTTACCTTTTCCCAAATTTCGTTTTTCTCCACTCTCATTACCTAAACCATCATCATCCTTCACAGAAAATACCAGAAACACAAAAAAAAACGTTCTTCATATATTTCCTTACCATCCAACCCTCATCTTCCTTGTTTCATCTTTTATTGTTTAAATTCTGTATCTTTACATTCTAGTATTATACTTTTCAGTCTTTATATTCTTGTTCTTAAATTTCAGCCTTTATATTCTTGTTCTTAAATTCCAGTATTTATATTCCTACTTAAATTCCTTGTCATTATTCAAGTCTTAAGATTCTACTCTTTTGTTTCCACTCAGTAATATTTCTTATCATTTTTACCTTATTCGTAATTTTGAGTTTTCGTCCTAAATCATTCATTTTTCCAGCTTTTGTTTCCTTTCTAGGTTATCCCAAACCCTTATATTTCATTATTCCTTCTTATTTCCTATTTTCAATCCTAGCTCACTCTTTATCCCATCACGATTCGCATCAACAACTGCGAAAAAACTAAAGCAAGCAGACAAAGGCTCGAGACCAAGTATTCGACGATCCCTAAGTGATCCTTGACAAACAATTATTATTGAATATTGAATATTATTGATATACGATAATATTGTTTTGATTGCACGGTGGCCCATATCAAAAAAGTGGGTTAGTGCGAGAATAACAAAAGCTGAAAAGATGGCACTGTAATTCTTTGGGAATACGCAACGAATGACCTCGAAGATTGAACTAAGCAGGACCTTAATGGGATACAGCTAATTGAAAAGATGGTTGATAAACGAGGACAAAGACTCGATTGATGCACCGCCAACCTTTTTTCATAAATTTTTCCTTTCAATCTCGAAAGAAGTGCATTTTCTCTTGCTAGAAAATAGGACTTCGAATGAAGAAGCGAAGTGGGTAAGCCATTTATTAGTCTTATGTAAGGATTAATTGCTAGACAATATGATTTATAGTAATATATTATATTTTTTTATTTATTTATGCGAATTAGTTTGTGTGAGCTCGCGTAGTCTAAAAGGTCTGCCAACCAAAACAATTTAAAAAACTTGATTGTTGGAAGTCTAAAAACGTAAATTAAAAAAAAAAAAAAACAAAGACGAAGAATCAAGACCAGCAAGTGGACAGAACGTGGCTTGGCTTGTCTGGTTTTGGGTCATATAAAAATAGACGATACACCTTGAGCCTTCTACGCATCGAAAACTAATCTTCATTCTAGTCTCCAACACTTCTCTTGCTCTCTCTTTTATTCATCATCAAGAAATGGCGGAAGGAGCTCTCTTCAGCGTTGCTGGGGGAATCATCAATAGTTTGGCCCCGCTGGTCCGCGAAGAGATCGGACGGCTGTGGGGTGTCCAAAGTGAGCTAGAAAAGCTGCAGAATACGGTTACGACAATAAAAAATGTGCTTCAGGATGCAGAGAAGCGAAAGACTGGGAGCCAAGCAATTAGCGGTTGGCTCGAGCAGCTTAGCGATGTGCTCTATGAAGCGGATGACTTGCTGGATGCTGTTTCTACCGAAGCTCAACGACGAGAAATAATGACCCGAGGAAAAAAGATGAAGGAGGTACGCGTTTTCTTTTCCAAATCGAACCAGCTCATCTATGGTCTTAACATGGGTCATAAGATTAAGGAGATGAAAGAGAAATTTCATAACATTGCGGCCAATATAAAAAGCTTCGGGCTCCTAGAGAATACTGTAGAAACAAGAGTCATTAATAGGAAGAGGGAGGAGACTTATTCTTCTTTAGGTGCAGAAAAAATTATTGGTCGAGAGGATGACAAGGTGGCAGTTATAAATCATCTAATGGAGTCCAACGTCGAAGCAAATGTTTCAATTATTTCAATCGTTGGTTTTGGGGGGTTGGGAAAGACTGCGTTAGCTAAACTTATATTCAATGATGAAAAAATTCAAAAATATTTTGAGGTAAAGATATGGGTTTGTGTCTCTGGTAGCTTTGAGGTTAAAGACATTATCAAGAATATATTAGAGATTGCAAAAGGACAGAAACCTCAAACTGATTTAATGGAGATATTAGTACGTGACCTTAAAAATGAAATTAATGAAAAGAAATACTTGCTTGTATTGGATGATGTATGGAATGAAGAAGGTGAAAAATGGTCAAAGTTGAATGATCAGTTAAAGGCAGTAAAATATTAGTCACAACACGAAAAGAAGATGTTGCAAAGATTATGCGATCAAAAGAAATACATCATTTAAATGGTCTGGAGGAACAACACTCATGGGAGTTGTTTAAGAAGATGGCTTTTGAGAATGGGGTAGTTTCAGAGAGCTTAGAGGCTATGGGAAATGTAATTCTTAAAAAGTGTAGAGGTGTTCCTTTGGCAATAAAGACCGTAGGAAGATTGTTATATTCTGAAAGTTTAGAAAGATGGCAAAAATTTATAAATGAGGAACTCTCAACTATAGATCAAGAAGCAAATGATATTCTACCAACTTTGAAATTAAGTTATGATGATCTTTCGTCTCATTTAAAACATTATTTTTCTTTTTGTAGTTTATTTCCAAAGGATTATATTTTTAAGAAAGCAATACTAATAAATCTTTGGATAGCACAAGAATATGTTGAATATGAAGGAAATTTATGCTTGGAAGATATCGGTAATGAATATTTTATGAATTTACTTTGGAGATCATTTTTCCAAGAAGTTCAGAAGGATGAGTTTGGTAACATAATTGGATGCAAAATGCATGATCTCATGCATGATCTTGCCATATCAGTGGCTGGACCATTGATAATCTCATTTCCTTCTAAGAAGAGCATTAATTTCAAGAGAAGTCATCATGTAGCAGTTACTTATAATATAAGTTCTTTTGCTAAGATGAGTCCATTGTATAAAGCAAGTAGGATAAGAACATTTCTTTGTCCTATAGCAAATGAGACTCATGATGAAGTCAAAATTGATTGTGAAATTATTTTAAAAAGTTTCAAGTTTTTGCGTGTTTTGGATCTAAGTAGAAGAAAGCTTAAACATGTGCCAAGCTCTGTTAGTAAATTGAAACATTTGCAGTATCTTGATCTTTCTTGGAACCAAAAAATCAAGAAGTTGCCCAATTCCATAATTACATTGGTGAATTTACAAAATCTTTGTCTTCATCATTGTTATGAGCTCAAAAAATTACCAAGATTTGGGAAACTTGTCAACCTTAGGCATTTTGACATTAGTTGGTGCACTAAATTGAGGTCTTTGCCAAGAGATATTACCAAATTAGTCAACTTGAGACATCTTAACATTAAAGATTGTGAGCGGATCAAGTATTTGCCAAGAGGAATTAGTCAACTGACTAATCTTCAATTGCTAACAGATTTTCTGGTGAATTCGGATTCACTCTCTAGCTATAGTAGTGGGGTAGCTGAATTAAGTGTTTTAAATAAATTGAGAGGACATCTAACCATTCAAGGTCTGATTGGTGGAAAAGGTGTTTTAAAAGAATACAAGGCTAAAAATTTATTGGGCAAAGAAAATCTCAATTCTTTGCGTTTGGAGTGGAGTACTTTTAGTGGTGTCCATGATTGGGACAATGACGTGTCAATGGACAGCTTGCAGCCGCACCAAAATTTGAAATGTTTGGAATTAAGTAACTATTGTTGCCCAAGGTATCCAACGTGGCTATCATCCCTTACAGGTCTTGTTAGTTTGTCATTAAATGAGTGTAGAAAATGGCGAGTCTTGAGCCACTGAGTCATCTATCTTCTCTCCAGAGTCTTAAGCTTTACAAAATGAATGATCTGGAATATATATCTTATGGTGAGTGGGGTGATTATTCTCTATCGTCAGCACCTAGGACGTTTTTCCCATCCCTAAAAGAAATTGATGTGAGAAACTGCCCAAATCTCAATGCGTGGTGGCGGGACTCTTCTCCAGAGTTTGTAAGTTTGCTTCCTTTATTGGAGGCGATGAGGTTTTTCCCATCTCTTGCGGCTTTGATTGTACGTGAATGCCGAAATTTGAAAGGTTGGTGGCAGGATTCTTCTACGGAGGTTGAAAGCTTGCTCTGTTCATTTCCTCTTCTTTCATGGGTAGACATTAAAGGCTGTCCAGGATTGACTTCAATGCCGAAGTTTTCCCTTCTCATAGAATCATCTTTGATGTGTACAAATGACAGCTGGAAGTCATTGCAACAAATACTGATGATGAGTGTGTCAGTAACAATAGCATCCTCTCCGCTTGTTGGCTCTTTACGCACTCACCTCTCAAAATTGAAGGAGATATATTTCTACTCTGTTTCAAACCTCGAAGCCCTCCCAGAAGAGGGATTGCAAAGCCTTACCTCTCTCGAGATTTTAAAATTCTCTGAATGTGCCAAATTAAAGTCTCTCTCTCCAGGCATAAAATATCTCACGACACTTCAAAACCTGAATATTTGGGGATGTCCAGTATTTACGGATGAGGAGGATGGTGGGATGCAATGGCAATATCTCAAAAGTCTTCTCTTTCTTTCCTTTTCAAATCTTCCGCAATTGTCATCTCTCCCTTTAGGCCTTCAACATGTTACAACTCTACATGATCTTTACATTTCAAATTGCCAAAACTTAATGACTCTCTCTCCCGCAATGCAAGACCTCAAGAGTCTTCTCTCTCTCTCCTTTGACAGTCTTCCCAAATTGTCCTCACTCATACCAGATCTTCAACATGTTACCACTCTAAGAAAACTCGGGATTTCGATGTGTGAAAGCTTGACGGTTCTCTCTCCGGTAATAAAACATTTCCCAACAGTTGAAGAACTATACATTTCGTGCTGTCCAATGCGTGCAGATGATAAGCATGAGATTCAATGGCAGAGCTTCAAGAATCTTCTCTCTCTTTCCTTTCGGGATCTTCCGAAATTGTCCTCTCTCCCTCTAGGTCTCAAACATGTTACCACTCTAAGAGAACTCAAGATTGTAGAATGTAACCGCATGAGGACTATACCAAAATGGATTCGCCAGTGCAAATCACTTGAAATGCTTACTATTCATTGGTGTTCCAAGTTGAGATCATTGCCCGTTGGATCGCGTGGGCCATGGTCTTTGCAGAAGTTAGAGATTAAGGGTTGCCCCCTCTTATTGCGAAAATGTGAGAGAGAAAAGGGTAAATATTGGGCAAAGATTGCCCACATCCCAGATTTAAAATTGCGACTGCCATCAGAAAGATAATCTGTTCGCAGACGCGTGTTATGGAAATGCAAATCTGTCCGCAGTCGCGTGATATTGAAATGCAAACGTGTCCGCAAGCGCACGTAGAAATTTGGGTAAGTGTCATTCTTTTAGAGAAATTAAAGTATTGACCTTTTTTACTTTCGTTTTCTTTATTTTTCTCTCTCTAATCTCTTGGTTGCTAAATTTCAAATCTGAAAGCACTTATAAAAGCGAGTCTGACTATTGAATTTCCGTAGAATTGGGGTACGAGACTTGTTCAAAGATTTGGACTATACAACTTTTGCTGTAAGTCAGCATTGATTAAATCTTCTCTTATTTCCTATTGCCCTCTTCATATGAATTTCACCTACATGTCCATATTTTTGCCCAACCGTTTAGTTATAGGCCTAAAAAGTTATGGTTATAACCGTTTAGTTATAGCCATTGTGGCTCAAAAAGATATTGCTATTATTTCTTTGAATACAAAAAGATAAATTAAAGAGAAGTGTTATTTGAGGAAAAGTTTTGATAAACAACACAACTTAGAGATAAGGTTGAGACATGTAAAAATATGTCTTCTTATTCACATTGTATCCCATTTTTTGCAAAAAAATTTAAGAAATTTGAAATTTAAGATAAGTAATGTTAACGGATAATAAACAAGAAAAAAAATATTAATTGGAAATGGGTTTACGATTTAGTTAAGGATTATTGAGACTTGCAACCGAAATTTTTATTTTTGTTAGTTTTTAATCAAATATAAATTTAAGTTTTTCAGAATTATTTATTTTTATTCATGGTATTAATAGGTTTATTCACGTGGATACCACACGTCAATGACACTTAGATATGCACCCTGACAATACTGCCCGTGGGAAAAAAGTGGGCCATGGTAGAGATCTGGAGGTGCCCAATGATGCTACAAAGATTAGAGAAAAAAAATTGATCTACATTCTTATAGTAAATTTGGACATGTTTGAGACAAGTGTTCCGTCGATTCAGGTAATGTTGTTCATCTTTTTAAAATTAACTACTTGACCTTTGAATTTATTTCATTTTTTTTTTTCCTTAAGAGGAGTGTTATTCAAGGGGTCATCCATTCGAGAAGCGTATTTACAGGAAAGTCTACAAAGTCATCATGAATGTCAACAGTGGCAGGGAAGGAGATCGAAAGTTGGTTTCAAGACAAAAGGCAAGGAAGATTTGGGCGGAGGAGTAAGAGAGAGGATAAGGGAAAGGACGAGAGACATGCAGAATTAAGGGATGGACAACCACACTGAGTTATCAAAGTAGTCTGACCTTGTGCTGGTGAAAACGGTATTAACTAATGAGCACGACTGGATTGCTTGTGTATATATAGGATCAATCACTGCAATTATTTATTAATCTAAGTAAAGATATGCACACTGACTTAATATCCGCTAAAATCTATAGTTTTGATAGGTAAGAGGATAGATTACTTATCATCATTTCTCATTAATTGTACTTGCTATAAAAAATAGTATAAAAGAAAGTTTAATTTTTTTTAAAATGGCAATATTAGAACAATTAAAAGCTATTCTAATTTTCATTTGAGAAAATTGCTTATGTTAATACATTGAGATAAGGATAAAGATAAAGTTGGAGAAGTGAATTAGATGGTACGTGGGAGTGGGTCTAGCCTTAGTTGATAATTACAAAGGTTTTATCCCTAGAGTTTGGTTTAAAAGAGGTTTTTACATTTCATGGTTTATATAATCTTATACATATTTTTAAAAATATTTATGATTAAATTCTAATTTGGCTCTTTAATTTTTTTTTATTTTATTTCAGGTATTCTAAAGTTTCTTTATATGAGTATTAAATCAAAATCAAATTCTTATAATATAAATGTACATTCTTTAATAAAGTAAGAAAGTTGATAATAGAGTTGCCTAGTGAATAATGAATTGCCCTCAATGTATTATTGAGTTTAGAAATGCTATATATACTCTTATTTAATTTAATTTTTACTTTTTATGGAACTTTCTTTAGCTAGAAGGTGCAAATTTTTGGAAGCTAGAACCACTACACCAAGCATTTTGATGATGAGTACAATAGGCTTCCTCTTCATTTTTTTGCACTCTTCCCAAATTGAACCAAATAGAAATACATGTCTCTTTGCTATCATCATTTTTCTCTTTTAACTCTCTTCGTTGCTAAATTCCACATTTAAAAGTGACAACGTTAGTTAAAGTATTGAAGTATTCAAAGACTAGTGTTATATGAAAATACTAAAAGAACTTTAGTATTGTATAAGAAAGAACTTCAAATGCTATATTATTTGAAAGGACTAAATACCATTGTTTTCAATTCTTTTAGTCAAATATTAATTTCACTTTCTTCCTTTCAATATATATATATATATATATATATATTGGTTTACTTATGTAGATGTTAGATGAAAACATTGAAATTAGTTAAAGTGTCTTCTAGTATCCCAAAAACTAATGGTATATTGAAAGAATTTCAGTACTGTATAAGAAAGCATTTCAAATGCTATATGAAATGCTTTTAGTCAATTCTTTTAGTCAAACATTAATTTTGCTCTCTTCCTTTTAATTTATATATTGTTAACTTTTTTTTTTGTTCACTTGTGTAGATGTTAGGTGAAAATACTGAAATCAATGAGAGTGCATCTTTTACAAATAAATTGACAATATAATTATATAACAATTGGTCAATAATTCAACTTTTGTTATGCAGGTCCCTACTATGGTTATGCCAAACCTGATAAAAAATCGGTTAAGCTAGAATTCTGTATGTGATTTACAAGCTTCTTTCTCTTAACTTTTTTGATTTAGTATTTAGTGTATTGATGGATTCAGGTACACGGAGAGGTAATCATCTTTTTCGCCTTCAAAACATCTTTAAAGCTTGTATTATTTTTCAAAAAGCTACATGAGGAAGACAAACACCAAACACCCAATACCATCACGTTTCGGAAAAATACATGCACAAGCTTAAAGTTTTCACTACAAAAGAATTTATTTGATTTTAATGTTAGCACCTACCAGCTTTTGCTGTAGAAGTTCTGACGGATTGACTTTTGATAAGTATCATCAAGAAAGGAAAAATTAAAGGGGTCGCTGGAGGCGTCGTGAAGTCATAATAAATGTCAACTTTGTGCAGTGAATAGATCAGAGGCTGTACAATCATTCTTGGAAAGAAACACGAAAATTGATGGAAAAGCAAACAAATGCAACACAGCTATGTGAAAAGATGGAAAAGAGTCAAGTAAAGTTGAGTTATTTGAGAAGCTTGGCCGCAAGTGAAAATGGTAGAATTTCTGTTCTTGATTGGGTCGTAAAAAGACTTACATAATAATTTAATAAGTAATCTTAATAGTAAAAAGAGTTGTTTACTGTCATCTTCTCTTGCTGGTTGATCTTGCTATAATAAAAATTAAGTTTTATGGAGAAATAATGAAACTTATGGAAAGTTTGCCATTTTCTCTTAAAGCTCATAGCCTCTATAATCATGATCATAAAAAATTTATAGTCCATCAGTTTTATGCATATTTGTGTGCCATGTATCAGGGTTTTTAAAAGATTATTTATTGCTTTGAGTTGTAAAATTGTCTTGAATTTGTTAGAAAACTAACTAGACAAGTTTCGTAATGTAAAATGTCATTTTATTTAGATATTGTCAACTTACTTTATGTTTAGATGCTAAAACATTGTAGTAAATTGTCATATGTATTTCTTATTTAATCTGATTTTTCATTAAACCTTATTCTTTCAACTATAATGTGTGAATTATGATAGTTGTAACAACTTCTTTAATTATGCTGGAGACACATCCTTCCCCCTCTCCCTCCCCTCACCAAATAAATCCCCCATATAAAAATCATAGTTTAGAGATTGGGTTAAGGTGTGTATCACTTTAAAACAGCTAATTAATAATTCAACTTTTGTTGAAACATGTTAGTCCTTTGGTCATGCAACAACTAATCAACAATCAACTGAGATGAAATTCTGTATGCTCTTTGAAGTTTCTTTTTTTTCTTGGCCTTTTTGGTTGCCTATTTTATGCACTGACGGCTTAGTAAAATGATGAGATAATCATCCTTCTTCCCTTAAAACACGTCCTTAAAGTATGTGTTATTTTTCAAGATTACAGAAAGAAGACAAACACCAAAATACGTGCACGACCACTACAAGAAAATTTATTTTTCATTACAAGTTTTACAACTAAATGACTATCAAAAATATTGGCAACATTTATATGTATTTGGCTTGTAGAGTAACATTGGTGGAGGCCGTTTCACATGATGCAATCGTCGTCAGTGGCAGCGTCCAACCAATCCCATTTTTTCTATTAAGGTGATTTTATCTTTCTCGTTACCTAATTGCCAAAACAGACCATATGTGGCACTTGCTGGCTGTTATTGCTTTTTTTTTTTTTTCCTTTTAAACAACTATCAGCTTTTGTTGTAAAAGCTCTACTTATAGCTTTGATATCTGACATGTAGTGTCATTTGGTTTCTCAAGGAAGAAAGTCGAGCATTGAAAGGGGTTGTTGGAGGCAGCAAGAAAGATCAAAAGTCGATTTCAAGGACAAATGGCATAACTGTTCTTGGATAGGCAAATTCCAAAGTCGAAGCTTTGGGCAGAGGAGCAAATAGATGAATGCAGCACTTAAAGGATGGGATGGAGACAGGTAGAGTTGAATCTTAACCGTGCTGAGTTATTAGAGCAGGCCAGCTTAGAGCTTGCGAAAATGGTAAAATTAATGATCTTGATTGGCTTGATTATTTATATGATGCAATCACTATTATTATACATATATAAAGACTTGTATAGTGACTTGCTCGCCAATAGAATTCATATTCTTGATGGTTAAAAGGATTGCACACATATGGTCTTTCGTCATGGGTTAGTCTCACTATGAAACCAAATTTGGTGGAGAGAAATGACAAACCTGTTGGATTATAATGTTGGGATTGGTATAAAAAAGATTTCATGCTCTATGGTTTATACAACATTATTTATATTTTTTTATTGGTTTTTGTAGCCAAACACTAATTTTGCTCACTAAATTGTTTTTATTTTTTATTTCAAGTATTGTCAGGTTAGATATTAAATTGGAATAAGATATTTAAACATAGGTATTTTTTTAACAAGGAAAATTAGTAGTAAAATTATGTGGTAACTTGTTAACTATTAGTAGAGATGTAAGACCTAATGTATTATTGATTCAAAAAAATAATTTATGGATGCTAAAAATATATTGTGGTAAAACAATGTAGATGTCTTTATTCAATTCAGTTTATGTTTTCCATGAAAGTTTCTTGTATAAGCCAAAAAAGGTGTCTTGGTTTTTTTGTGCATGTCTAGGCTATCTTATAATAGAGCTCTTAATTTTGTTACCAACTTGATTTGGAAAAGCCTAGATCTAAATCTAATTTCCAACAACATTCAATGAAGCAACCAAACCACATTGGCATATGTGGTTTGACCTGGGATAGATTCACAAGCAAAACAAAAAATGTATCTTAAATAACTTATTAGAATTTTTTCCTTCTTCCTGTCTCTCCCTTTCTCTCTTTATTTGAAATTAACCCTAAAGTTGGTTGTTATATGAGTCGTGTTTGTTATAAAATGTGATCTAGTTGGATCCTCCCATTTGGTTGATACCCCTTTAATGCATAGCCCACTACATATGTGGAATCTAAAAACTATAAGTCAATACTCTAATAGATATTGTGTATTGATATTTATGATTTATTGATTCACTCATTCTATCTATCTCATAATGGAAGTATGCTAACACTTCTCCTTGGCCTCTTTAGTAATGATGTTCATAATTATGACATGGAGTGGATAAGGATAAGAAAGAATATGTTGTAAGCCTTGTTTGCTAGTAAGTCATATTTTCTATTTTTTATTTTTAGCTTTTTGAAATTAATTTTTCATTACAGTCTACATTTTAATGTGAAATAAAAATTCCTAATCGTAGTGTTTGACTTAGGATTGAATAGGAACCTTAATTGCTACTTATTTATTTCTTGCTCTCAGTTTTATGGAGTTGAGTTGGCATCTATGGATGCAATACTACTATCATGTGCAATTATTTTTGGTTCCATATATTAGGTGTAGACATGCCAATTGGAATTTTTGAAAGTAAAAAAAAAAAGAACTAATTTCAATAGTTTTGCATGCTACTTAGATGCACCTCTTATGCCAAAAAGAGTCTCATCCATTTCTACAAAATTTTGTTTGGCTTTATGCTGTTCATTTTGAACATTCCATTCTTTTTAGTGATACAAGGTTGTTCAAACCTTGGATTTTGAAGTACTTATAAGAACTTACTTCCTAGTTGGTAATGACTTTTTAGTGGTACAAGGTTGATCAAACCTTTTGTATGCAAAGGGCTGGAGTTAAGCTTATGGTTGGGATCTTATAAGAAATAATGAATGAAGGTTTAGCACATCCGTTTCTTATGTCTTTACCGCAGTGCCCACCAAGGATTGAGAAAAGTACTTAATTATGACGAGTAAATGAAAGAGTTTTCTGTCAAAAATTCAAGCAACGATGGCTGACCAGAGAGATCTATCGAGGCCTCGAGAGAAACTGGAGTCGTTTTCATGGATCTCCCATGGCTTGTTCAGAGTCTCATGGATGTGGTAAGATGATATGACGCTTTACTGCAAATCCTTGCAAAATCGTTTTCCTTCTTCTTTCGTAAAACACAACGGGATGATTCATACTTTGATGCGTTTTCCGGCAGAGTAACGGAATGAAATGTTCCCATGCTTGATCTCGAAGGCAGCCACCGTTGATATTATCACCGATGGTGAAGGTCCCAATAAAGACGGTGCTGTATAACTTGTGAGTTGCCTATTAAACCTTTCCCTTTATCTCAGATTTGGATTTGTTATGAGATCATAAAGCTTTATTTTTTCCAAGCATTTGGCCCATTTGCAAGTACGGCATTTTACCAGTTGCAAGGTAGCACAAAGTCTTTTGGCCCATATGATTTCAGAGCCATAGATAGCATGACTTTTATTTCGGCATGGGTACAATTATGACTTCAGGTGGTTTTGACATTGAGATAAAATCTCTTCTTTTTAGTGGCACAATTCCTTCTGCTCTAGCCCTTGTTGGCCTCACAACAACACAAATTATTTTTTGTAACCACTTCCATCAGGTAGTTTACATCTTTTTAACCACTAATTCCTATTCTATGATTGATTGTGTTAACTTACATTAATTATGTAAATTCAGGTGAAAGGAGGTAAGGCCATTGGAAAAATGTCTCCTTTGGTGGATAATCCTACAACTTCAATTCTTTAATAAATTGAAAGAGAAACAAATAACATCTTCCATGTTATCTATATTTTCATATTTGTTGGCAGGTACGGCTTGGCACCAAGGAGGCTCAAAGGATGGTGAAGGTGCTTACTATAGCACTTCTTTTTATTTGCCTTTGGCCTAATCAAAGGTCATCCTTCTTTCTTGCAAACGTGGATTTAATTTTATTGAATTTACTGTTATAGGACAAAGAGAAGATCTTCATGACCAACTATTACTGCGTGATATTGCACACAACAAGCGAAAATGTCGTACGAATGCCCATATTCCGTTGGTTGGTCCAAAAGCTGTTGCATCAAAATCGGTAAGTATGTAGAATAACTTCCCAAAAAAAAAAATCCTTAACGTCTTCATAGAGATGATTTTTTGCCTAACTATATTAAATTTGGATACAAGTAATACGACCATTTATCCCTTCCTTCATTCGTCAGGTTACGACAATCCGACGGTTGGGAAAGTAATGTAAAAATATCACAAGCACCTATTCCTGCCTTCACAGAGTAATGTACAAAGCCACGTCGCCAATTCCACCATGTTAGCCCTCCGGACCCAACGCATTCATGAAGCCTGCCGCGCAGCATCATCTTCTCCCACGCGACAAACTACTGTCGTCTTCGGCCCGATTACTTTCAAACTTGTGGAAGGTGCCAGCAAAGCATGTCGTAGGCCTTTTTAATTGTAATTATAACTATGCTATTTTCGTGTGTTACTAAGAATGTAAGGACTCTTAATGTGTTGTGTGTTTGATATTTGTTGAAATGGGCCGTGTCTATGTAAGGCTCAAGGGCAGCAATGGCATTTTGTGGTCTGTAAAGGCTATTGTGGGCAGACGAGATAAGTTGTCCTCAAAAGGGGCAAAACATTGAGGTCTCATGCCCCTTTAGATTTGGATAGCTCTTGTTGTTTGTGATTGTTTTCTTTGGTAATCATTGACAAGAGGAAGAACAAGAGTAAACCTGATAGAAGTCTTGATCAGCTGCTGCAGTTGCTCCAACCTCTAAGGCCATTTGTGGATTCCGGACATAACAAAGCACCTAAAAAGAAAATAAAAATAAGGAAAAAAAACCTATCTTGCAAAGCTACTACAAGACTCAAATTGTAAAGCTTTTGACGTATTTTCCATAGCCTATCAAGAGTATTATGAATTGCAAGTTTCAAATATCACAACTCTTTTATGTGCCCACCATGAGTCTTCAAATTTTTGTGTATAAATTAGAAAATCTTTAATAGTAAAGAAGCATTTAAGCCTAGCAGAATCTAGGAGAGAGCCCTATAAATCTTCTCTCTTTTTTTGGTGATAAATTTTTAATAGTTTGTGAATATATGATTGTAATTAACTATGGTTTTGTTTATGTCCATTTATGTCTTAATTATTATAACATTTTGCTCCTTAATGACATATAATACTAACTAGAAACCGTTTTGTTATGGCAGTTTGTGACCGTCACTTTTTAATCTAGACATTGATTACTCAAATCTTTTTCAAGCAAAGTGGGTTTAGTTCTAGTTTCTTTCGGCTCATATTCGCATGTACATGTTGCACTAGTAGAATTTTGGCGCATTAATTTGCTGATATATGGCAAAAGATATTGCAATCTATTCACTTGCCTTTTAAGGCTGTGTTTATTTCTAAAGGCCAGGGACGGATATTTTCACCATTTCAGTCAGCCATAAAAGATATTTTCTTTTTCCTCTTTTTACAAACGTAAAGCACCTTTTTTTTAGAAAATAATTTACATATTTTTAAGATGTAAAACATTTTTCAGCCGCAACTTTTCTTTTCAAAATCCATTCTAATGAACATCCACACTATAGCATGCTGTAGACAACATTCTTTTTTTTCTTTCACATGCATTAATATTAGCCAAAACCACCCCCACCTTCTCTATGAATCAGATATTGAAATATGTTCTTATAATACCAAACAATTGGTAATGTTCCCTAAATATATTTTCCAATGGAAAAAAAAAAAAAGGTTTATGTAGGCCAGAGGACACCGGAACCAAGTTAATAAGTGAGTGATAGACAGGTTATGAATATCCAAAGATTGAATCCAAGAAACATGATGGGGCTTACAATCAACTAGTTTGCCTAACCCACCTGAATGCAAGGCCCTTATCCAATGAGGCCAAAATTGAAAAAGAGTTTTGTTAATTAATTATGTTAATACAAGAAGGCTGAATGCATAACTAGTAGTGTGGATTCCGTTGGTTGATTGATGACTGTGCATGGTTTAAAAGCTTTCGAAAGCTAGACACTTGGGAGTTAACAACATGGGTACTTACTAATGTTTGCCCGGCCATAGAGGCAAGGAATATATATAAACCAACGGGATAGCAGTTTTGGAGCTGACAAAAAGAGTGGTAAGAAAAATGTTGAAAAACAATTGTTCTGAATATTGGTTACTTCCTTATATTATGTACTAGTTCGATAACTAAAATTCTTATATAGTGGCTCAATGCCTAGTAGAATCCATGAACTTAATGAACAAAAGAGAAACCAACTTTGGTGGAGAAGTTAGTTAAATCATCCCTTCACTTTTGATTACTTGTCTTTTCATCAACTAGTGTTCACATAGTAGATGAAAAAGTTTGTTAATCGTGTTTATAAAAAAGTTGCAAGAAGGTATTAATTACCAAATGTGAAGGTCTCATCAATCAATGCATTATTGTTGACAAAATCTCTTGGCAACAAAACAAACCTTATAACACTCAATAAAACCTTTTATCTTGCACATGATCCTATAAATTTATTTGTAACCAAAAATACTAAAATCAGGTCCAAAAAAAAAGTGCATATGTTGTTAGGTGGAAGTGGACCGTTTGTTGATAAGGCCTGTTTACAGGCCATTGTGGATGGATTTAATGGGCCATAATCCAAGCTAATAAGAAAAGGGGCCCTCGAACCCATTTACTAAGGGCTAGTACTCTTGTCAAGCCGAGGGTAACAAATGTGGGTGGTTTAGAAAGAGGCACTGAATGCCAAGCGAACCCAACGGTCACGTCCGTCCCTGGCCTCTGCTATTACTTAGCGTGATTCTGTGGTCTAAAAGTTCTACAATTCAAGACAGATTTGGAGATTTGAAGACCTTCGCAAGTTCAAAACATCGATCAAAATAAACAAAGATAAGTTGGAAGTCCGAAAGACTTTACTTTGGAGATCATTTTTTCAAGAAGTTAGCGAGGATCAATGGGGTGACTTATCTAGATGCAAAATGCATGATCTCATGCATGATCTTGCCACATCAGTAGCTGGAGCATTGATGACCACATTTACTTCTGGGAATAGCAACAAATTCCAAAGAGTTCGACATATTGCAGTTACTCCTGGTACAACTTTTGATTTTGCTGAGATGAGTTCATTGTACAAGATACAAAATATACGGTCATTTCTTTGTCCTTCATTTTTTACGTATTATGATGACGGGGATGACATAGAAATTGATTGTGAAGCTATCATAACAACTTTTAAGAATTTGCGCATGTTAGATCTAACGGCAAGATTGCAAACTTCTGTGCCCGAATCTATTGGTGAATTGAAGCATTTAAGATTTCTTAATTTTTCTTTTAATGAAAGAATTAAGGTGTTGCCAAATTCTATAACTGAGTTGGTGAATTTACAATACCTATGTCTTAGCCATTGTGTCGGGATCGTAGAATTACCAAGAGATTTTAAAAACTTGGTGAACTTGAGAATTCTTGATGCTTATGGATGTAAGATGCAGTATCTACCACAAGGTTTTGAGAAACTTGTCAAGCTTAAGCGTTTGGACCTCGGTTGTTGTAGAAAGTTGAGGTGTTTACCCGATGGGATGGGACAAATGACAAATCTGGAAACATTAATTATGAATTATTGTGATTCGCTCGAAGAATTACCTAAAGATATTGGAAAATTAGTCAACCTAAGGTTCCTTGACGTTCAGAATTGTCGTAAGGTGAGCTATGTACCACGCGGGTTTTCTTAAAACATTATTAGGTTTTGAGGACTATCAGAGTTCTCCTTCCGAGGACAGTATTGGGTTAGATGCATTAAGCAATTTAAATGACTTAGCAGGAAACTTAACCATTAGAGGTTTGAGTTGTGGAGAAGGTGTTGTGACACGGTACAAGGCTGCGAATTTAAAGGGCAAAGAACATCTTAATTCTTTGCAGTTGGAATGGAGCAACGAAGCTGTTGTCAATGGGTTGGATGATGATATGTCATTGGAAGGCTTGCAACCGCATCAAAATCTGAAACACCTAAAATTACGTGGTTGTTGGTGCCCAAAACATCCGAGCTGGCTGTCATTGCTTATAAGTCTTGTTAGTTTGTCATTAAAAGGGTGTAGTAAATGGCAATACTTGGCACAATTAAATCACCTACCTTCTTTGGAGCGTCTTAAGCTTTGCGATATGAAGGGCATGGAATATATAACAGATTTGGGTAAACGGAGTGATTTATTTGATTCTTCATCAGCACAGATGACGTTTTTCCCATCTTTAAAGGAAATGACTCTAACGGATTGTCCAAATCTTAAGGGTTGGTGGGGCGGCTCTCTTGCGGAGGATGACAATTTAGCCCTTTCATTTCCTCTACTTTTAGGGTTGAGTATTGTAAATTGTCCAATGTTGACTTCGATGCCGATGTTTCCGCATGTCGAAGGATCATTAGTTTTGGTTAATACCGGCTGGAAGCCACTGCAACAAACACTAATGATGAATATGACAGCAGCTGTTGCCTCTTCGGTCACTCCCCTCTCAAAATTGAAGAGAATAGCATTCGATTCAGTTGTAGACCTAGAAGCCCTCCCAGAGGAGGGGCTGCAAAATCTCACCTCTCTTGAGATTTTGCATTTTAGTAGTTGTAATAACTTAAAATCCCTCTCTCCGGGAGTCCAATATCTTACAACAGTTCAAAAGTTGTGTATTGAGAACTGTCCAATGTTTGTAGAGAATGAGAATGGAATGCAATGGCAAGGTTTAAAAAGTCTTACATATCTTTCCTTACGGAGGATTCCGAAATTATCCTCCCTCCCTTCAGCTCTTCAACATGTTCCCACTTTAAAAAAAATTTCGATTGCTGATTGTGAATGCTTCACGACTATACCAGAGTGGATCCACCAATGCAAATCACTTGAAGATCTTAGAATTTGGAACTGCCCCAATTTGGCGTCACTACCAGTTGAAACGTGTGAGCGATGGTCATTGAAGTGCTTAGAAATTAAGAGGTGCCCCATCTTATCGCAAAAATGTGAGAAAGAGAAGGGCGAATATTGGCCAAAGATTGTCGACATCCCAAAATTAAACGTGGAACCGCCAGCCACCTAAAAGCAAATCTGTTCTCCACGCATGATCCGCAAAATTCGGTAAATATCATCCATTACTTCATTTTAAAAGCTTTATTGGAATTGAGGTATTTACTTTCTTGACCTTATTTTCTCCCTGAATCTCTTGATTTCTAAATTGCAAAATTTTTTAAGAAGAATTGAAATTTAAAACTGAAATTGTTTTAGAAGTGACTTAACATTTCATAGTTTATAGTATTTTTATGAGTTTTTTAATCAAATACCAATTTGAGTTTCTAAAAACTGTTTTTCTGATTTTATTCTAGGTATTGTTAGGTTTCTTCATCTGGATATCAAATTAAAATCAAACGATCTTAAATACGCACCTTGACGGATGCCTCGGTTTGACAATACAGCCCGTGGGAAGCAAGTGGGCCAAGGTCCTTGTGCATGTTGGAGACTTGGTTGTGCCTGATGCTGTTGCAGAGATGAGAGAAAAAGGAAATAAGTTTAAGAATTGGTCCAAGAAAAGGGTTGTTGCATCTTCATTGGAAAGCTCGACTCAGGTAATATTGTTCAACTTTTTTCTATATATTTTTTTCTTATATTTCTTAGTTTTTAAATTTCATATTTAAGAAGAGTGCTATTCAAGCAGTTAAGAGGGGTTCATTCAAGGTCCGTGTGCAGAGGAAAGTCTACCGAGTCATCATTAATGTCACCTTGGCAGTAAAAGAGATCCAAAGTTGGTTTCAAGGACAAACAGTAGTCATTTAAAGAAGATTGGACGGAGTAAAAGGGAGGCTAAGTGAAATGACAAGGGAGAGATCAGTAGAGTTGAGTGTTGGACAACTGCGTTGAGTTCTTGAAGTCTATCTTGAAGCTGAAAAAAATGGTATAACTTCTGAACTTCATTGGGTTTGTTTGTATGTGACAGCTTAACAGTCACTAGAATTTATAATCTTAGGTTGATCAATTATTATCCTCTTTCCTTGAGTGTTCTCCTTATAAAAAATGATTCAAAAGAAAGTTTAAATTTTTTTAGAACTTGATACTAGAAAAATTAAAACCTTTTGAATTGATGTTTCTGTTTTTGAACTATAAATAAGTGAAAATATAAAGGCTGGGAATGAAATAGATGGTAACTTAGAGTGGATCAATGCTTAGTTGATAATTACTAATCCTTTAATGGGATTGGTTTAGAATAAGATTCTTTTTTTTTTCATTAATTATTTGTTGTAAAAGCTCTTCTTTTAAGTTTTAATATTTGACATGTATTGTCATTTAGTTTCTCAAGAAAAGAAAGTTAAAAGCAGTGAATGAGGTTGCTCGAGGCCCAGGAAAATCTACTGTGATTTAGTACAATGAAGGAGATCAAACGCTAGTTTCAAGGACAAACGGCACAATCGTTCTTGGATGGGCAAAAGACAAAATCGAAGCTTGGGCAGAGGAGTAAAAGGATGGGATTGAGACAGGAGGCAGTGTTGAGTCTTCGACCATGCTGAGTTATCGGAGCAGCCCAGCTTAGAGTTGGCAAAAATGGTAAAATTAATGATTTTGATTGGGTTGATCATTTACATTGTGTGATAGGATCAATCATTATTATTATTAATGGTTAAAAGGATTGTATAATGACTTGCTAGCCAATAGAATCTATATTCTTAATGGTTAAAAGGATTGTACGAACGTTGTCCTCCATCATAGGTTAGTCTCACTTTGAAACCGAATTTAGTAAGAAATAACAAACTTATTGGATTAAACTACTAGGATTGGCTTAAAACAGATTTCACACTCTACGGTTTGTATAATTCTATTTATATTGTTTTTTGTTAGTTTTTGTGGCCCAACCGTAATTTCGCTCTATAAATTGTTTTTATTTTTTATTTCATGTATTGCCAGGTTGGACATTAAATTATTTCATGCTTAAACATAGGTATGTCCTTTTGGTAAAGCAATTATTAGTAAAGATGTAACTCCTAATGTATTATTGAGTTCACAAAGATAAATTGCATATGCATAGTTATTGTAAAATGATGTACATATTCTTTATTTAATTCAATTTATGTTCTCCATGAAAGTTTCTTGTCTAAGTTAGAACATTTAAAGCTTTGGCAACTAGAAGTCACTGAACAAATGTTGATGCATGTGACAATTATTGCAAAGATGCAAGAGAAAGAAGGGTGAGTATTGGTTCAAATTTTTTGGCATCCTTATTAGAAACTTGATATGATATATGATGCAATATGTCACTATTTTATCTTAAACTGTTTGTAAAAATTCAACCATCCACATTCTTTATCTTTCAATGTCTTTTTTTCTCTCTATATTTTCCTCTAAGATTTCTTGATTATTAAATTTTACATTTAAAGGCAACAAAACCAATTGAAATGCTTAAGAAATTGTGGATCAAGATTCAAAATTTAGTCAAAGATTTGAGGTCTTTTAATAAATCAATGACTTAGTGGTAGTATATCTCATCTTATTCCTACTCTTGGAAATTTTATTATGCCTATGTTTTCATGGTTGTTTAGTTGACAAAAGATATTTGGCGTAAATTTTTAGTATGAAGCATAAACCAAAAGGAAAATGTGGTTTGGAAGGGAAGTCAACATAGAAATCTAAGCTTAGATCCTGTGTTAAGGCATGCATCAATTTTAAAAAAAAAAATTAGTTCTACCATGCGTCATATTATGAATGGCACCATGATCATTAATGTACCCTTGTGTATCTAGGCCCAATGTCTAACTTTACAGGTTCAAGTAGGGATCCTTGTTTATGTTACTTACTTTTTCGTGTTTTTCAATTGTTATTGTCAATACTGTACCTGAATGAGAATTAGTGTCTTTCTTCTTGTTTCTAGAAAATAATGCATTGCAAAGATAACCAGTGGCCGCAGTATTCTGTAACCTAAGCCTAGGCTCTGGTCTGAAGAGACTGATTACCTCCTCCATAAGAGTTACACGGCAAGGTAAGCGTCATTTCTTTGCTTCAATTTCAAATACTGAATAGTTGCTTTCGTGAGATTGGGTTCGGAATCATTCAAAACAGGATTAATGCTATACTCCTTTTTTTTTTTAATAGCTATTATGACCAGAACAAGAAGATGCCAGTCATGAAATGATTCATTCTTATGCTCTCAGGTTCCAAGGACAAAAAATGTTAATCTTTTCCTCATAGAAGCTTTATTTTCATTTTTAACTAAGCACGGTTTTCCATATTCTAGAAGTCCTTAGTGTAATGTTGTCATTTGGAAAATAATGCATAAGTAAAGAAAAAGTAAAACATTACTTGCTTTTGTCCTTGTTGTTAGATAAATTAATCATTTAATGTCTCACTATGATTATAAAGATTGCCACAATCATAGAAAAGACTAGCATTGTTAGAAAGAACAAAATATGGAGTCTAAATGAAACAAGTTTGTCTAAAGTTTGCACGTGAGACATAAATCTGGATGCAACATTTGTTGAACTAATAAGGTAATGGCGACACAGTTTGGTTAAAATGAGATTTGTCTAGGAGTATTTTGCATGCCATCAATTACTTTGCTGCTTGTTTTGTGGAAACTGTTATAACGAATGGCAGAGTGACTAAAGTGGAACCTATGAAGTTGGTAAATCAACTCTGTTACTACTACAAGCTATCTTCATGTATCTTTTACTTGTTCCAATTCTGTATTTAAAGGGTTGTAGTTCAATTATTGAACTTGAGTAACTAGAACCTTTGTATCATTGTTTAAACGGTGTTATCTCTTTTTGTAAGCTCTGCTGTGCAAAATTGTTATCCTTCAATGAAAGAACTTGTTTGGTTCAATTGACTCCTTGTAGTTTGTTTTTCAAGTCATTACCTCCCTGTTTTGTTTACAATCAAAACCACTCTGTCCTTTTTCTACCTGTAGAAAATCTATCAACAATATTGTCTAAAGTCTCAAAGTTGCTTGACCATTGATCTTAAAGTTTGTTTACAAATAGTTATGTTTCAAAAGAGCATTCTAGGAAATTGAGTTTAAATATTATCTAGGACATTCTGTTTGAAGTCTGTGAATACTCTTAATTGTGAAACTCATCCAATCTGGCTTATCTTACAAAGAAAGTATAGCTCTGTTACATTATATTATTATCATCATTTTAATTGTAGGATCCTTGTTGCCATTACTTCCTTTTTCATGTTATTTTTCACTTATTATTGTCAATACTATACCCGAATAAGAATTAGTGTCTTTCTTCTTGTTTCTAGAGAATAATGGACTACAAAGATAACCAATGGCCATAGCGTTATGTAACCAAAGTCTTGGCTCTGGTTTGAAGAGACTAAACATTACCTCCTCCATAAGAGTTACACGATAAGGTTAGTTTCATTTCTTTGTCTCAATTTCAAATACTACATAGTTGCTTTCATGAGACTGGGTTCTAGGATAATTATTATTGTTAATACTATACCTGAATAAGAATTAGTGTCTTTCTTCTTGTTTCTAGAGAATAATGGACTGCAAAGATAACCAATGGCCATAGCATTATGTAACCAAAGTCTTGGCTCTGGTTTGAAGAGACTAAACATTATTTCCTCCATAAGAGTTACACGATAAGGTAAGTTTCATTTCTGTGTCTCAATTTCAAAGACTACATAGTTGCTTTCATGAGACTGGGTTCTAGGGTATTGGAATTGTTCCAAATAGGATTAACGCTATAATTACTTTTTTTTAATAGCTATTATGACCAGAACAAGAAGACACTAGTCATGAAATGATTCATTCTTATGCTCCTTGGTTCTAAGGACAAAAAATGTTAATCTTTTCCTCATAGAAGCTTTATTTTCATTTTTAACTAAGCACGGTTTTCCATATTCTAGAAGTCCTTGGGGTAATGTTGTCATTTGGAAAATGATGCATAATTAAAGAAAAGGTAAAAACTTAATTTTATCCTTGTTGTTAGATGAATTTATCATTTAATGTCTGAATATGATTATAAAGATTGCCACAATCAATAAAGAAAAAAAAAACTACAGCATTGTTAGAAAGAACAAAATATGGAGTCTAAATGAAATCAGTTTGTCTAAAGTCTGCACCTGAGACATAAATTTGGATGCAACAATTGTTGAACTAATAAGGTAATGGTGACACAGTTTGGTTGAAATGAAATTTATCCAAGAGTGTTTTGCATGTCTTCAATTACTCTGCTACTTGTTTTGTGGAAACTGTTATAGCAATGGTAGAGTGACTAGAGTGCAACCTATGAAGTTGGTAAATCAACTGCCACTACTACAAGCCATCTTCATGTATCTTTTGCTTTGTCCAATTCTGTATTTAAAGGGCTGTAGTTCAATTATCGAACTTGAGTAACTAGAACCTTTGTATCCTTGTTTGAATGGTGTTATCTCCTTTTGTAAGCTCTGTTGTGTAAAATTGTTTTCCTTCAATGAAAGAACTTGTGTGGTTCAGCTAACTCCTTGCAGTTTGTTTATTAAGTCATTACCTCCCTCTTCTGTTTACAATCAAAACCACTTTGTGTCCTTTTTCTGCCCATAAAAGATCTATCAACAATATTGTCTAAAGTCCCAAATTTGCGTGACCATTGATCTTAAAGTTGGTTTACAGACAGTTCTATTTCAAAGACCAACCTAGGAAATTGACTCATGTGGTTTAGATATTATCTAGGACATTCTGTTTGAAGTCATTGTGAAACTCATCCAATCTAGCTTATCTTACAAAGATAGTATAGCTTTGTTACATTATATTATGATTAGAATTCAAGTTCTTTGAACAGATAAACTTTTGGGGGAACATTGCTTGTTCTTATTGCCTATCATTTGAGATGCATTTTCCCTAAATTGCAGGATTGATAGTTGGCTTATAGTTACGATTTAGAACTTACATTGCTCATCTTTTTGGTATTATATGGACTCTAAGAGATAAACTTGTTTCTTCTGCAATGGTAGAAAACTTTCCCTTCATACTTAAAAAAGAAAATTAAAGGTAAAAAAAGAAGAAAAAAAAAAAGAAATACACCAAGCTCGACGAATAGTTTTATTAGTAGAGAAGATAATTCTAACACTAACAATGCAGAGCAAAAAGAAGAAGATGTTCCAAAGTAACCTTGATTAATGAAAAGCAAAAAGAAGATAATGTTTCTAAGGCAACCTTGATATGGTGGGCAGTTAAATTACAAAAATACTCCATTACTTTGGTTCCTCTTTCAGTGAGTTTTTCTAGAAATTCAAGTTGAGTTCTTATATTATAAGATATAATTGCTAGCATCATTAGTAAGCTTTTAGCAAAGTGAATCCTTTTATGTATTTCCTCTTACTCTTAAGTTGTATATTATTGCAATAGTTCACTTGCAACTAAAT
The DNA here is from genome assembly GCA_028551485.1 of Casuarina cunninghamiana. NCBI lineage: Eukaryota > Viridiplantae > Streptophyta > Magnoliopsida > Fagales > Casuarinaceae > Casuarina > Casuarina cunninghamiana. The sequence continues at coordinate 6,568,900 of CM052363.1, read as the reverse complement.
TCAATTATGAGTGGTATTTAGAATTTGTGGTATTCAATTATGAGTGGTATTCAGAATCTGGTTCCCTCATGATAAATCCTAAATTGAAGTATTGGCTTGCAAAATGACAGTTCTGAAGTTATTAGGAAATTAGGACAAAGCCTATCGAGAGACCAATGAACCAAGGCATTCAACTACAAGTATACTCACACTCTTGCATGGGTTTATGACCTTATCCAATTTTTTATGCTTATTTAGGATAAACTTTGCTATCTTCATCCACTTGCTCACTCTATTTTATCATGGTGAAAATTTAATGTGTTGCTATCAACTGGAACTAGAATCTTAATAATGCACCAATCTATTTTCTTCTTCAGTTTAAATCATGTGCACCTTGTTTGTATCTTAATCTTCTTTACTAATCCTCACAAATAGGTAAGTAGTGCAGCTGGTTTTTTTTTTTCAGATGGGCGTCTACTCAGCAAGGTGTTATTTATGTTCCTCTGGCCTCCTCAGTTCTTGTACATGGCTTAATTTAAGGTCAGTCATATTTACCATTTTGGGGAGTGAGCTCAGTGTTACTTATGTTTGACCAAGCTTAGATGTTAAGCAGATAGAGGGCTACAAATTATCTTCCTGCAATGGTTTAGTATTACCTTCTCCTACAATATGAAGAAAGCACACATTTGCCTTAAAAACTTGAACTCCAACACTTTTTTAGACTCTAGCTCATGTTCCTGATCTCGTTTCATGCATATACTTAATGAAAGAACTTCACTCATTTAAGACCACAGATGCCATAATTGAGAAGCTAGATCCAGGCTTCAAGCCTTACTAAGGTCCTCTCCTGAATGGTGCTGCCTTTTGCCCTTCCAAATCAATAAAACAGCTTTTATATGCAAGTCGAGGCTATCTAATAACATAGCTCTTAATTTCTAATAGCAACTTGCCTGGAAAAACCTAGATCTAAAGTCTGATTTCCAACAACATTTAGTGGAATAAACAAACCATACTGACCTCAAAATATTTCCCGATGTATCTTAAATAAGAATCCATCAGAACTTTTTCCATTTTGCAGTCTTTTTCTCTGAAATTATCCCTCAAATTGGTTGCTATATGAGTGGTGTTCGCAATAGAAGGTGATCTAGTTGGTTCCTACCATTTGGTCGATACCTATTTAATGCATAGCCAACTACATATGTAGAATTTGAAGACTATAAGTCAATACTCTAATATATATTATGTATTGCTATCTGCAATTTGTCGACTCCCTCATTATAACTATCTTCATAATAAAAGTATGCTAACCACTTTTCCTTGACCTCTCTTAGCAATGATGTTTATGATTATAACATTGGAGTGGATAAGGACAAGAAATAATTTGGCTGGTATGTCATATTTTCTATTTTTGGATTTTTTGAAAATAACTTTTCATACATTCTACATTTTAATGTGAAATAAAAATTTCTAATTACAGTATTTGATTTACACTTTTTTGTGGGGCTGACTTGGGCATCTATGGAGGATAGAAGTATGCTTTTGATAATTTTGTTAGCATGTTCAATTATTTGTGGCTATATATTTCAGGTATACACATGCCTATTGGATTTTTTGGAAGTAAAAGAATGACACTAAATGCTAGATACAAAAACTAATTTCAACAGTTTTATATGCTCCTTAGATGCACTTCATATGCCAAAAAAGTCTCATCCTTTTCTACAAAATTTTGTGTGACTTTTATGTTGTTCACTTTAAACCTTCCATTCTTTTTAGTGATGGAAGGTTCATCAAACCTGGATTTAGAAGTATTTATAAGAACTTGCTTTCCAGTTAATAATGACTATTCTCATTGCTTTCGTATGCAAAGAGCTGGTTAAGCTTGTTGTTTGGATATTGTAAGAAAAATGAACAAAGGTCTAACGCATTTGTTTGATATGTCTTTGCCGTATTGCCCCCCATTTTGCTTAGGCTACCGAGGAATGGGAGAACCACTGTGCTTTGCAGCATTTGGCCCATCTACAGGAACTGCTTTATACCTATTGTGGTGCAGCACAAGGTTGTTTGAGTTATACGATTTTAGAGCCATAGATAGCATGAATTTCTGTTTGGCATGGGTATGATTATGATTTCAAGTGGTTTTGACAGTGAGACAAAATATCTTCCTTTAGGTGGCATAATTTTTTCTGCATCAATCCTTGGCCTCATAGCAGCACTAATCCTTTTTTGTAGCCACTTCCATCAGGTAGTTTACTTCTTTTTAACAACTAAGTCTTGTAAGTCTTTGTGATTGACAATGTTAACTTATATTGATTATGTACATTCAGGTGAAAAAAGATAGGGCCCTTAAAAAATGTCTCCTACGGTAAATAATTTAGAACTTTAACTCTTTAATAAATTGAGAGAGAAATAAATAACTTTTTCTATCTTATATATATTTTCATATCTGTTGGCAGGTAAGGCTTGCTACCAACGGAGGTTCAAGGGTAGTGAAGGTGGCTATTATAGCATTTTACTTATTTTTGTTTGCCTTTGGTCTGATCAAGGCTCTCCCTTTTCCTTACATTGTAAGTCCTTCAATTTGTGAATTCTTGGAAAAATGGCACTTTATTCTTGATCTTTCCTTTTCCTTTACTTTCTTTCTACAATGTTGATTACTCATTCTATAAACTAATGGTCTATGCCAGCTTCTTTGTGCTTCAAGTTTGCCATGGGAAAAATGGCCATTAGTTTTGTCAAAGATAACCACAAGGTTAGTGCTAAACCTGTAAGATGCCGCAACTCTTGGGTTTTAAAACCTCTTTCTGATATAACTGTTACAATACACCAATTTTCTACAAAAGATGAGGACCCTGTTCTTTCTTCCTTCTTTCTTGTGAACAGGACCAGAGGAAAATCTTCATGGCTAAGTACTACTGTGTGAGATTGCACGCACTATTCGGAGGTACACTATCTTCTGGGCTGGTGGTGTCTGGAATAATCAGTTAAGTGCTTGTTCTCCTGAGGCTTCGAGAATATGATAATCTAGTCACATTGTCTACGATGGATATCAAAGATGGTTACCGGAAAAACAAGTCTGATGCATGCTGCCTGTTTGCTGGAGTGAGTAACGAAGATTTGGTCATGGAGAAAGAACATGAATTGTCAGGCTGTCCTTTGAAATGTTGCTCGGGAAGGAACCGTTTTGAGATTTCAGAGGACTTGTTTGCAGTGAGAGGACACACGCCAGCATGGTGTACAGAAGGCCAAACAGAGGCGACGCAAAAATATAATTTCTTTTTCTCCTTGGGAATTGGTTTTGTAAGTCATTATATAATTTTTTCTTTTCTTTTCTCGCAAGCAACATAAGTTGTAGGTTTTATCGTTAGTTGACCTTGACGAAATCTACTGCGTCTATTCACATCCAAAAGAAAGAAGTATATACATGTGACATAACTTCATCATTTGGTTTAATGAGGCATCTACAAATGCAACCCTTGGCATTCGATCTGTACCAAATGCAACATCCCCTTTTGCAACCAAGCTTCCAAGGTATCTGCTCTACATGAGAAATCTGGAAAGGCAAACCGTCGATTCATCTCCTCAGTGTTCACTTCCTCTACTGTTGTCAAGTCTTCATATTTATGGACACCATGATGCTCAAGCTTTACTTTCAGTTGAAATTGAAAGGCAACAATCCAACATAAGCAAACCCACGCAAGTTAATTAATTAGTGAAAAGGTATGTCTTCAAAGCCCATAGCATCAGCAAGAACTCAGAACACCTCTAGGATCCCTTTTGCCCATGTCTTGCATATATTACCAACAAAGAAAGTGTCATTATCCTAACTTAAAACCACCCCGCATTGCTTTTCATTTACCTAACAATTAAAATATCAAACTCACATGAAACCACCTTGCTGGCAATTAATAAGGCTTTCATGATGTGTTATGCATCAGCTTTAGTTTATCACAACCCACTTGGCACATAAAAAAGGAAAGATCATCTTAAGAAAACCTTTTTTTTTTTTCATTTCAAGACTAAAAATTGGTAGATAGTTGAGTTCATAATATTGTAGTGAAAGGAGCTTCTAGGAACATTGAAAGATCTCCTTTCTTTCTCAATTCATAACAAAGAACATATTTTTGATAACACTCTGACTAGAATGAATAATAACAAAAATAAATGAGAAGAATGAGTATCACTAGATCTTTCAATTCAAACTAGTGGTTTTACATATAAACCACCTAGGAAGACCAAGTGAGTGTAGATTCTAAGAAGCGCTTAGACAACTAGTGGTTTTACATATAATATTATTCCTTTTTTAAAATTTAAAGTAATTTAAGTTAAATTCTTATCTAAATTGATAATGATAGTTACTATTACTTCTGCATAGTCCATGAAAAGAGTCGTGATGTCACTAAATTCCCATTGTTAACATGTTTCTTCTTGTGGGTTGCTTTCCCATTGGCTTTATTATGTTGTCCACTGCGATGGATTGCACTATACATTGCTGACGCATTGTCTTTCCCGTTAAATAGTTATCCTTTTCAAACATCTCCAAAGGCTCAAGTGCTTCATCATGTATCGCCAAATGCTTATTTCGCCATTGTGGCTCAACACTCAAGTTGACAATATCATTAAGTTCTTTCTTTCCACCAACCCACTAGATGATTGATATATCTTATCTTGCTCCACTGTAGCAACCACCCCTACATTTTTTACCAAGGGCATAAGGGGATAAATCTATTGCTTTAGAGATTTAAATTCCCATGATTAATTACCTCAAGTTTCTTTTATCACATTCATGCATTGCAAAATAATTGGCTCTCACCAACTAAGCCTAGGAACTAGAGTTGTATATATAAGAGGGTCCACGAGTCCATTCACAATGTTGCCAGACCCATTTATAGTGTTGAACGACGGTAGAATAACATGTGAGTGTTAGGTTGTTTAAGACCAAGTATACATGTAAATTGTTTTAAAGTCACACAATAAGTAGACTAACAATTCTTCACGACAAAAGTGCACGCACTTCAGGTCCAACAAAAGAATTGATTACTTGTATTCTTCTAGCATTTCGAATATGAGATTGTAAGACTTCTATTTTAGTTTGATTTGTAGCAAATTGTTCATGGATTCTAGTAAAGTACAAGCTTTTCCATTTTTTGGCTTTTGCAACCCTCATACACATTTGGTGCTTAATTTTTTCTTTTTTTAACCTTTTGGTGTAGACGACTTTTATCATTATTGGGATCCTAACAGCCACCTGGTTAAGCATCCCAAATTTGTTCAAGGTTAAGCCCTAACGAGAAGAAACTTAACGAAATCTTAGGGCAAATAAGGAAATTTTAATATTAGGCAAATAAGGAAATTAATTATATATGAATATATTATTCTAAACCAAACGTGACAGAAAATTAAAAAAAAAAAATTATATTTTTATACTTAGACCTAGTGATATTAGGTCTATTTAAAATATAAAGATTTACCTTCATAAAAGGAAAGGGTTTCCTATAAACCTATTTTTCAAAGGATTAAAATTTCCTATAAACCTATTTCCTAAATGATAAGGATTTCCCGTTATACATGAAAATAATCATATACGGTATCTCCAACCAAAAGCATTCAGTGTCGTATCCGAAACCATGGCAGATATGGGTGGAACCAGGGTTGTGCGACGGAACGCCGGGAGAGTGACCGCGCCGGAGGATATGCTGGAATTTGAGACGTCGAAAGAGGTGCAGGTTGTGACGAGCTTCGACCAGATGGGTATCAAGGACGACTTGCTCCGTGGCATCTACAGCTACGGATTCGAGAAGCCTTCTGCCATCCAACAGCGTGCCGTGGTGCCCATACTTAATGGACGAGATGTTATCGCCCAAGCCCAGTCTGGCACGGGCAAGACCTCCATGATGGCCCTAGCCGTTTGCCAGAAGGTCGATACCATTGCCAGAGAGTGCGTCCTTCAAAATCCTAAACTTCTTTAGAAATCCTTCATTCCATCTTTTCTGCTTTTATTTTAGGGCGTTTTAGTTCTATCAATTTTTTTTTTTTTTTTTTAATTTGGATTCTTTCTGAGTTTAAATAGTCTTACTTGCCTAACTTAGATGAAACGTTTGTTCTGGAATATTATGATATGGTTCATCACACGAAAGACATTCTTTTTGAGCCTTAAAAGACATTCCATGTCGTGTTCTTTTAGGGTTTGGTTGGATTGTTTCAGGACTCGCTCCACGTAAATTATCTTAATGGAAATCTGTTAGGTACCCGCTGATCCTTGAGAAGCAGCGGGTTGGAGTTGTGTTTCTTACCAATTTTGGGCGAAATTTAGTGGAGGTTGTGGAAGGAAAACTAATTAGTATTCTGGGGCAAATTGGGGTTCTGTGTAATCTGAATATCATAGCACATTGCATGGATAGTTAGTTGAATCACCGGACAAGCTCGAGGGAAGGCAGTGATGAGTTTCTACGTAAGGAAAAGGAGGAAGAAGGCAATAAGGGTTAACACTATGAATGTAAGATAAGTACTCAAGTCATTGAAGGATCCCTGAGCCTGAAGATTATGATGCAGACTGAAGGAAGAAGACAATTAACAGTTCTGTAGCACCCCAATAGCACATTGATATTTAACAGCAGTTACAGCGTTTTCCGAGGAGACCAACCTCCGTTGGAACTTCTTGACAACTTTCTTGCTATCTTTTCCCTCGAGCATCATAATTTATCCGAGCACTATCTGTGCACGGCTACAGACAGTTTCTCACTCTATACTACACACAAACATATAGTAGTTACCTAGATAAATTTATATGAAATGTTGTTAAGGTAGGGAGGCCTATCCTAAAACCTATAGGCAATAGGAGATGTACTTCTATCTAATATAAGGTCAAGCTTACTTATCTCTATTTGTGAGGTAGAAAACATCACAGATGGACTGATATTAAGGATGGTGAAATTTCATCACAACATACCAGGAAATAAACCATAACTCTAGTATTATGTTAAAGTAGAGGTTCATCCTATAGACCAGAAAGTATACTCCATCTCATATAAGACCAGACTCATGTATTTCTATTTCTATAGTGGGATAAGCATCCTGATCAGGTGCAACTTCCACAAACTGCTTCTTTCAATTGTAGGTCTCCCTGATCGACACTTGTAGTTGCAAATGGCAGTGTTGGGGTTATGCATAGTGTGTAGCTCGTGACAAAATCTTTTAATTCCCAAGGCAGTATTTGGGAAATTTAGTAGTGTAGAGTATCTTTGGGTTGATCTTTCAAACCCAAATTTAAGTTATAGGATTTTTGGAAAGGATAAATTTTTCATATGTTATTTGATCCTTTTTTATTTGTAGCTTACAAACTTGTTCTCCTATTTTTGTCTGGAAATTTTTCTGAGGAATAGATTGTAAGTTGAGGATGACATCTTGGTTTTAAAGCCTATTCATATCTAAAGTTATGCTATTTAACGCCATTTATTCAACTCTCAAATTAAATAGGGTCCAAGCATTAATCCTATCACCAACAAGGGAATTGGCAGCTCAGACAGAGAAGGTGATTTTGGCAATTGGTAATTACATAAAATTTCAAGCACATGCATGTATGGGAGGCAAGAGCATGGGTGAAGATATCAGAAAGTTAGAAAATGGAGTTCATGTGGTGTCTGGAACTCCGGGTAGAGTCTGTGACATGATCAAGAGGAGAACTTTGCGTACCAAACATATTCAATTATTAGTTCTTGTGAGTTCATGCTTGTGACACCATCCTCTGTTTTACAGTTTCTTTTATGTCTTTTGTGTATGCTTCAAGATTTGCTGGGGATTCGTTTTAACTTTTATTTTCCGTCGACAGGATGAATCTAATGAGATGTTGAATTGGGGGTTCAAGGAACAGATCTATGACCTATACAGATATCTCCCACTAGAACTTCATGTTCCCTCTCTCCCCATAGAGAAAAAAGAAGTCATATAATTAAATGACCGACAAATGGTTTTGGTGTCATTGGTTAAACATTTCTCGTTTTGTTAATATTTGAGTTGCTTTCCGCAAGTGTTATCTATTTTTGGTAATAGAAAGAAAAGAGATTAAAGGAATGCTTGGCAAGACAAGAATGTTGTTGATGTGAGAACAAATTGATCCTAGACTACAATTGATGCTGGATCCTTTATTTTCAGCACTTAATGGGCATTGCTTAATTTTGGCTTGAAGGGGAATAGGTATAGTGATCACGTATACGTTTAGTTAGCAATTTTACATTAGTTTGAATAAAGTTGAGGCCTTACCCAGAGCTGCACGTTTAGCCTTCATGATTATCACTTTTGGATATTAGACTTTTGGGCCACAGGTGCAATAAATTCCTGCAAATCAGGTGCTAAAATTTTAGGAAACAGGAAAGTTGCCACTTCAGTGGCATATCTGCTTAGAAAAAATGGAATAAGGATCTAATACAAAGAAACGTAGCTTGATAACCTCATAACCACAACTCTAAACCAAATTCGGGATCTTACTTTTTTCTCTGGATTTTCTCCCTATTGGCCCCCATTAGTCTAGGTCTACCTGATTTTAAAGCAAGTTATTGTTTATGAAAGATATGATCGCATCTGATACAATAACTTTTTCTTATGTAATGTACGCCTGCAACTAACTCCTCCTGGTGTCTGCCTCCCAGTTAACAATGAAGTAATAGTATATTGCTTCCTGCTGTAAACAGTCCCTTTGAAGGTTCTGCAGACACATTCTAACGTTGGTTATGAAATTTGTAATCTGCTTTACAGGTTGTCTTGATTTCTGCTACTCTTCCTCGTGAAATTTTGGAGATGACAAATAAGTTTATGACGGATCCTATTCGGATACTTGTAAAACGTGATGAATTGACTTTGGAGGTAAGTACTATTTGTGACATAGGAGTTTCTGGAAGCTGAGCTGGAATTTGATTCATAGTTTTTTCTGTTTTGCACAAACCTAAAGTTTCATACAGGTTTTCTTTTGTCTTTTTATGATTACAGCGCATGGACCAATTTTTTGTTGCAGTTGAAACGGAAGAGTGGAAGTTTGATACTTTATGTGATCTTTATGATTCCTTTACAGTTGCCCAAGCTGTTATATTCTGCAACACAAAGAGAAAGGTGATTCTGTTATTCTTCCAGTTTTGGATTTATGGTTTTAAGGGTAATTTCTAGCGTAATTTAGGAATTGAAGAAACAAAAGCTCTCAAGGATCAGCCTTTTTCTAGGAATTGCAAGTTTTTACAAGTCCAAGAGACTAAAATAAAAAGTACTTAGCATATATCTGATTCTAGTCTATCTAGTAATTCGATTCTAGTCTATCTAGTAATTCCTTTAAGCAGCTCTGTTGTATGAGACTGATTGCCTCATATGATCGTAACAACGATGGAGACATCTAGCCTTGTCTTTCTCTTTCTGCCTATTGAGTAAAGTGCACTTGTGGGTGGATTTTACTCTGTCTTGCCAGTATTGTTTTAGTTGCTTGTGGCTTTTATGTACAAGTGTATGCATATATTCTAATACTTTTGAAACAGGTGGATTGGCTGACTGAAAAGATGCGATCCAATAACTTTACTGTTTCAGCAATGCATCGAGACATGCCTCAGAAGGAGAGGGATGCAATATGGCAGAGTTTCGGGCTGGTCATACTCGTATCCTGATAACAACAGATGTTTGGGTCCGGGGGCTTGATGTTCAACAGGCAAGATCTTGGCTCCTTTTTAATACTCACGTTTTATTGTTTTGCAACAAGTTTTCTTTTTTTTTTTTTCATAGTAGCTGCCCAGAACTGAAGGTGCTAGCACAGAAAATAAAGCTAATTTGTATCTGATGAGGTGCCAAGTGATAATTGCTCTTCTATTGGATAATTGATCGTTGAAAAGACTAGCTGACCGGCATTGCTGGCTGCTAGCTTTTAATTGTGGGAGTACATGGAAATATGGCGCCTGTTGGCATAGGAAACAATAAACTCTAGTCCTTTGGATATTTGGGTTAGAATCTGCAGCATGGACTTGGTGATGTGCGCTGGAACTTGAATGAAAAATATACTGACGGAAATAAGTTTTTGAAGTGGATATTATAAGTTATATCCAGGATTTTGTCCTCCGCATACGAAGAGTGCAACTTGTTGGTTGTCTACTCATTAAGTTGTCTCTTTCACTAACAGATGATCACATGCCCTTGTACATTTGAACTTCCACAGCTGCTGTATATATTCATTTGGAGGTTGAATTGTTGTCCTTGGTGTTTGTGATTTTTCCACTCATGCTATCTTCATTTTCTTGTTATCAGGTTTCGCTGGTGGTTAATTATGACCTTCCAAACAATCGTGAGCTTTATATTCATCGGATTGGTCGGACTGGTCGTTTTGGAAGAAAGGTATTTATTTCGCTGTACTGTGTATAAGTTTAGAATTGGTCCTTGGCCGCCTTCTGTGCAAGAAGATGATCATATTGTTTATAACCTACAAAATTACTGAATCTTTTGAGAAGTTTTCATACTTTTATGTGAAAATCTTTTGGAAAACCCATGGATTGACACCTATTACCTACCAAAAAAAAAAGAACAATGAAGAAGAAAAAAAGGAAATGTTGCTGTGCGACCATCTTAAACAGAGGAGAAAAGTGTTTGAGTAGGAGGAAATGGGTGACCGCAGCCATTATCTTTGTGGTCAGACTACTTGGTTTTTGTTTTTATTTCTTGTTATTTTCACTTTTTGTTCATGAAAAAACTCTGCAAACATATTGCTTTGCACAGACATTAAAACTCAGCTTTTTAAATAATTTACCCAAGACTTTTGTTTTGCGTGCTTCACAGACTACGTTTCTGAGGTGAACACATGTGAAACAATTTTTAACCTTCTATCATGTCAATACACGAAGTCTCTTTCCAAATATTTACCAAACATAGACAATATTTTAGATTAAGAGTAGGCAACCTGATGCCATTAGTTCCTGATTTCTCCTAACCTGTCAGTGCCACTTGCTGATCTACTTGGTATCTGTTTTCAAAAGCAAGTGTTCGTGCTTCCTTGTCTCTTGCTTTATCTCTCCCTCAGGTAGTTGATCTTGGACTTTGTCACTCTACCGACTTTTTGATGTTTGCAGGGTGTTGCAATAAACTTTGTCAAGAGTGACGACCTTAAAATCCTAAGGGACATAGAGCAATACTACAGTACTCAGATTGACGAAGTGCCCATGAATATTGCTGATCTGATATAAGGCGTGCTTGCATCTTTGGGTGTTGATTCCTCGGTTGCAGTAGACAATTTTCTTTGTGATGATTCGGACCCAAGATCATCAACAACATACAACTAGAAGTGCTGTTTTAAAACCCTCTTAACTCACCCACCTACTAGGCAATGCCATACAGAACAGGCAACTTGGGCTTCAGTTTTGTGTACAGTCTTTCATTCTTTCCATTTTCATAGATTAACCAATAGAAAAAGATAATGTAATTCTTAAATATCCTTGTAATATCTTAACATTGTATTGTCATTCCTCCAACCTTCCTAAGCTAGTACCAAGTACAAATGATATGTTAGAAAAGACAAACAGTTCCTCTAAATGTCTTCGAATAATTGAAAGCATTGCACTCAACACCAAACTCATTTTGGTAATGATACTGAAGTTTCCAGGATAACTATTAAATCAACCCCCAAAAGGAGTATTACAACTCAGGAGACTAGGTTTTTAAATGCAAAATGTGCTAATTCATATACACCCATGCAAGTTCTTTCTCTTTTCTTTTGGCTGAATAACATTCACACAAGGTCTTATAAACATATGTTGTGTGTCTGCTTTGAAGTAGCTCATTTGAACCCAACAGTTGTTCTTGTGGCGAACTCATGAGAATGCCCCATGAGACCCATGTCTCAGCCTTACATATTGGGTGCAAAATTTTTTAAAATAATCCATTGCTAAAATTTTTCACTCGACCATGAGGCATGGTTCTTACTATGTTTAAGATAACAAGAATATTGTTTGCACATTCAAAAAGATAATGGGTTGTAAAAAATCTAATTTTAATAGTTTTGAATTTGACTACTATGAATTATAGATTAGAGCAATGAGTGAAGACAATTTTCGTATTTGATGGACTTAAAAAAAAAAGAATATATTATTTTTTATATTTAATAAAAATTATTTTGCAAATATTGTAATAAAGATAAAAAAGGAAAATAAATTATTACCTCGATCTTAAATGTGATGTTATTAGTCGATTGTTACATAATAAGATCTGCAAGACATATACTTCAATTTCTATTTTATAAGATCTTAAATGTTTCCGCATGTTGCAAAAATTGTACCTGGAGGAAGCCAGTTCGAAGCCACTACAACGGACAATGGAAGGCTAATACGTCGGCACCCTTCTGGTTGGTTGGAATGCCTCAAATCTCTCCTGGCGCAAACGATTACACGAGTTCTGCGCAGGGCATGAATTCTTGCACCTTCATCACATCTGTCGGTGGCCCTGAGAGCTTCTAACGTTGCGATATATATGCCTTACATTTTATCTTCAAACTTCATGGAAATTGATATATCAATCTTTTTCATCATTACCGTCTTCATTTTTTGTACTCCTACATCTTGCTTCTCAAATCTCTGATGCAGAATTGGCAAAATCGGTTGAGGTACCATGGAAACAGGGGAATTGGATTTAGAGTTTATGCAAAGATCTAGGTGATTATATCTTTCCTCATCTTTTTTCCTATTCATAACAATTTTTCACCACATGCGTAATTTGGAGAGATATTAGCATATTTTCCATGTGTGTAACAATAAACAAATAAGAACATTTGGATAAAAACTATAGTTTGTTGGAGATTAGGTTCATGCAGGCAACATTGTTGAAATATTGTATATTTTCACTTTATAATTTAAAATATTTGAAAAGATTGCCACAAATAGAGCCAATGAGTCTTGTAAAGGGTAATGCTTGAAATATAATAAGACATTTTAAATGAAAAAATCGTAAGTATGTCTTTGTCTTGTTTTCAATATTCAAAGAAATTGTATTACACATGTTCTCATCATCTTCTTTTTCTTTTTTCCCCCTCTAATCAGTTAGTCATAGGTATTTGCAAACAAAGAAGAAAATGCAGTTTGAAAGGAAAGTGTGTAGAAATCATAATTTGGAGATTGGATTAAGGTATATTTTGTTCTGAAATATTTTATACTATTAACTTTATACTCCATCCAATGAGAGAAATTTTAGAAAAATTGAAATTTGTTTGAATTGCTACTTGTCATAGGTGTTTTTTTTTTTTTTTTTTTGGTAATAAACCAAATTAACATAAACTATAATGTTTTGTTCAGTTACCCCGTCTCGGAGGTCGGTTGAAGTTGACAAGGCAGTACCACCAGGCCCTTGACGCCTCAGTGGCTCGAAATTATCCGTATAATGGGTGCATTACCTGAATGAGCCACAATACTGACGCATTTTACCGGTGAATTCTCGTTTATCTGCGGATTTGGTGGAATTCACGTTCCGGATCCTTCTACACCGGTACCATATTTGTTTGCACAGGTAGGACTTCCTAAATTACGTGATCCTAATCTCTCATCAAATCTAATTATTCATCTCTTAACTAAGTTTAAAAATGATAAGACACGAACGCTGTACAGTGTATCTGGAGGAACCTGTTTTTTACCTGATGTGGTTTTGTAACAGCTCGAAGCAAACGGCTGTGATGCGAGCGTTGGATATTTCTACCCTCATGATCAAGCATCTCGCACCATCAACGTTGCAGCGGTGGCATATAACAGCCGGACTGGGACATGTTCCAGAGCAATTAGCGGTGGGCCCATTTACTCTTTTCCAGGGCTATTGGAACGAGAGCATTTTGAAACTACAGAAGAAAAGTAAGAACAGAGAGAGAATAAGCCTATTTTGCTCTGTAAAGCCGAGAGTTTTATTTCTCATAACAAAACCGTTGAAGTAAAGCTGTTAAGGCCGTTGAAGTAGTTGTGCTGATTGGATATGCTGAACTGGTTGAGAACGTGGCAGAGCATGTATTTGTTTGTCTGGAGGTTGCTTTTCTTCATGTAGCAGAACAGTTCATGTGAAAATTCGTGTTTTCAAGCTACTGAGTAATCTAAAGTCATACCGACGTCATTTCAACAGTGGGAAGGTTTAAACGAAAGAAGCCAATCAGTCCTCAAGTAATTCAAGAAACTAAGATATGTTTCTTGGAAAGGAGGAAACCACTGCAACCAACCAGTTGATTAAATGCAATGGTCTAACAATAAACATAAGATTAGAAAACATGAGGCGTGCTTGCCTATCTCCTCTACTAAATTCAGTATAACACCATCAACACAAGCCATTATTGCCTCATGAGAGTCAAATGTGACAAGACCAGAATAAATTCTTTTACCAGTTGGCATATTAGCAAGTTCAACCTTCTCAATATTCTCAAACTCTTTAAGATGATTCTTGACACGATCCTGATCCCAAGCAGCAGGCAAACCATCAAGGAATACTGTCCTTACTTGGAAAAGGCCGGGACAAACATGTTATAACCGCTGCTAAGAACCCAATGTTGTAATTAGTAAGATTTCTAGTTTCAGATCCTACTAACGAAAAGCTGTCATGCTATTGTTTCTCATCTATGTAGAGCAGAGTCATTAAAAAGAGCATAATCTACATACAGATAAAGATAAATGTCGGCAAAATATGGGACAAACTGCAATATCTTAAAATCATGCCACATTCACCTATAGGATATAATAGCAGTCAAGAGAGTAGCATGTTATAGATAGAAAACATTTTCTTTTCACGTGTGATAAGATATACACCAAGAAGCAAGCAAGACAATGGTAGATGCTCTTTTTCTATCCATCCATGACATTTTTAAGCTTCAAATTGCATAACTAACTCTTAACCCATAAGAACAGAAAGATTAAGACAAGAAAGAAATATATAAGTGTGACATAATTTCATCATCTAGTTCAATGAGGTATCTACAAATGCAACCCTTGGCATTCGACCTATGCCAAACACAACATCCGCTTTTGCAGTCGCTTGTAAGCTTTCGAGGCATCTACCCTGCATGAGAAATCTAAAAAGGCAAACCCTCAATGCTCACATCTTCCACTACTGTCAAGTCTTCATATTTATAGACACCATAATACTCGAGCTTTTCTTTTAGCTGAAATCAAAAGGCAACAATCCAACATAACCAAACTCATACAACCTAGTTATTTAGTGAAAATGTATTGTTTCAAATCCGCTGCATCAACTAGAACTCAGAACGCCTAAAACATCATTTGCCTATGTCTTGCATATGTTACCAACACCGTGTGTCATTATCCTAACTTGGAGCCACCATACATTGCTTCCCATTAACCTGATAGTTAAATTTCAAATTCATATGAGATCATCTTGCTAACAATTAATAAACCTTTCATGATGTGCTATGCATTGAGCTTTAATTTATCAAAAACTCACTTGGCACTTAAAAAGACAAAAGAAAGATCATCTTAAGAAAGAAATTTTTTCATTTCCAGACTAAAAATTGTGAAATAGTTTAGTTCATAATATAGTAGTGAAAGGAACTTCTTGGAACATTGAAAGATTTGCTTTCTTTCTCAATTCATAACAAAGAACGTATTTTTGATAGCACCTTGAATGAATAACAACAAAAAATGGATGAGAAAAATGAGTAGCACTGGATCTTTCAATTCATAAATAGCAAGGGTAGCCTGCTCAACAGTCGCAAACCGCAGGAATCCAATAGAACCCTGGGACGACCAAATAAGTGTAGATTCTGAGAAGCACTTAGACAACCGGCGGTTTAACATATAATATTTTTCCTTTCTTAAAATTTAAAGTAATCTACATTAGATTCTTATCCAAATTGATAATGAGGATAATGATAGTTACTACTGCTTCTGCAGTCCTTGAGGAGAGTCGTGATGTCAACTAAATCCCCACTGTTAGCCCGTTTCTTCCTGCGGGTTGCTTTGCCACTGGCTCCGTCATGTTGTCCAGTACAATGGACCGTCCTACACATTGCTGATACATCGTCTTCCCCGTTAAATAGTAATCTTTTATCAAACATCTCCGAGGGCTCAGGTGCTTCATCATGTATTGCCAAATGCTTATTTCGCCTTTGTGGTTCAATACTGAAGTTGACAATATTAGTTAAGCGTTTTGTTTCCACCAGCCCACTAGATGATTGATGATGAATCTTATCTTATCCATTGCAGCAACCACCGATACATTTTTTTACCAGGGGCGCAAAGGGGAATTAATCTATTGCTTTGGAGATTTAAATTCCCGTGATTGCCATTTGGAAGCAATCCGCAGGTTTCCTTTATCACACCCATACATTGCAGAAACGATTGGCTCTCACCAACCGAGCGTGGAACTAGAGTTGTATATACAGAAGGGTGTAGACTGGACCGTGAGTTGGAGTGGAAAGTTTCCTGATTAGCGATGTAGCTTCAATACAACACGATTTATGTTTAGAGAGTACAGAACCCAGCGGGATTCCATGTGAAAGAGCCTTCCTCCTCAAGAACCCTGTCAGACGACTCTGCAAGTGTATCCGCATCCCACTCCAACTATTCTGAAACGCAGCTGTCTCAAAACAGTCCTAGAGCTCACACTGGCCAGCAAGCTTGAGAAGTTGACACAAAGATCTCTCCCAGATTGGACATGCAAAGTCCCAACGTTCCCCTAGTTCTCTGCCAATGCTAGAAGAAGCAAGTCACCTGAAGTTGTATTTCCTGTTGGCACTACTGATAAAGGGAAAGAAGTAATGATGCACGATGCTTCCCATTAGGCCCCTATGTGTACATAGATGATGATGTCACTAGCAAAGGAAAAGGAGTGGCAATATACAATATTCCTGCCTCGAATCTACAACTAAAGGAATAAGAATATGTTGATACAAAGGCGACAGAGTCACTGCTTATCATGTCCCTCATGCACGTCAAGGTGTCGGTTGCTACATGATTGGATCTGTTAAGTCAGCATTCAGCACGTACAATCATGTGAATTACAACTCTCAAGCCACCTAATCAGTATACAATCCAAGGTCATAAGAAGTCCATAATGTTATCTACAACCATAATTACTGCAAAAGGTAACGCAATTGCTAGCGGAGTTATCAACATTTATTTTCTGAAATAGTAGGTATTATTGTGGATTAAAGTGGCACTTATTGTCAACATACCAAGAATAGAGTTTTCTCCTAGCGGACTCTCCTATATATACACTTATAATTTTAAGGTACGTTCTTCTTCTTGAAAGGTCATGCAATTAGCCTTATGATTACCGATATTTGTTCTAAAGGCAAAGGTGTGCGGATGATATGCATATGCTTAAAGTTTAAGAAATATCCAAATAACGGGGATTATACGTATAGCCTTCGTTTGCTTTTTGTTGCATAAACTACTGATTTGTATGGACAAAACAAAACCCCCATTTACCTTCCCGACTTTGGCATGAAGAATCAAAACTATGGATTCAAAAAATTACTCTACAATAAAAACTAGGATTACAATTTTGCAAATATGAACAAACTCCAAAATCCGATCAGTCCCTTTGGTCAGGCCAGGCTATGCTGGTTAGACTTTCCAATCAACAAGGACCCATAATGAAATAAAATATGCACATGTCGAAAAGTACACTTAGTTTACACCTTTAAACTTGCACACGAATTTGAAGCACAGTCTTACGAGATGTCTTTATTATTGTGTTAACATAAGCATTGAAGACTTTTAGACTGGGTTTTGGCCCATACATGCAAACACAAGAAATAAAACCAAATAGAGAAACTTAGCATAGCCAGGAGTCTATCTCCAGTAGGCACCACGATAGATCTACAGTTAAAAAAAATAATAAATAAAAAGACAACCAACACCAAAACATGAAAACAAATGTCTCCAAACAAACACTTATTTGATTTAAAACTTCCCAAGTTGAAAAGACCTTTACTTTCCTCGGGGAAGAATCAAGGCGGCTGTGTCCATGATCAGTGCCTACTACTCTTGGTGTAGTTCTCGGAGTCTTTCTTCTAGTTCCTGAATTCTTTCACGACATGCTTCTATTCAAACATTATGAAAAGCTAGGTTCGTAGGGCAAAGATGCCTAAAGAAATCGTTCAACAATCTTCTAATGTTACAAATACATGTTTGTAAAAATTTATTTCAATTTAACTTGTAGCAAGTCATTCAATAATGGTTTTTGAGGAAAGAGGGCCATGGATTGTAGTAGAGCATAAGCCTTTTCATTTCTTGGTCTTTATAGAGCTCATAAGCTTGAGACTCTCTATTTATCATGTGCATGATACACAATGAGAACACACATGAAAATCGGTGAAATTTGCGAGTGATTTGCCAGTTTAAAGCAAACTACCCAGGGGATTTGCTTTAAGATTATATCCAAAATAAATATGTGATTCTACTTCACCTATGAAAAAACCCAGCAACATAACACATGGTTCACTAAAAATAATGGAATTTTGTTTGAGAGATGGAGGTGGGAGACAACAGAATCTCAGATACATTAGTAGAACACAAAAGCTTCTTTGTTTTGTGGTTTTTGTAGAGCACAAAACCTTGAACCTCTGTTTAGCGAGTATATGGTTGCACAATCTGATAATATATACGACTGAATGAACTAACTGGAACTATTTATAAGTGCTTAATCATTTAAAGCCAAGTAAACATGCAATCAATTTTAAGTTTATATAGTAAGTATAGTAACAGTTCTTCTTGGCACAAGTGCAAGCACTTCTGGTCTGGTAGAATAACTAATTGACCGTGTGATTTTGCTCCTCTTAAAAAGTTGCTGATTCAGGATTATGATTAATACAGTTGAGGCTATTCGTTTTAAGGCCTTAATGGATACTACTAGTTTCATCGAGTGAAGATTCTTGAACAAGGCAAGTAGCATTATTTGGTCATCTCAGTTACAAGTTCAAGAATCTATATTTTAGAAAAAATTTCAACATGTTACTAAAAATAATTGAATTTTGACCAAAAAAAGGTCACAAATACTTATCTACTTTGGTAGAGGACAAAAGCTTTTCTAGTCTATGGAATTTGTAAAGTACAAAGGCTTAAGCCTCTATTTAACTAGTCCAATAATACACGTGATTAAACGAATTGACCAAAACTATTTATGAGTGTTTGGTCATTTAAAGCTAAGTACACATGCAATATGTTTTTAGGTTATAATTTTTGTAAGCAAAAGTTCATGCACTTTTGGTTGGGCGAAAAAACTAATTGGCTGTGCAACTTTGCTCCTCTCAGATAGTTGCTGATTGGGTGTTTTGATTAATACAGCTGATGTGACATGCTTTGGGATGGATATTGTCGGTTCATCAAGTAAAAATGCATGAACAAAGCAATAACATTACTCAATCATCTCGGGTATGAGTTTGAGAATTCTTTATTTTAGTACAAATCTCAACAAGTCATTGGAAATAATGGAAATTTGAACAGGGAGGGCCATAGATTCACAATTTTAATTTTAGGTTTTTAAGCATTTCGGAATAAGTGTATTGTTTATAGAAGAAGTAGAGAAAATTAAATTGGAATTGTGGCCAAATTGCATTTTCAGGCTCATAAACTAAACAAGTCTAAACACTTTTTTATTATATAGTCTCATTTACATAATTTTTTCTTACTTTTTTAAAATCAAATACTAATTTAACTTTCTTTGTAGTGTTTCTTTTTGTTAAGATATTATCAGATTAATTTTCTATCGAATTTTTCCATTGATATTAGATTGAAGTACTAACACATGCAAAAGCATGTCCTCGATTAAAGTAAACTAATACTATAATTATTTAATAACCCATTAAATAATTAATTGAGATATAATTCTGTATGTATCTTCTTGGTTTATGAAAATAACTTCATTTCATTTAGATGCCAAAATGTTCTTCATTTTATTCAATTTAATGGTGCAAATCACTTGAAACACCTAAAATTGATGGACACCCCAGCTTCGATATCACTGGCCGTGGGAAGGTATGGCTCATGGTCATTGAGATTAAGAGCGGCCTCGACGGCACCACCCAGGACTAGCGCGTTAGGGAGGCCAAAGAGACTATGGCTCCAACAGTGACGTAGACGCTGTCATATATGCCGACCTGGCCCTTCACGCAGTAGACACAGGGTCCATGACAGGGAGACGAGGAGAGCGGCGATGGAGAGACCGAAGCCGACGCTGATTCAATGTTGGATGAGGACTAAATCTTGATCCTTGAATTGATTTAAAAGGATTTAAGATTTCATTATTTGTAAAGTCTCATTAATATTATTTTTCTTAATTTTTTATAATTAAATACTAATTCAAATTTTTCTATATTGTTTCCTTTCGTTAAAGGTATTATTAAATGTGATTTCTATTGGTTCTTTGCATTGATGTTAGATTAAAGTGCTGAAACATGCAAGATTAGTTCTTTTATTAAAGCAGGCTGGTGTCATAGTTATACAGTAACAAGTTAATTAATTGAGATGTAATTATGTATATATAATTTTGGTTTATAGAAGATAACTTCATTTTCTTATGGACGCCAAAAATTTGCCTCAAGACGTTATACATATTCTTCATTATATTCAATTTAACTTTTCATAAAAACCTCATTTAATTATGTATGTATTGTCCAACTTCTTTCTCTTCTTTTTTCTTTTTCTTTTTTAAAAAAATTCTAGAAACAATTGCGTGGATTATTTAATGAGTCAATTACTCTCGCAATCCTCGTTCTTTATCAGTGGACTAAAGCCCAAATCGAATTTCCAGGCCCATAAACTAAGCTAAGTAGAGCAGAATCATCCTTAGCAGGCCCAGCGTGATTGATTGTACACCAAAATTAAATTTTAACTTCAACTCATTGCTTTCGCAACTTTATTTTAAGATTGGTGCAAGTCAATTGAAATACTTTATTTAGTGACGCTTAAAATGAAACCGTTCTGTTTGCAAAGCAAGATCATCTCATACAAAGTGATTGGACAAATTAAATCATTTTCTAGGAATGACATAATTTCATTTTAGAATATATGAAACAAAAATGGAATAATTCAATTATGATTTCTTTTCCGGAGCTATTGGACCAGAGTCATTTTTGGAACCTTCAGAGCAGAACAAAAATGGGCTTCTCTAATCAATTTTGATTAGAGGTTGGGGTGAATGTAGGATGATATCGATCCATATAATTACCGTGATATCTCTCTCTTGCTTTAATCTTTTTTTTTTTAATGTAAGTTGCATTAATAAAATGTAATGTATAAAAGTATAGAGGTATAAACTACAACAATTTTCAAAAATAAACTAAGAGTAAGAAAAAAATAAAAGTTAGAAGTCTTCAAATCTCACTCAAAAAGATATTATCTTGTGAGGGTTTGATATTGTGAAACAAATAAGCTTTCCCTTATACAATTTTCCTTACTTTAGCCAACAATATTAGAATAATAAATCTTTTTTTTTTTTTTTTTTGTGAAAGGTCAAATTATATATCACCCATAAAAAAATTTACAAGATTGTTCGATTACAAGATATCATCATCTAAGCTCAAATATTGCACTTGGCAAATTCCAAAGCTCTTGTAAAAATTTATTACAATTTGTAAGCTTGACTCCTATTGTAAATGAAATCTTCCCTCTCACATCCTTCTTGATTTTAGCAATAATGGTTGAGTTTTCTAGACTTATATTGCTGAATCTTCTTCTATTCCTTTCGCTCCAAATGTGATACAAAACGGCCTTAAAAGACATACTAAGTAAAGTTGCTGCGAAGCTCTTCCTCTTAACAGTCTTGATCATCCAACATATTTCAGCTCTCCAGTGTTCAATTCTTCAAGTTAATCCATTCATGCCTAACAAAACCTTCCAGATGTAGTTTGTGAACCTGCACTTAAAAAACAAATGTTCCTGTGATTCTTCTTCTTGTTGGCAGAAGTTGCATTGTAGATCCACTGAACTGTTCCATTTAGCCACCCGATCTGCTGTGGATAGTTTGTCTTTTAAAGTGATCTAACAGATAAAATTATGCTTTGGTACTCCTTTTAGAATAATAAATCTCTCTTGCTTAAATCTTAATTATTGCATATCAATGAATAAAGCATACCTACTCAAGGATTCATCAAATGAGCAAGAGATTAATTGCTATAACAAAGAGAAAGGAATGTAGGGGAAAATATTTGAACATTTTATTACTATATTAACTGAACCATTACAACCCTATATTTAATACAAACATCACAAAGAAAAAATAACTTCACAAATCAATAAACGTTATCCAAACCAACTTAGGCCCTGTAAATGAAACCCCAAATATATTATGTGGACCTGATTTACACGACTCCAACATCTACTAAATAAAAGATCTAATTAACATGATCATTATTATTTCCGTCATGATCATTATTGTTGTTATTAATATTAATATTATTACTATTTTCAAACGGCTAAAGCAAATGTCGTTCTCTCAAAGAAGAGCACGGGAGGCTCCTCTGCAGCCCAAATCAAAGAAAAGTATGCACAGTTATTATAAAATATGTCAGCCTCGGTCAGTAAAAGGAGCTAAAAAGCCACTTTCAAGGACAAATGGCATAGTAATTCTTGGGATAAGCAAAGAAGGTAACCTGGAGGAGAACATGGATACAATGCAGTGCAGCTAAATCAATTAGAAAGAACGGTCTAGGGACAAGTAGAGTTGAAGCAGGAGAATAAAAAACTTAGGATATGTATACTGCTAAAAGGATGAATATCCAGAAGAAACATAAAGAAGGCGAAGAAGGTGAAGATGAAAACAAAGACAAATCATTTAAATATAATTTGGTATGATAAGCTTTGAATTTTTCGTTTTAGGTGGCTACAATAATCATTAATTGTTTTATTTTGAAAAAAAATAAATCAAGATTAAGATAAGTAATTAAGTTTAGTTGACAATCTGTCTAGTCTCAGGTCTCATTTGGTGAGCATTAATTCTAATTGTTTAGTCCAATGAATGTGATATTAAAAAACATATTATATATGTTATTCGATTATGATTCATAGCAAAATATAAATTAATATTAGGGCAATCAAATAATTATTATAATCATGTAACATCATACTCCATCATTATAATGAAAAGCTTAATATCAAAGTAAACATGCATTAAAAAAAGGTCTTGAGCAAGACAAATGAAAAGCTTAATGATTGAGACACCGTCAGAACAGCCAAACGAAGAAGACAACACAAAATGTCAGACAGAATAAGCAAACGAAGAAGACAACAAAAGATGTCAGACAAAATCACTGACGTGACAAGCTCAGAAAATATAAGTAGAAAAATGAATTTTTCGCTACCAAGGTATCTCTTCGCAATAATATGGCTGGCACATATCGAGGGGAGTGTTAAAAAATATATAGACTTGGTGAATCTCTAAAAGGCAAAGAATCCCACCTGCCGAATATTATCATGCACGCCAAGTGTTAAAAAGTATAAAGACTTGGTGAGTCTCTAAGAGGCAAAGAATCTCCACCTACCATATATAGACTTGGTAAGTTCGTAAGCGACAAAGAATCTCCACCTGCCGATTATTATCAAGCACGCGGAAGAATCTGCACCTGCTGAATATTACTAATCACGCGGAGGAATCTCCACCTGCCGAATATTATTGAAGAATCGGTCAGCTCTGACTCCACGACTCGCACAGATTCTACTCCACAAAATCCGGTAGAAGTCTTTACCAAAAAAAAAAAAAAAAAAAAGTCGGCAGTCAAATCATGCATCAACTTTTGATTCTTTTTTTTTTTTTTTTATGACCCAGAACCCCCTCCACTTGCATGGTGGCTCAAACTGGAGGGCCCAACACTCACTCCAAAGCATTTTGCCCATTTCATGTCAAGAATGCAGCCAACAGGTTTAAATGAACCCAGGACCCCTACTTTGTAGGGAATCCCACACGAGCCTTTACCAGTTGAACCACACCCCTGGGGGCATCAACTTTTGATTCTTATTTTGTGTTAAAATAAGGATAAGATAATGGTTACAAAATATCGAAAGACATAATGATTTTAAAAAGGAATTTAGATAATCTTTTGATCACTATATATAAATCAATAAATTATACTCTAAAATCATCAAAATTATAAGCTTTTTTCTCATTGTTCTTTGTATTCTTAGTATTCTTATTTTCTTGTGTTGTGATTTTTATGCACCAGTTTTTATAATATTTTGTCAAAATTCTTGTTTCAATTTTCTTTTCTTTTTTTCAATTTCATTACAACTGTAACCAGTGTTGCTACAATTATTTTGCGATATTACTTGAAAGTGTTCATTGACTGCCATATTAGAGTTTTATATGGCAAATGCCAAGTGAGAGTTACCATTTTTTTTAAAACAAAAACCAATTCTGTTAAAAATTCGGATTTAAGCTACAACCATATCTTACAATTCCGCTATTTAGCTTCTTAATAATGGAATTTTTCAGGAGGATCGAGCTCCCCAAATCCAAAGAAGAACCTATTAAGTCATATAAAATCTTACTCTTGGGATAATCTTCGAAAGAAACACAAGAGTGAATGCTGGAGCAAATGGATAGGATGCAACTACTTGAAACAATGGAAGGGGGATCAAGAAAGTTAAGAGTGTTTAACAAGCGTGGTGGAGGGAAGCCTTGGGAGGTGAAGTTTGAGTTGTGAAAGACTCAAGTGATTTGACTTAACAATATAGCATTTATTTAAAGGTGGATGAATACATATAAACCAAAAGGGTTTGACATCTCTTTCGTTTTATTCTAAACATCGGATTACTTTTTATTTTTTGAGTTGAGGTTAATTACTTAATGATAAATTATCAAATAAAAACTTCAATGGTGAGTTTGAGTTGAGTTGAGGTTATTTGGTTGCTCTAACTATTGAAATGATGGTATTGAAGAACCAATTTTGGTAGAGCAATAACAAAACCCTAATAATTTTTTTTTTATTATGCAAGAATTTTTTTATGTTTTTTTTTTATCAAGCCTTGTAATCTCTAGAGTTAAAATATACATCACTTTCTAGCCATCAAAATTATTGTAGGTCTACATTATCTTGTATAAAGATTTTAGAAGAATCACTTAATAATTTGAACTCTAACATTGGCTTAAGCTAGTTAAAAAATGCTTTCGCTTTTGAAGACTTTTTTTTAAAATGGCATTATTAACAAAATTTAGAAGTGAAATATTTATTTATAAGATTTTAAAATTTTCAGAGGAATTTTTGCTTTGATTTTTTTTATTTGCACTATGTGCTGTCCTAGTCAATTTTGAAGTAAATTTTATAAAGCACCATTATAATTTAATGACTTATTTATCAAAGTTATATGAATATTTCTTGAATTTTCAAAAATATTATAAGTTATAAAAGGTCCTTCTTCATAATTAAGACAGTGAACTATTATAAAATCGTCACATTTAATAATTCTTTTTTTTTTTTTGGATAAAAAAAGGAGACGTGCTGTACAAAAAGTACAAGAAAGTGATGGGAAATGAGAACATCAAAACAACTGGCACTACTTTCCTGGCTCTCACAATAGTTCCATTTAGCTTCTTAATGAGAGTGGAGCTCTGCCAAATTAAAAGAAGAGTCTAAAGGATTATTGTAAACTCCCATTTCTAGGATAAAAATCGAAATAATTCAGAAATTGAATGGAGGAGTAAATGGATGCAAACTACTGATTGAAATAGTTGGAAATGACTGAGCGACGACTGTGGTGGAAAGAAGCCTTGGGAGGTGGAGTTTGAGCTGTAAAGGACTCAGTGATTTGACTTAACATTGTGGTATTTACTGGCCAGTAATGCCACCTTAATGCTAGGCTCTGGATCTTTTAGGCCTCTGAACCGGGCCCAACATTTGCTCAGACGGGAGTTCAAACTTTCTTCTTGGCTGGACCTCACTTGTTGGGAAGAGACTCCAATTGTAATAATGCTAACGTTTTTACTAGCCCAAATTATGATTAACTTAATTTTTTTTCATATTTTTAAGCAGAAAAGAATAATATTAATTATTTCAAATTAATTCTACTTAAATTTAATAAACCTTGGCCAATCAAAGTACTTTATTTTTGTCAAATAACGTATTATTTCATTGTTTATTATTAGTTATAACTCATGAATTCAAATCTTCAAATATGACAAGTGAAAAGAAACCAAAATTGTTTATGTATGTCATAATTTTTTGTTCAAAACCTTAAAAAGTAAGGCTAGACTATTATAAACAAAACTTTTGGCTGTCACTTTTTTTGAAAATATTTTTATATTTTTTAAATATTAATTAGCGCTATGATTTATTAACTCAGTTCACCGTCAAACATACTTATAAAAAATGACCAAAACAAAATTCTAATATTTCTTAAAAATATGTGCTTAAAATATAAAAGCGTAAATATTTTCTTCAAAATAAGTAAATAAGAACTTATTTTTGAGATGGAGATATTCCTCATCATTGCTACCATATATTTTTAATCAACTTGTGATGACCATCAAAATTATATAATTGTCTTGTAGTTGCAAAGTCATTTTCATTCCCTTAGACCTGCAAAAGTCTACTTAGTAATTGTTATCTTCCAATGTATAAAGGCATGAGCTCTACCCATATCAAGGACAACTTATATTTAAGTGAGGAAAAATATAATGAACTTCATTTTCTTGTATCAAAAAAGCAAGCAAGTAAATCTATGATATAAAATGATTTAATTACTCCTCGTTGAGGTGATTTTTTGAAATAAAACTGAGGACACTACCCTAACTTGACGCATGCGATGTAATAACAACTTTTTCACTTTTCAAAAATCTTGAAGCCAGCAATACCACTCTATAAAATTTGGATGAAACTCACCAGCTTCTATAAAATTTGATATTGAAGCTAAGAAATGGATGACCAATCTGAGCTTTAGTCCATTAGCTTTGTTTTATGGTATCAAATCTCTTACAAAGTCTTTTTAAAATCTCAAATCTTATATATATATATATATATATATATTAAAAACTCACACATATACACAAACATATCAGTGTCACACCCGACTAACCTTATGTTTAGTTATCTCTATTAGTTTATTATTAAACCAACTGGCCTTGCAACTTGAATGTGCATCTCCAAAATGAGAACTTATTTAATAACTCAATAGCCTAGTAAGTTCCATGATCCTGTAGATTGTTCTCACTCCTAAAAATGATGGTACTAAAGAACCAATTATATTGGAGAAAGACAAAATTTCCCTAATTTTAATTTTATTTATTATATAAGAAAAATTTTACCTTTCTTTATCAAGACTTGTCATTTCTAAAATTAATATGATAAATCACTTTTTAGCTATCAAAATTGTTTTAGGTATGCAATTATCATATATCAAGTTTTTAGAAAAATCACTTAATATTTTGAATTCTGGAATGAGTTTAAGTTTTTTAAATAATGCTTTCAATTTGAAAGAGTTGTCTTCTTGATGGCATTATTAACACAAATTGAAAATGAAATATTTATTTATAAAATCATTAAATTGACATAAATTTTTTCGCTTTGAATTTTTTATTGTCTGTGTTATATTTTAGTTAGTTAACGGTTTAAGTTCTTCTGGTATAAAAATCATTTTATTTGTATCCTATTGGATATAGATGCATAGTATGTGCTAAATCAATTAGTTTTGAAGTAATTTTTACAAAGTACAATGATAAGTTAATGAATTACTTATCAAATTTAACTAATTTTCTTGAAAAAAAGAGATTAAAAAGTTTCATTTGATTTTGAGACATTAATCTTACTATCTCTTTAATAGTATGAATATTGACTAGAGTAATTTTGAGACACTAATCAATTACTATCTCTTTAAGGTTATATTTTCTATTTATGATTTTAATTAAGACCAATAAACCACCATCAATCATCTGTCACAGCTTTCCTAACTCACGGCCCGAGAAGACTGTAATTGATTAGTGAACTTCCAGGCTTGGATCCGCTTGGTTCAAGAGCCAAAACGATTAAATGTTACAACTAAAACGTTTGAAGTAGAAGAAATCCATAAAAATAGCTAAGCGAAGAAGAGGAAGACTCGAAGTCCAACGTAGCTGAACATTAATATACATCTTTACATTCAATGATGGTTGAGACCTAAGTCCTACACAAACACAGAATCACATAATACAAGAATCTCAAAGGATAAACGTCTCATTTATTAAGCTTAATTCAATTCAAATAATAAAAATAGCCAAAAGATAAGAGCTTTTTGGTTGTTTTACCGCGTATTTCTTCTAACGACGGCTTATCCATCAAGCCTTTGGTGGGTTAAATATTGAAACGTAATTGCAGACAGCTGTCGCAAAAATTTCCATTATAGCTGTACTGGCTTTCTTTTCAAGTCTGACAATTTAAAAAGCTTGATGCGTCAGACGCCGTTCAAATAAACAAAAAATGGTTGGAAGTTCGAAAAAAGTCAGTGGAGTCAATATCAAATTCCGAAGGGGGCCCTGCTTGTCTAATTTTGGGCCTTATAAAGACAGGTATACGCTTCGATCTTTCCATGCAACGCAAACATATCTACATTCTACTGTTCCCTTGCTTCAAAAACGTTCTCTCTTGCACTCTTGCATTCTTTCACTCCTCATTCACTCTTCATCAAGAAATGGCGGAAGGAGTTCTCTTCTCCATTGCTGGGGGAATCCTCGAGGCTTTGGTCCCATTGATTACCGAGGACATCGTACTGCCATGGGGTTTCCAAAATAAGCTTGAAAACCTGCAGAGCAAGGTTTTAACCATCAAAGCCGTGCTTCTGGATGCAGAGGAGAAACGGACCAAGGGCAACGCAGTTAGCCTTTGGCTTGAGAAGCTAGGCGATGTCCTTTATGAAGCGGATGACTTGCTGGATGCCATTTCCACCGAGACTCTCGTACAAGGAAAAGGAACACCTGATAGGAAGGCAAAGAGGGTACGTACATTAGTTTCCCCATTAACGCAGTCCATTCATGTGTTTAAAATGGGCCAGTGCATTAGGGAGATTAGAAGGAAAATAGATGCCATTGCGGATGATATCCCTAGATTTCAATTCCAGGAGCGCGAAAATGAAGGACGCGGGTTTTTAAGGAGGGGTGATACTCATTCTTATTTAGGTGAGGAAATCGTTATTGGTCGGGTGGATGATAAGAGGGCAGTTATAGACCGTCTGATGGTGTCTGAAGTTGACAAGAATGTTTTAATCGTTCCAATTGTTGGTGTTGGAGGGCTGGGTAAGACTACATTAGCTTGACTCATTTTCAATGATAGGAAAATCCAAAAAACTTTTGAGCTAAAAATGTGGATTTGTGTGTCTGATCCCTTTGATGTTAAACTTATTGTTAAAAAGATGGTGGAGTCTGCCTCCAAAACATTTCCTGCAAGTGATCAAATGGAGATATTGGTAGATCACCTTCGAAAGGGAATCGAGGGAAAGAAGTACTTGTTGGTATTAGATGATGTGTGGTGTGAAGCTGGTACAAAATGGTTTCAATTGTATAATCTATTGATGTGTGGAGGAAAAGATAGTAAAATATTAGTGACAACTTGAAAGCTTAGTGTTGCAAAAATTATACAAACTGAACCATATCAATTATATGGTTTAAGGGATGAGGACTCATGGGAGTTGTTTAAGCAGGTGGCTTTTGAAAATGAGAGTGAGTCAAGGAATTTAGAAGGGATGGAGAGGGAGATTCTTAAAAAGTGTAAAGGTGTTCTCCTTGCTATGAAGACAATAGGAAGGTTGTTATATTCTAAAAGTCCAGAAGAATGGCTGAAATTTATAAAATATGAACTTTCAAAAATAGAACAAGAAAAAGAAGATATCATACCAACTTTAAAGTTAAGTTATGATAAACTTCTTTCAAATTTAAAGTATTGTTTTGCTTTTTGTAGTTTATTTCCAAAGGATCACGTGTTTGAAATAGCAACATTGATAAATCATTGGATGGCACAAGGATTTGTAGTTTCACATGAAAATCAATGTTTGGGAGATGTTGGTAATGAGTATTTTAAAAATTTACTTTGGCGATCATTTTTTCAAGAAGTTAGGCTTGATAAATGGGGGGAATTATTTGATTGCAAAATGCATGATTTGATGCATGATCTTGCCACGTCAGTAGGTGGAGCATTGATGATGACATTTACTTCTACGAGTAGCAACAAGTTCCGAAAAGTTCGACATGTTGCAGTTACTCCTGGTACAACCTTTGATTTTGTCGAGATGAATTCATTGTATGAGGTACAAAAGATACAGTCATTTCTTTGTCCTTCATTTTTTACATATCATCATGGGGGGTATCACATGGCAGTTGATTATGAAGCAATTATAAAAAGTTTTAAGAATTTACACATGTTAGATCTAACAGCAAGATTACAAACTTTTGTGCCCGAATCTATTGGTAAATTGAAGCATTTAAGATTTGTTAATTTTTCTTTTAATAGAAATATTGAGTTGTTGCCAAAGTCTATAACTGAGTTGGTAAATTTACAATACCTATGTCTTAGCAATTGTAACGGGATCCTAGAATTACCGAGAGACTTTAAGAACATGGTAAACTTGAGAATTCTTGATGCTTATGGATGTAACATGCGGGATCTACCACAAGGTTTTGAGCAACTAGTCAAGCTAAGGTGTTTGGATCTTGGTTATTGTAAAGTGTTGACATGTCTACCCCATGGGATGGGACAATTAACAAATCTTGAAATATTAAATTTGAATTCTTGTGTTTCACTTGAAGAATTACCAAAAGACATTGGAAAATTAGTCAACCTAAGGTTTCTTGACATTAGGGAGTGATATAAGTTGAGCTATGTACCATGTGGGTTTGAGAAATTGACTAATCTTAAAGCATTGTTAGGTTTTAGGGATTATTTGAGTTCTTCTACGGATAGTGTTGGGTTAGATGCATTAAGGGGTTTAAACAAGTTAACAGGAGAGTTAACCATTAGTGACTTGAGTTGTGGAAAAGGTGTTGAGAAGGAATACGGGGCTGCAAATTTAAAGGACAAAGAAAATCTTAGTTCTTTATGTTTGAAGTGGAGGAGAGAAAGTGCTGTCAATAATATCGACAATGACATGTCATTAGAAGGGTTGAAACCGCACCAAAATCTGAAGCACTTGAAATTACTTGACTGTTGGTGTCCAAAGCAACCGAGTTGGTTGTCATCAGTTACAGGTCTTATTAGTTTGTCATTAAATTGGTGCAGTAAATGGCAATTCCTGGCGCCGTTAAGTCACTTACCTCTACTTGAGAGTCTTGAGCTTCGCAAAATGAATGATTTGGAATATATATCAAATCGGAGTGAGTGGAGTGATCTCTCTCCTTATTCAGCCGCACCAAAGACGTTCTTCCCAGCATTGAAGGAAATGAAGCTAATAAATTGTCTAAATCTCAAGAGTTGGTGGGAGGATTGTTCAGAGGATGAGGTTGATAATTCACTCCCCTCGTTTCCTCTTCTTTCGGAGCTAGTGATTCATGACTGTCCAATGTTGATTTCATTGCCAGTGGCTCGACATTTCAAAGGATCCTTGTCGTTAGTAGATACCAGCTGGAAGCCACTGCCATGAACACTGATAAAGGGGTGAATATTGGCCGCAGATTGCCCACATCTCTTACACGCGTCGCCATCACCATAAGGGGAACCGGTCCTCTAGTGCATCCTCCACTAATTTGGGTAAATACTATTTCTCATTTTATTTTAAAAGTTTATTATAAAAATTAAGTATTCATCTTCTTGACTTTCATTGTCTTCATTATTGTCTCCCTCGTGGTCTTGGTTGCTGACTACAGATTTAAAAGCAACAATCAGATGAAGTATTGAATGATACTAAGAGCCGGAATTTGGAGGTCGTTGAAAGATTTGCAGTCTACAGTTTTAGGTGTAAGTCAACCTGGATTCGGCCTCCTTATTTATACAAAATTCATCATATCTACGTTTCCAAAGTTTTGTCTATCTAGTTAGTTATAGGCTTTTCAGTTATTGTTGTTTAGAAAAGATGTTTCTATATTTTTTCTAATATAAAAGGATAAAAGAAAAGAGAAGTGCTATTTGAAAACAAAATTATGGTGAAAATTTCAGTTTTGAGATTGGGCTGAGACATATATGAATATGTTCTCCATTCATTTTGTACCCAATTTTTGCAGAGAAATATTAACAGAACTGAAGTTTGAGGTAAGTAATTTTGTTAATAGAGCATAAATAAGAAAAAAGATCAAGGTTTGGAAGCGAATTATATGATAAATGAAAGTGAATAAGGGCTTAATTTAGCAATAGTAGGATTTTAATATTGGAATTGGTTCAAAAGAAACTGTAAAACTCTATACTTTAAACTATTTTTGTTAGTTCTTTGTAATCAGTACGAAATGAAATTTTTCAAATTTTTTTATTTTTACTGCAGGTATTATCAGGTGTCTGCATGTGAATATTAGTTTGAACTCAAGTGCACTTAAATACAGCCTTTGACCGATGCCTAAGGTCGAAATCGTTGTCCGTCGCAAAACTTACGGGCGCGGTCTTTGCACATGTTAAAGATTTGGACTGCCCAATCTCAGTGTGATGAGAGAGAAAGGGGTGTGAAGATTGGTGTAAAATTGTTTACATCTTTATTGTAAACATCGACACAGTGGAGAGAAGTTTCAAACATAGTCTTTTAACTTTAGGTAATATACTATTCACCATTTCACCTCATATGTTTTATAACAATAGAACTACTCACCTTCTTTACCTTCATTTTTTTTTTTTTTACATTTTTTCTCTCATACTTCTTGGTGGTTGAATTTTGATAGTTAAAGAGAATAGATTATTGAAATATTTAAGAAGTTATAGATTGCATCTTTGTCAAAGAGATGGGTTTTGCAGTTTTGAAAGAAATCAAGAACTTAGTAGTGATATGCAGCAACTCTGTTAAAGCAAAGCCAATAGCATAATTATGCAGTAACTAAACAAGGACTCAACTTTTATCAAAGCAGGATGGTGATACAATTATGCAAGGTTGAGATGGAGCTTTTTTTTTACTAGGTCATTGAAGAGAACTTCATCTCTTCAAAATTTGTGCAAGGTGAACATCTCCTTTATTTTGATTCAATTTAATTTCACAGGAAACCTTCATTTAATTTTGCATGCATTCTTGAATTTCTTTCTTTCCTTATCTTTTTATTTTATATATATATCTTGTGGAATCTGTGGCTTGAGTAAAATAATCCGGTAATCATCCTTCTCCTCTGAAAAGAAAATCTTTTTACAAGAAAGAATAGTCGTCTATGAAAATGTTCCACTTTGATATTTCTCTGTTCTGGTGATCTTAGTTATGTTCCACTACTGTTAAACGAACTGAGCTAAATTGGCTTAATATCTCACATTTAGCTTTTCAAGTAAAAAAATTCAGAGCATCAAGCAGGGATCATTCGTGGCCCACATCTGGAGAAGAGTTTACTACAAAGTCCGTTATAAAATGTTAGCCTTCGCAGTTGAAGGAGATCAAAAGCTAGTTTCAAGAACAACGGTACAGTCATATGCTAGGGGAAAGGATGGAGGAGAGAGGTAAAGTTGAGTGAGGGACAACCGCACTTAGTTATCGAAGGAGTCTGGCCGATGCTGGCAAAGACGGTATAAATTTCAGAACTTGATTGGGTTGCTCGTATATATCATGACATAGATTCGATGAGTGCAATCATTTATTACCTAAGTAATGACATGTATGTAGACTTAGTTACCATTAGAATTTATAATCTTAATAGACAACCGGCTGGATTATTTATTATCCTTTTTCCTTGGTTGGAAGTGGGTGTAGGCTTAATTAATAGTTACTAAGGTTTTAATAGGGAAGTTTTGTTTACGGGGGTTTTTAAAGTTCATGATTAATATAATATAATCCTATTGATATTTTTTTGAATAATTAAATCCATGTTTAGCTCTTTAAATTGTTTTTTTTTTTTTTTAGTTATTATAAAGTTTCATCATATACATATTAAGTTGAAGTCAAATGGTTTAATGTATAAAATACATTATTTGACAAAACAAGCAAGCTAATAATATAGTTCTTTAGCATCTACTCAACAATTAATCGAGATATACTCTTAATGTATTGTTGAGTTCGGAAATGCTGAATGTATTCTTTGTTTATTCCTTATTCATTTTTGTTTCCATGCACACTTCTTGTATCAGTTGGAATGTGTGTATTTCTGGCGACTGAAAGCTACTTCGCCATACATTTTGACGATGAGCACATCACGCTTCTTCTTGGTGCCTTTTTATTCATTCTTCTCCGTTTTGGTGATTTTATCTATCTGGTCTCCTAAGTTCCGTACAGGACTTTACGTGGCGTTTGCTAGTTTCAAGGTCAGATCCAGTGATTCTTGGTAGGGACGAAGGAGAAAATCGAAGATTGCGCGGGGTAAATGAATGTGATGCAGCACCAAAAGGTCGGCCTGAAGCAAGTGGGGATGATTGTTGGATAGCCGAGTTGAGTTACTGAAGGAGTCTGGCCCAGAGCTGGAGAACGGTAGAATTTACAGTCTTGATTGGATTGTTTGTTTCAATTTTGTGAGAAGATTGTTATTTATTGTCAAACAAAGACTCTTTTAAAGACTTGATAGCGTGGAAAACAATGAACGATCGTTTACATAAGATCCTGTGTCATTGGTTGGTCTCATTATGAAAAATGGTATCAAAGAAATCAAATTTGGGAAAGAAAAATGTCAGAATTTTTTTGGAAATTTTTCCAATTTTCTATACATATGGATGATAGAACATTGTGGTAAAATTATGTACATGTCTTTATTCAATTCAATTTATGTTTTCCATGAAAGTTTCTTGTAAAGCCAAAAAGGATATCTAGGTTTTTCTATGCATGTCTTAGCTTTCTCATAATAGAGCTCTTAATTTTTGTTACCAACTTGCTTTGGAAAAGCCTAGATGTAAATTCTGGTTACCAACAACATTCAGTGAATCAACCAAACCACACTAGCATACATGGTTTGACCTTAGAGTGGATTAGGGTGAGAAAGAATTTGTTGTAAGCCTTGTTCATTGGTAAGTCATATTTTCTATTTTTGAATTTTTTTATTTTTCTATTTTTGTAATTAATTTTTCATACATTCTACATTTTAATGTGAAATAAAAATTCCTTATTATAGTATTTTGATTTAAGATCAAACAAGAACCTCAATTGCTACTATGGAGGCATTGTTGTCATGTGCAATTATTTGTGGCTATATGTATTAGGTGTAGACATGCCTGTTGGAGTTTTTGGAGGTAAAAGAATGATTCTAAATGTTAGATGCAAGAAGTAATTTCAACAGTTTTATATGCTACTTCATGCACCTCTTATGCCAAAAAAGTCTCATCCTTTTCTACAAAATTTTGTTTCGCTTTTATGCTGTTCATTTTGAATCTTCCATTCTTTTTAGTGATAAAAGGGTGATCAAACCCTGAATTTTGAAGTATTTATAGGAACTTACTTCCCAATTGGTAATGACTTTTCTTATTGCTTTCATATGCAAAGGGCTGAAATTAAGCTTATGGCTGAGATCTCATAAGAACTAATGAATGAAGATTTAACACACCTGTTTTATATGTCTTTACCGCAGT
Organism: Casuarina cunninghamiana; assembly: GCA_028551485.1. Taxonomy (NCBI): domain Eukaryota; kingdom Viridiplantae; phylum Streptophyta; class Magnoliopsida; order Fagales; family Casuarinaceae; genus Casuarina; species Casuarina cunninghamiana. The sequence continues at coordinate 6,533,379 of CM052363.1, read as the reverse complement.
GCCCACCATTTTGATTACGCTATGAAGGATTGAGAGAAGTACTTAATTGTGACGAGTACATGAAAGAGTTTTCTGTCAAAAATTCAAGCAACGATGGCCGGCTAAGGAGATCTACCGAGGCCTCGAGAGAAACTGGAGTCATTTTCATAGATCTCCCACGGCTTGTTCAGAGTTTCATGGTTCTGGTAAACTGGACTCTTTACTGCAAATCCTTGCAAAATCGTTTTCCTTCTTCTTTCGTAAAACACAGCGGGATTATTCATACTTTGATGCGTTTTCCGGCAGAATCAATGGAAGGAACTGTTTCCATGCTTGATCTCTAAGGCCGCCACCGTTGATCTTATCTCCGACGGTGAAGGTCCCAATAGAGACGGTGCTGTATAACTTGTGAGTTGCCTACTAAACGTTTCCCTTTATCTCAGAATTGGATTTGTTATGAGATCATAAAGCTTTATTTTTTCCAAGCATTTGGCCCATTTGCAAGTACTGCATTTTACCAGTTGCAAGGTAGCACAAGGTCTTTTGGGCCATATGATTTCACAGCCATAGATAGCATGACTTTTATTTTGACATGGGTACAACTATAACTTCAGGTGGTTTTGACATTGAGATGAAATATTTTCTTTTTAGCGGCACAATTCCTTCTGTACCAGCCCTTGTTGGCCTCACAACAGCACAAATCATTTTCTGTAGCCACTTCCATCAGGTAGTTTATATCTTTTTAACCACTAATTTCTTTTTTTTTTTTTTTTTTTGATAACCAAGGTGTCCGGGCCAGCTTGCGCGCACCTCGACTAATCCTCGGGGAAGGCTAGCCCAGCAACAACCACTAATTTCTATAAGTCTCTCTAATTGATTGTGTTAACTTACACTAATTATGTACATTCAGGTGAAAGGAGATAAGGCTGTTCGAAAAATGTCTCCTTGGATGAATAATATTACAAACTTCAATTATTTAATAAATTGAAAGAGAAACAAATAACATCTTCCATGTTATCTATATTTTCATATTTGTTGGTGGGTACGACTTGGCAATAGAGGAGGCTCAAGGATGGTGAAGGTGCTTCGAATAGCACTTCTTTTTCTTTGCTTTTGGCCTTATCAAGGTTCATCCTTCTTTCTTGCAAATGTGGATTTAATTTTATTGAAGTTGCTGTTATAAGACAAAGAGAAGATCTTCATGGCCAAGTACTACAGTGTGATATTGCACGCAACAAGTGAAACTGTCGTACGAATGCCCATATTCCGTTGGTTGGTCCAAAAGCTCTTGCATCAAAATCGGTAAGTATATAGAATAACTTCCCAAAAAAAATCATTAACGTCTTTAGAGAAAGGATTTTTTGCCTAACTATATTAAATTTGGATACAAGTACAACGACCATTTATTCGTTCCTTCATTTGTCAGGTTGGACAATCCGACGGTTGGGAAAGTAATGTAAAAATATCACGAGCATCTATTCGTGCCTTCAAAGAGTAATGCACAAAGCCACGTACCAACTCCACCATGTCCGCCGGACCCAACGCATTCATGAAAGCCTGCCGAGCAGCATCATCTTTTCCAACGCGACAGACTGCCGCCGTCTCCGGCCCGATTACTCTCAAACTTGTGGAATGCTCTAGCAAAGCACCTGAAAGGAAAAGAAAAAAGAAAAAATCCATCTTGAGAAGCTACTACAAGACCCAAATTGTGAAGCTTCTAACGTATTTCCTAGAGCACTATGAATTGCAAGTTTCAGATATCACAACTCTTTTATGTGCTCACCATGAGTCATCAAATTTTTGTGTGTAGAAATGAGAATGTTTTTAATGGTAAAGAAGCATTTGAGCCTAATAGAATCTAATACAGAGCCTTATAAACCTTCTCTATTTTCTGGTTATAGATCTTTAATAGTTCATGAATATTTGATTGTAATTAACAATGGTTTTGTTTCTGCCCGTGTATGTCTTACTTATTTTAACGTTGTGCTCTTCAATGACATATAATACTCATTAGAAATCATTCTTTCATGGCAGTTTGTAATCGTCACTTTTTTATCCAGATATTGATTAGTTAAATATTTTTCAAGCACAAGTGGGTTTAATTCTTGTTTCTTCTGGGACACATGGCATGTACATGTTGCACTGGTAGAATTTTGCTGGTAGAATTTTGACGATTAATTTGCTTAACGTATTGCAACAAAATGCTGCAATCTATTCACTTGCCTTTTAAAGCTAGTTTATTTCGATGTAAATGTCCTTTGTCAAACGCTTCTCACCATTTTCCCTTTTTGTCTGCTCTTGAAAAATTCAGTCAACGATAAAAACATATTTTCTTTTTCCTCTTTTTACCAAACGCAAAGCACCCCTTTTTTAGTAAATAATTACATATTTTTAAGATGTAAAACATTTTTCAGCTGCAAATTTTCTTTTCAAAATCCACTCCAATGAACATCCACCCTACAAGAAGCTGTAGACAGCATTCTCTCTCTTTCAGTGGCATTAATGCTAGCTAAAACCACCCCCATCTTTTGTATGAAACCGGATAGTGGAATCTGTTCTTATAGTACCAAACAATTAGTAATGTTTCCTAAATACATCTTCTAAAGGAAAAAGGTTTATGTAGATGAGATGAACACCAGATCCAAGTTAATAAGTGATAGAGTTATTGGTTCCTCATTTCTAACTCAAAATTTCATTTTTTATTTATTAAAAAAAGTAAGAGCAAAGGTTGGTCATGAACACCAAAAGATTGAATCCAAGAAATATGATGGGGCCTTACTTAGATGAATCCAACTTTGGTGGAGAAGTTACTTAGATGATCCCTTCACTTTTGATGGCTTGTCTTTAAATAACAAACAAATATTCAAGTTGTAGATTAAAAAGTTGTTTAATTGTGTTTATAAAAAAAATTGTAAGAATGCATTGATAACCAAATACAAAGGTCTCATCAATCAATGTATTACCATTGATAAAATCTCTTGGCCGTAAAGCAAACCTTATAACACTCAATAAAACCATTTATCTTGCACATGGTCTAATAAATTTATTTGTAACCAAAAATACTAAAATCAGGTCGCCAAAAAATTAAAAAAAAAAAAAGAAGAAGATGCCAATTGTTGTTGGATGGAAGTGGACCGTTTGTTGATGAGGCCTGTTTACTAGGCGTTGTTAATGGATTTAATGGGCCGTTTGTTGTCAAGTATTGATCCAAGCTATGAGAATATGGGGCCCATTAAACCGATTTGCCAACGGCCGGTAAGCTTCTTTATGACACCTTATAAAATAAAAATAAGGAAACTGAAAATTGAATGGCATAGTAAATGGCTGCCAAGGGAGACAGACTAGAGTTCCTAACAATCATGGTGAGCCTTGGAGGGCAAATAAAACTCCCCTACTTATATATGTCAAGGAGCCTAATTTAAATAATTGATTTTGTAAATCGTGACTTATATTTGTCAAAAATAACTTCGCTCAATTTTCTAAAATTGATAACTTTTAGGAGTTGAATATTTTTGTCTTCAACATGGGAGTTCAAGAACTGTTTAGGTATTGACTAATTCAGTTTGGGTACCCAAAGCAATGTGCCATGCAAATTGTTAAAGACTTGAAGTAGAAAATTTGGTAGGGACATTCTTGTTATCTTTAGCCTTTTTTCCATAGTTCAATGGCATCCACAAAAAGCTTATCATCTTTTTGCCATGACTACAACCAATCATGGTTGTCTTCACGTAATGTTAATATCTATGTTGATATTATTAAAGACTTGAAGTAGAAAATTTGGTAGGAACATTCTTCTTATTTTCAGCCTTTTTTCCATAGTTCAGTGGCATCCACAAAAAGCTTATCATCTTTTTGCCATGACTATGACCAATCATGATTGTCTTCACGCAATGTTAATATCTATGCTGATATTATTAAAGACTTGATGTAGAAAATGTGGTAGGGACATTCTTGTTATCTTTAGCCTTTTTTCCATAGTTCAGTGGCATCCACAAAAAGCTTATCATCTTTTTGCCATGACTATGACCAATCATGGTTGTCTTCACGCAATGTTAATATTTATGCTGATATTATTAAGAACTTGAAGTAGAAAATTTTGTAGGGACATTCTTGTTATCTTCGGCCTTTTTTCCATAGTTCAGTGGCATCCATAGAAAGCTTATCATCTCTTTGCCATGACTACAACCAATCATGGTTGTCTTCACGCAATGTTGATATCTATGTTGATATTATTAAAAACTTGAAGTAGGAAATTTGGTAGGGACATTCTTGTTATCTTCAGCCTTTTTTCCATAGTTCAGTGGCATCCACAGAAAGCTTATCATCTTTTTGCCATGACTACGACCAATCATGGTTGTCTTCACGCAATGTTAATATCTATGCTGATATTATTAAAGACTTAAAGTAGAAAATTTGGTAGGGACATTCTTGTTATCTTCGGCCTTTTTTCCATAGTTTAGTGGCATCCACAAAAAGCTTATCATCTTTTTGCCATGACTATGACCAATCATGGTTGTCTTCATGCAATGTTAATATCTATGCTGATATTATTAAAGATTTGAAGTAGAAAATTTGGTAGGGACATTCTTGTTATCTTCAGCCTTTTTTCCATAGTTCAGTGGCATCCAAAGAAAGCTTATCATCTCTTTGCCATGACTACGATCAATCATGGTTGTCCTTGCTGATATTTAGAGATGTTGTTCTAAACAAAATCGGGATAATGTTTTCTTGAGGACAAGAGACCCTTCATCTAGGTTAGGCGGAGACTGAAATTTTGCTATTTATAGTGCTAAGCTTGTCTTATTATAATAACAGCAATTGTCTCCAAAAACTACACTATTAGTAAGTCCTTTCTATTAGACTTCGATTATGCTTTGGTTCTTGTCCATTATTGTATTAACTTCAGTAATAATGACGGAATTGTATACAGAATTCAACGGCGTCGATCTTTGAGCCTCCACCTCCGGTGCTCCCCTCCTCTCCTCCTTCCCTATTTCCTAAACGTTTCCTCTTTTCCTTTATGTCGTTAAATTTAAGACTTCTTTTACAGTCCTTCATCTCCAGTCACGAAGGTAGCTTTCCTATCGACTGGTTTACTTGCTATGTCTTCATGTTCTAGTTAACATTCCTTTGGTTTATCAAAGTGAAATTTGATTATATCCGAAGACTAAATATTTTTTGTTGGCTACATTTTTTAGCACCAAAAAATAAATACAAATACCCAGAGACAAAGAAAAAGCAGCTAATAACTAAAATAAACCTATAAATAAGAACGAAATTAGTCACATAAATTTTATATGTGGAATTGAGTTACCTGCTTTTTATCTCCCTTTTTAATTTAAATTTTAATAGAATTTTTTAGAAAGAGTAGACTAGTTAAAAGATAAGGTACTTAGTTGTTTAACGTCACTATTTCTTACACTTTTGATAACATCAATCGATCGCCAATAGTTTTTATTTTCTTTCAATGTTTAGCCAACCGTTGCTCCTGCCATTTCACATATCACTTCAAACCTCTTGTAGTGCCAAGTATTGATAGCCAGAATAGGATTTTACATGAACCATCTTGGCAATCAGGGTAAGTCATCTTTTTTCTCTGAGTATCAGCCATAGCTATACTTTGCTTTCACTAGATGTACGTTAAAATTATAATTAAGTAAGCTAAAAACACATAATATAATATCTTGTAAGATTAACATCTATAGTTTTCATTTGTAGGCCTAGGCGAGAGAAAAGTCAACTTTGTCATTTTAAAATGTTAGCCTTAGTCATGGTCAAGAGCTCAAAAACTAGTTTCTAAGGACAAATGATATCGTTATTATTGAATGGAAGAGAATGGGGATAAGATATAGGTAATTAAAAGGACAGTTGAGGCTCAAATTGAGTGGGTTCTGGACCATCAAGATGAATTATCCAAGATGCTTTGAGATGAGAGGTTTGAATTGCTTAACATCTATAGTTTTGGATTATAAGCCAAGGCGAAAGAAAAATCTGCTTTGTCATTTTAAAATTTTAGCCTTAGTCGCTATCAAGAGTTTGAAAGCTAGTTTCAGAGGGCAAATGATATCGTTATTATTGGAATAGACAAAAGTATAATTCAAAGATTGAGTGGAAGAGAATGGGGATAAGGTATAGGTAATTAAAGGACAGTTTAGTTGGTGTTGGACCATCAAGATGAGTTATCTAAGGATCCTTGAGATGAGAAGCTTCAATTGCTTAGAAATTAAAAGATAAGAGCAATCATTAATTATTACCACTAAAACCAACCAAATCAAGAGTTAATGACTTAATCTACGCTCTCAAGGGTTGCTCACCCATTAAAAAGGACGGTATAGAATTACCAACTTTGGTAGAAAATAACAAATTTTCCATAATCTTGATAATATCTATTACACAGTGCTTAATGATTCTTCATCAAGTCTAGTGTTTTTTAAAATTGGGCTATATATATTTGCTTGCTATCAATTGTTAAACTATCATGTATCAACTTTTAAAAGGAATCCACTATTTTTTTGGACTTTAAATTTGAGTTAACCTAATTTGAAAATACTTTACTTCTTAAAAAAGTGAAGAATTATTTTACAAATTGACAAAGAAGTTTTTGCTCTAAAGTTTCCATTGCTTGTTCGATCATATGTGTACAATAATTAGCATTCAATTAACTTTTACAAAATATCATGACAAATTAATGAATTGCTTATCAACCTTAATTAATTTCACTCAATGATGAAGCATTGATCTTAGGCTCAGATTTGAATTAATAAAATATATTTTGATAACATTTTCATAAAAGGTAGTGAGGATGCTTAGAAAAAGAAGGAAAAAGGATGTGCGTGCTTTGGGAAAACAACAAGCTTGTCCATTACGAGACTTTGAAAAACAAGCAACCTAAAATAGACGAATGTGTACAGTGTCAGAATCTAACAATAACAAGTTGGAATCACGAAAAATTTAAGAAAAGGACTTTTGACCCATCTTTCGTAGGTATCTGCTATAGTCCTTTCGTACTAACAAACTTGTTGATGGGAGAAGTCATTTCACTAAGAAAGAACCACCTTTGGTGAAAAGAGACATAATTTGGCCGTTGTGTAACCGCTGTTACTGCTATTGTTACTGCTACAATTTCGTTATATTTCTTTTTCTATGATGAGCAGTCAATTGCAATAATAGTAGATATTTGGCCATATTTCTTAAAACCTTTCAATTTTTTTTAAAGGAGAACGGGACCTCAGATTTTATAAATTAATAACCGTCTTAAAACCTTTCATAGCAAAGATCATTGACTATCATAATAGGATTTCATATCAGTGCTTGCTGGTCGCAAGCTGACTGCTCAGCATAGAAAAAAGAATAGCTCTTGTTGTAAATTAGCCTATAGAATGTGGATAAAAAATTGAACTTAAACTTAATAATTATATTTCATAAAATTGATTTAAGTGTAAGAAGACCATAAGCTTGTTTTTGTGACAAATGGCACTGTAATTCTATGAAGGGACAGGCATAGAAAGACCTTGAAGATTGAAAGAAGCAGAATATAGATATGGTACAACTAACAGAAATGGACGGTTAAGAGACAAGTAAAGTCGTGGAGCATAGGTAATTGAAAAGGATGGCATCCATCCTTGGTTCAAATAGCAACTTCTCAATTATACTTCTCAGTTGAAGCAATAAGTTTTCATGGAGTTTCCGAAAAAATCTAGAAAAAATACAAAGAACTTTAATAAAATTATGTTGGAATTCTTACATTCAACCTCTACAATATTGAATTAGGATAAAAAATACTCAGTCATTCAAAACAGAAACGGTACAACAAAAATGAATTTGATTGAGATTAGAGTTGAAAAACAAATTAATAAAATGGGCCTCCCTTGCAGCCCCATTTGTACCGACAAAAAGAATTCCTCTGTTATCAATGTTAAAAACGTATTGAAACTAGGATAACTTGTTGTTAAAAATAATATTATTATACAATTTGTTTATATCAAAATAATTGAGAAATTGACGGTGATATTCCAATTGCAGAAGCTTTGGCAGTTAAGCACATTTACCATAGAGACAATGTGAGAGCTAGTGTCAGCGAATTACTCTTTTTGTTGGTGGTTGAGAACATATATTATAAAGAAGGTAATTACACTAAATAAGAAAGGTCATTTCAATCTTCTCATAGTTGTTGAAATTTGTAATGTTGAGGTATGCCTCTCTATCTTTGTACACTATTTTTTATTAATGTAAACTTACATTTCAACTAAAAAAAAAAGGTCATTTCTAAATCGAAATCATGTCAAAATTTCAAAGAAAGTAGAACAAAAATAGAAATGAATTTGTACATTCCTCGCTTTTACTATGTTTGTATCTCCAATTTTAAATAATAAAATTGGCCTATATTTTTCAAATAATTGTGCTAATTTTTATATATAGACTAGTCCACTTTGGTTGCCCAAGTCAATTTGCTACACTAATTATTTAAGAGTTGAAGTAGAAAGATTGGTAGGAACATTCTTCTTATCTTTAACCTTTTTCGATGGTTTAGTAGCATCCACAAAAAGTTTATTGTGTTTTTGTGATGACTATGACCTATCATGGTGTCTTCATGCGACATTAATGTCTTTATGCGGAACATTAAGGGATGTTAATTGGTTAATTTAACATTTATAGTCTAAAAGATCTTGAACCAAACTGGATAAGGTAAGGCTAAAAGTATGGCTGCAATCACTTAAGTGTTGGACAATTAAGATGAGTTATGCAAGGAGCTTCATGAAAGGTTTCAATTGCTTACCTAATTATCAAGCCTTGTAATTTTAGATTTGGGATTTCGTGCATTTGTTTGTCATAAATTATTGTATGTTTGCCTTATCATGTAACAAGGTTTTCAAAAGAAATCCATTAACGCTTTGAACCCTAAATTTGGCTTTAGCTAGTTTGGTAATGCTTTTGCTTTTGAGACTTGTATTAAAGTGGCATTATAAAAAAAAAATTGAAGAATTTGTACAAAATCTTTTAAATTGAAAAAGAAATTTTTGCTTATAGAATTTTTTGTTGCTTGTTCTAGCATGTACACACGTGCTACACTAATTAGTATTCAATTATTTTTTATGAAATAAAATGACAAGATAATAAATTACTTATCAAGCCTAATTATTGTTATTTTTATGCACACACTCAATTCATATACTTGAGTGTTGAATTTGAAACATTTTAGTCTCAAGCCTTTGTTAGTTTACTATTAAGTTAGTAGGTGTTTAATACTTAATTAAATTTTTTGATAATTTATTTATTGAATATTTCACTCAATGATGAAAGCATTGGTCTTAGTATGTCTAAATTGTTATGAATAAAATCAGACATTTCAAAACATAAAAAATTATAAAAAATTTAATTAACAGGATATATTTTGATAAAGCTATGATAAAAGGTAAAAGAGAAAAATAATTTATTAACGTATTCTAAATTTTCATTGTAATTTACTTCTTAAATAGCATGATATTTAGAAGTGTACATGCTTTTATTTTTTTATTTTTTTATTTTTATATTGTTGTATGGCGTGGTTCTTACAAATCAATTTAGATGACATCAAATAAGAATAAAAAAAGTTGCATGAATGCTCTAGAAAAAGAAGGAAATAGTGTGCATGTGCTATAGGAAAACAACAAATGTGTCTTTATTCTAGGACTTGTAAAACAAAGTGACTAACAAAAGTTGGATGTGTGCATTATGAAAATCAATCAAAAAAGTTTGAACCTCAATACTCATGACCAATCTTTAGTGGCTATTTGCTTTTTATCCTTTTGTATTAACAACCATTATTGATGGGAGAATTCATTTAACAAGAAAAAAAGCATAGGTGAAAATAGACATGTTTTAGCATCTTGTAACTACTACTATTGCCTACCTTTTAGCATCGCCATTATTTCTTATATTATAGAAATGCTTAGCCAATTGTTATTGTTATATTTTCTTTATATTTCTTTTTCCTAAGTTGAAAAGAAAATTACCAAAATTTTAATTTCTAGCCCCAATATTGAAGGCCCAAATTAGAGAAGAGTCAGCCAAAGCATGTTAGTGTAAGCAAAGCAAAAGCTTCTCTTTTTTTTTTTTTTGACAAATTACACTAAATAAGAGGGGTCAATTCCAAATTGCAATTTGGAAGATTTGGTGGTTGATTTTGGCAGATTTGTTGAAAACTTTTATGACACTTACCTAACTTCCCTTAGAAATTTAAAACCACTTACAACCTTTGAATTACATTCTATCCAAATCTATTCAGTTAGATTGAAATCATGTCAAAATTTCAAAGAAAAAAGAATTTGTGCATCCCTAACTCTTATTGACGGAATCCTTAAGCTAAAAAACACGTAATATAATATCTCATAAGATTAACATCTATAGTTTTGTTTGTAGGCCTAGGCGAGAGAAAAGTCAACTTTGTCATTTTAAAATGTTAGCCTTAGTCATGGTCAAGAGCTCAAAAACTAGTTTCTAAGGACAAATGATATCATTATTATTGAGTGGAAGAGAATAGAGATAAGATATAGGTAATTAAAAGGACAACTGAGGCTCAAATTGAGTTGGTGCTGGACCATCAAGGTGATTTATCCAAGACGCTTTGAGACGAGAGGTTTGAATTGCTTAACATCTATAGTTTTGGTTTATAGGCTGAGGTGAAAGAGAAGTCTGCTTTGTCATTTTAAAATTTTAGCCTTAGTCATTGTCAAGAGTTTGAAAGCTAGTTTTCCAAGGGCAAATGATTTTTTATTATTGGAATAGGCAAGAGTATAATTCAAAGATTGAGTGGAGGAGAACGGGGAAAGTGACAGTGATCAAATTAAATGATATCAAATGGGAACGCCCAAGAAAGAGAACAAAGAAGTGGGCACTGCTTTGGAAAAGAAGGGTACATGTCTGTTCCGAGACATGTACAATCAAACCAAATAAGGCTGCAACCACGAAAAAAGCTTTAAAAAAGAAAAAGGGAAAAAGACTCGTGATCCCTGCAAGCAACTGACAATCCTTAGGGGTCTGCTGCTTTTGTCCTTTCATATTAGCAACATTATCGTACAAAAGAAGTACCTCCGGTTAGCAAATTATTACTCTTAAATTTCTAATCAATATGGTCATAATATAATTTTATAAAGGCACTTGGTGGTCGTCACATTGAAGTATTTTTTTCATTTAAATATTAACCTTAGCTGTAAGCGCTGTCTGTTAGATGTACATCAGAAGAATTAAACTTAATAAACTAAAATTGATATCTCACAATATTGATTTGGTCGAATGGAGGCCCAAATCTAAAGGGGTATTATCTAGGTGATTTTAGTGTAAGAAGAACAAACAAAAGTCTGTCATGTGACATATGGCACTGCAATTAAAGACTTCAAAGACTGAACCGCAGAGCACGAGGAAAAGCATGGTTGGGCCCCACTGGCTAAGTGAAAGGCATGGTTCAGTGGCACCACAGAAAGCTTACCGTCTTTTTGGATGACTACGACCAGTCATTGTTATCCTTTTGCGATGTTAATGTCTTCATTCTGGCATTCAGAGACGTTGGCTGGTTGATCTGACGGTGTAAAAGATCTTGAACAAAAATCCATGAATGCTAGCCACTCGTGACCGATGTAGCTGACAATCCCTCAGTGACAGTCTACTTTAATCCTGGACAAGTATATATGTCATTATTGACCAATTATTTCATTAGAATGAGTACTCTTAACTATCAATATTGACTATCATAATAAGATTTTACAACGGCACTGATTGATTGTCATATAAAACTATCCTCTTTTTTTCAAATATTTGACTTATCTGTAAGTTCTGCTTGTTGACTGTACATAAAAACAAGAAAAAAAAAACTTAATAAGCTAAAATTGATATTTTAGAATATTACTTGAATCTTATGGTGGATCATATCAAAACAAGAGTTAGCAATTCTAGCAAAGAAAAAGAAAAGTTTTCTTTGCACAAATGGCATTGCATTTCTTTAGGAAATAGGCCAAGCAAGACTTGAAGACTGAATTCTACATAACATCAACAGGATACAGCAAATTGAACAAGTCACGATGAACCATAAGAGAGGACAAAGATTCGTACCTGCCAACCTTCTTTGCTCTATGTTTTCCGTGTCAAAAAACAATCATTTTTCTGTGTGATTGTCATATCAAAAGCAAATCAACCTTTTTTTTATCCTCCAATTAATTTTTAGGACGCTATTTACCATTTTTTTTCTTTTATTTATTTACCAAAGCAACAAATATTCACTTAAGATTTTCTACTAGTCTTGGAAAAAAGAATTGTAACTAAATTTTCTTAATTTTTATATATTATGAAAAAAAAACATGTCAAGATTTCTTTATCGTGTCTTATGATTTTCAGAATTGAGATTATGCATGAGTTTTGCAAAACATTTTGTGTAGCTAAGCTCATTTTCAATGATAAAGAAATTCCATGATCTCAGAAAACTATTACTTATCAAATAAAAATTTTATGTAATGACTCAATAGCCTAGTAATTTCCATGATCTCATAGATTGTTGTCAAAATTAATTTTATTTATTATACAAAAAAATGATATATTGTCAAGCCTTATCTTGTAAATCGTTCAAGGGAATGTTTTAATTATTTCAATTGTTGGTTTTGGTAGGTTGGGAAAAATCACATTAGCTAAGTTCATTTTCAATGATAAAGAAATTCAAAAAAAAAATGAAGAAGAGATATCAGTGTATATTTCTTATGACTTTAAATATGGTGAAAATAATTTTACCAAATAAGAAAGGTCACTTTCAAATTCTGCATTGAGTTTACAAAATTTGTCAAAAGCTTTATGACATTTCCCTCACCTAACTTACACATTTAAGGCCATTTACAATCTTTGAATTATGTTTTGTCTATAGCCATTCAGTTGGATTAAAACCATGTTGAAGTTTCAAAGAAAATAAAACAAAATGAAAAAGGAATAAATTATTATGTTTTACTCTAAAGTTGTCTTAAGGTATTTTAAAGGCTTGTATTTTGAGTGGTATTAAAAATAAAATTTTATTTATAGTAAATTTTAAAATATATAATTTTAAAGATTTTTTATAGTATTATATCCTACAATAGTAGTGACAGTGATTAAATTAAATGACATCAACTCACAATGAATAAAGCCGCCCAAGAAAAAAGAAGGAAGAAATGGGCACTGCTGTGGAAAAGATGAGTAACTGTCCTGAAAGACAACAAAAGTCTGCCTATTCTGAAGCATGTATACCTAAATAAGGCTGCAACTGCGAAAAAGCTAAAAGGGCAAAAAGAAAAAAATTGTAAAGTACCTTTTTTATTTAAATATTAGCCTTAGGTGTACACTCTACCTGTTAAATGTACATTAGAAAAAATAAACTTAACTCAATAAACTAAAATTGATATCTCACAATATCAATTTAGTCCTATGGAAGCCCAAATCAAAAGGGACATTAGCGTAAGAATAGCAAAAGTTTGTTTTTGTGACAAATGGTACTGCAATTCATTTGGGGATATGTAAAGAAAGACCTAAAACACTGAACTGCAGAGCATGAGGAAAAGTATTGTTGAGGGACGGAGGTTAGGACCAGCTAATTGAAAAGGATGGTTCAGTGGCTTTCCTAGAAAGTTTAGCATCTTTTTGCAATGACCACGACCAATCGTAGTTGTCTTTTTGTGATGTTAATGTCTTTATGCTGACACTAAGAGATGTCCGATGGTTGACCCAACAGTTGCTCTAAAAGATCTTGAAGGAAAATCGATGAGTACATAGAATAACATTTTCTAAAATAGAAGTGTTTTTTTATGGATATATTGTAAACCAAATGGCTTTTATGCACCCCTTTATGCTAGGGATCTTAAGTTATAGTGGCAAGCAATGCAACATTTTGCCTAAGTGGATTATTTGGGATAATTTGAGAGCTACAAAGTTTAGGTCATACAAAACATGAGTATTTATTTTTCAAATGTTAGGTTGTTAATGAATAAGGTCAAATGATGTTGTTAGATACAAATTAGTGTTGTTTTGATAATAGTTATGAATAATAGGGGATCAATTAGCAAATAAATTATCAATTTAGAACTAACAAAGGAATGAGAAATTTTGAATCTTAAAATATGTAACACAAGATAAAAACATCGAAATATTTCTTTAAAAGATTCTAGAAAATGAGTAGAATGACACCTTTCTTTATAAGGAATTTTGGTTTTCTATTAATTCTTTGATTTGAAGTGTTAATTAGCATTAAGAAACTTTTTTTTTAAATGACTTGAAAGAAATAGTATGTATTGTATTTTTAAGACATTTATAATAAAATTTAAAAAATATAAAATACTTTTCACATAATTCTTAATATATATAATTGTAATCAAAGTGGATAGGAATTTGGTTACATGATTAATACATAGTCTTTATGAAAAAAGGTGCAAACTTTTAGGTTATAATACTATGTTAAAAAGTCTTAGAATTGGCTTATAAAAAATTAATATGTATTTCATCTTTAACAAATTTCACAAACAAGGTTAAAGAAGTATAAGAGATTTTTCACATCATTCTTAGCCATTTGTAATTTATTCATTAGAATAAAAAATTCATTTTTGCAAATTTAAGTACATTCTTATTTCTCTTCAATTTGTTCAATTTTATTAATTGTTGAACTAGAGTGGAGATTAAAGTCATATTCCTCTTGAAAAATAATTACTAGGAAACTAGGAATATAACAATTTACCTTAGCTTTGTGTGTTGAATCTACATTAAAAATAAAAAAGCCTTAATTTAATAAGCTAAAATTAATAAGAATGTTATTTGGATCGTACAATGGCCCGTATCAAAAGAGAGTTAGCAATTTTGAGAAAAACAAAAGCTTGTTTTTGTGACAGATGGTATTGCAATTCTTTGGCCAATAGTCTTAGAAAGACCTCGAAGACCAAGTAGAACATTAGTGGTATACAACTGGTAGAAAAGAATGGTCAATAAAAAAGAATGGTTGGGCCATACGGAATGGAGCTAATTGAATGAGGTACAATGAATTGAGTAAAATGAGTGAGGGACAAGTCACAGAGCCATCATGGATAATAAAGACTCAATGCCAATGTACCTACCGACCCGAGTGGTTCTCAGCTTTAGTCTTTCTTTTGTCTTGATTATTCTATGAAAAGAAGAGCAAGTAAGTCTTCTTTTTTACCGTTCAATTATTTTGGACACCTTTTTTAGTATTATTTCTTATTTCATCTCTTTATTCAAAGTAACAATATATTCACATAAAATTTTCTACCAATATAAGCAAAAAAAAATTTATTAATTTTTTTTAAAGTTTCATGTGTTGCTAAGAATAGATCACAATAATTTAGAAATTATTCATACGATTGCTTTATGAATAGATCACAATAATTTAGAAATTGAATCGAGGAGTATACGGATGGAAGCAAATCATAGAAATTACCAAGAAACGAGTTCGTGACAACTGGAAAGCAGCCTTGGGAGGTGGAGCTGTAAAGGGCTCAGTGATTTGACTTAACATTGTGGCATTTACGGGAAGGCCGTGAAGAACGATGAACCGCAGGCAGGAGTTTTTGTCGTCTCTCATGTATTATTCTGAAAAGTGGGTTACTTTGGGATGAGATTAATATTACTTACAAAATAAAAACTTAGTTAATAACTCTTATCTTAGTAAGTTTCATTATTCTATATGTTGTTCTCACTATAAAAATGACGGCCAATTATTTTGGATAAATGAAAAAATTCTCCTAAGTTTAATTTTATTTATTATATAAGAAAAACTTTGCCTTTTTTTTCAAGACATGTAATTTCTAAAATTAGGATTATAAATCATTTTTTTAACTATCAAAATTGTTTTTGGTATGTAATTATCATGTATCAAGTTTTAAAAAGGATCACTTAATACTTTGAAGACTTATCTTTTTGGTGGCATTGTTAACACAAATTAAAAATAAAATATCAAAATTGTTTTTGGTATGTAATTATCATGTATCAAGTTTTTAGAATAATCACTTAATATTTTGAAGATTTATCTTTTTGGTGGCATTATTAACACAAATTGAAAATGAAATTTTTATTTATAAAATCATTAAATTGACAGAAATGTTTTTACTTTAAACGTCACAACTGAAACGACTGGAAGTCCATAAAAATAGAAGACGAGGAAGGACTCGAAGTCCAACGTAGCTGAACATCAATCTATCTCTCTACATTCAACGATTGTTGAGATGCAAATACAAGAGCTTCTCGGTTGTTTTACCGCTTATTTCCTCCAATCACGGCGGATGTATAAAACGTAATTGCGGATAGCTGTAATAATGGTCTGCTGATGTAGAAATTTCCATTATAACTGTACTGGTTCTCTGTTCAAGTCTGACAAATGGAAAAAAAAAATGCTTGATTTTGGGTCCTGTTTGTCAGATTTTGGGTCTTATAATGACATAGGATACGCTTCAATCTTTCCACCCAACGCAAACATATCTGCATTCTACTATTCCCTTGCTTCAAAAACGCTTTCTCTTGCACTCTTGCTGTCTTTCACTCCTTATTCACACTTCTTCAAGAAATGGCGGAAGGAGTTCTCTTCTCTATTGCTGGGGGAATCCTCGAGACTTTGGTCCCATTGATTACCGACGACATTGTACTGCCGTGGGGTTTCCAAAATGAGCTTGAAAACCTGCGGAGCAAGGTTTTAACCATCAAAGCCGTGCTTCTGGATGCGGAGGAGAAACGGGCTAAAAGCAACACAGTTAGCCTTTGGCTCGAGAAGCTAAGCGATGTCCTTTATGAAGCGGATGACTTGCTGGATGCTATTTCCACCGAAGCTTTCGTACAAAGAAAAATAACATTTGATAGGAAGGCAAAGCGGGTACGCACATCCTTACTCTCATTACCGCAGTCCTTGTTTCATGATTTTAAAATGGGCCAGTGTATTAGGGAGATTAGAAGGAAAATAGATGCCATTGTGGATGATATCCCTGGATTTCAATTCCTGGAACGCCAAAATGAAGGACGCGGGTTTTTGATGAGGGGTGATACTCATTCTTATTTAGGTGAGGAAATCGTTATCGGTAGGGAGGATGACAAGGAGGCACTCATAGACCGTCTGAAGGGGTTTGAAGTTGACAAGAAGGTTTCAATCGTTCCAATTGTTGGTATTGGGGGGTTGGGTAAGACTACACTAGCTCGTCTCGTTTTCAATGATAGGGAAATTAAAAGAACTTTTGAGCTAAAAATGTGGATTTGTGTGTCTGATCCCTTTGATGTTAAACTTATTGTTAAAAAAATAGTGGAGTCTGCCACCAAAACAATTCCTGAAACTAATCAAATGGAGATATTGGTAGAGAACCTTCGAAAGGGAATCGAGGGGAAGCAGTACTTGTTGGTATTGGATGATGTGTGGTGCGAGGTTAGTACAAAATGGTCTGAATTGTATATGCTGTTGACATGTGGGGGAAAAGGCAGTAAAATATTAGTGACAACGCGAAAGCTTAGTGTTGCCAATATTTTGCGAGCTGAGCCACATCAATTAAATGGTTTAGGGGAAGAGGACTCATGGAAGTTGTTTAAGCAGGAGGCTTTTGAGGATGGGAGTGAGTTCGGGAATTTAGAGGGGATGGGAAGAGAGATTCTTAAAAAATGTAAAGGTGTTCCTCTTGCCATAAAAACAGTAGGAAGGTTGTTATATTCTAAAGGCCTAGAAGAATGGCAAAAATTTATAAAATATGAACTTTCAAAAGTAAAACAAGAAGAAGAAGATATCATACCAACTTTAAAACTAAGTTATGATGAGCTTCCTTCAAATTTAAAGCATTGTTTTGCTTTTTGTAGTTTATTTCCAAAGGATCATGTGTTTGAAATAGCAACATTGATAAATCATTGGATAGCACAAGGATTTATAGATTCACAAGATGATCAATGTTTAGGAGATGTTGGTAATGAGTATTTTAAGACTTTACTTTGGAGATCATTTTTTCAAGAAGTTAGCGTGGATCAATGGGGTGAATTATCTAGATGCAAAATGCATGATCTCATGCATGATCTTGCCACATCAGTAGCTGGAGCATTGATGACCACATTTATTTCTGGGAATAGCAACAAATTCCAGAGAGTTCGACATATTGCAGTTACTCCTGGTACAACTTTTGATTTTGCTGAGATGAGTTCATTGTACAGGGTACAAAATATACGGTCATTTCTTTGTCCTTCATTTTTTACGTATTATGCTGATGGGGATGACATAGCAATTGATTGTGAAGCTATCATAACAAGTTTTAAGAATTTGCGCATGTTAGATCTAACGGCAAGATTGCAAAATTCTGTGCCTGAATCTATTGGTGAATTGAAGCATTTAAGATTTGTTAATTTATCTTCTAATGTAAGTATTGAGCGGTTGCCAAATTCTATAACTGAGTTGGTAAATTTACAATACCTATGTCTTAGCCATTGTGACAGGATCGTAGAATTACCGAGCAATTTTAAAGACTTGGTGAACTTGAGAATTCTTGATGCTTATGGATGTAAGATGCAGTATCTACCACAAGGTTTTGAGAAACTTGTCAAGCTTAAGCGTTTGGACCTCGGTTGTTGTAAAGTGCTGATGCATCTTCCCCATGGGATAGGACAGTTGACAGATCTTGAAACATTAAATTTGAATTCTTGTGTTTCACTTAAAGAATTACCAAAAGACATTGGAAAATTAGTCAACTTAAGGTTCCTTGACGTTCGAGGTTGTCGTAAGGTGAGCTATGTGCCATGCGGGTTTGAGAAATTGACTAATCTTAAAACATTGTTAGGTTTTGAGGACTATTGGAGTTCTCGTTCCGAGGACAGTATTGGGTTAGATGCATTAAGCAATTTAAATGACTTAGCAGGAAACTTAACCATTAGAGGTTTGAGTTGTGGAGAAGGTGTTGTGACACGATACAAGGCTGCAAATTTAAAGGGCAAAGAACATCTTAATTCTTTGCATTTGGAATGGAGCGACGAAGCTGTTGTCAATGGGTTGGATGATGATATGTCATTGGAAGGCTTGCAACCGCATCAAAATCTGAAACACCTAAAATTACGTGGTTGTTGGTGCCCAAAACATCCGAGCTGGCTGTCATTGCTTGTAAGTCTTGTTAGTTTGTCATTAAAAGGGTGTAGTAAATGGCAATACTTGGCACCATTAAATCACCTACCTTCTTTGGAGCGTCTTAAGCTTTGCGATATGAAGGGCATGGAATATACAACAGATTTGGGTAAACGGAGTGATTTATTTGATTCTTCATCAGCACAGATGACGTTTTTCCCATCTTTAAAGGAAATGACTCTAACAGATTGTCCAAATCTTAAGGGTTGGTGGGGCGGCTCTCCAGCGGAGGATGACAATTTAGCCCTTTCATTTCCTCTACTTTCAAGGTTGAGGATTGTAAATTGTCCAATGTTGACTTCGATGCCGATGTTTCCGCATGTCGAAGAATCATTATTGTTGGATAATACCAGCTGGAAGCCACTGCAACAAACACTAATGATGAATATGACAGCAGTTGTTGCCTCTTCGGTCACTCCCCTCTCAAAATTGAAGGAAATAAGATTCGATTTAGTTGTAGACCTAGAAGCCCTCCCAGAGGAGGGGCTGCAAAACCTCACCTCTCTTGAGATTTTGTGTTTTATTAGTTGTGATAACTTAAAATCCCTCTCTCCTGGAGTCCAATATCTTACAACCGTTCAAAAGTTGTATATTGAGAACTGTCCAATGTTTGTAGAGGATGAGAATGGAATGCAATGGCAAGGTTTAAAAAGTCTTATAGTTCTTTCCTTATGGAGCCTTCCGAAATTATCCTCCCTCCCCCCTGGAGTCCAATATCTTACAACAGTTCAAAAGTTGTATATTGCGAACTGTCCAATGTTTGTAGAGGATGAGAATGGAATGCAATGGCAAGGTTTAAAAAGTCTTACATATCTTTCCTTGCGGAGCCTTCCGAAATTATCCTCCCTCCCTTCAGCTCTTCAACATGTTCCCACTTTAAAAGAAATTTTGATTGCTGATTGTGAATGCTTCACGACTATACCAGAGTGGATCCACCAATGCAAATCACTTGAAGATCTTGTAATTCGGAACTGCCCCAATTTGGCATCACTACCAGTTGAAACGTGTGAGCGATGGTCATTGAAGTGGTTAGTAATTAAGGGGTGCCCCATCTTATCGCAAAAATGTGAGAAAGAGAAGGGCGAATATTGGCCAAAGATTGTCGACATCCCAAAATTAAACGTGGAACCGCCAGCCACCTAAAAGCAAATCTGTTCTCCACGCATGATCCGCGAAATTCGGTAAATATCATCCATTACTTTATTTTAAAAACTTCATTGGAATTGAGGTATTTACTTTCTTGACCTTATTTTCTCTCTCAATCTCTTGATTTCTAAATTGCAAAATTTTTTAAGAAGAATTGAAATTTGAAACTGAAATTGGTTTAGAAGTGACTTAACATTTCATAGTTTGTAGTACTTTTATGAGTTTTTTAATCAATACCAATTTGAGTTTCTAGAAACTGTTTTTCTGATTTTATTCTAGGTATTGTTAGGTTTCTTCATCTGGATATCAAATTAAAATCAAACGATCTTAAATACGCACCTTGACGGATGCCTCGGTTTGACAATACAGCCCGTGGGAAGCAAGTGGGCCAAGGTCCTTGTGCATGTTGGAGACTTGGCTGTGCCTGATGCTGTTGCAAAGATGAGAGAAAAAGGAAAAAAGTTTAAGAATTGGTCCAAGAAAAGGGTTGTTGCATAAATTGGAAAGCTTGACTCAGGTAATATTGTTCAACTTTTTTCTATATTTTTTTTCCCTGATATTTCTTAGTTTTTAAATTTCATATTTAAGAAGAGTGCTATTCAAACAGTCAAGAGGGGTTCATTCAAGGTCCGTGTGCAGAGGAAAGTCTACCGAGTCATCATCAATGTCACCTTGGCAGTAAAAGAGATCCAAAGTTGGTTTCAAGGACAAACAGTAGTCATTTAAAGATTGGACGGAGTAAGAGGGAGGCTAAGTGACATGACAAGGGAAAGATCAGTAGAGTTGAGTGCTGGACAACCGTGTTGAGTTCTTGAAGTCTATCCTGAAGCTGAAAAAAATGGTATAACTTACCAACTTCATTGGGTTTGCTTGTATGTGACAGCTTAACAGTCACTAGAATTTATAATCTTAATAACAAAAGGATTGATCACTTATTATCCTCTTTCCTTGGGTGTTCTCCTTATAAAAAAATGATTCAAAAGAAAGTTTAAATTTTTTTAAAAACTTGATACTAGAAAAATTAAAACCTTTTGAATTGATGTTTCTGTTTTTGAACTAGAAATAAGTGAAAATATAAAGGCTGGGAATGAAATAGATGGTAACTTAGAGTGGATCAATGCTTAGTTGATAATTACTAATACTTTAATGGGATTGGTTTAGAATAGATTTTTTTTTTTCATTACTTATTAACTTTGTTGTAAAAGCTCTTCTTTTAAGTTTTAATATTTGACATGTATTGTCATTTAGATTCTCAAGAAAAGAAAGTTAAAAGCAGTGAATGAGGTTGCTCGAGGCCCAGGAAAATCTACTGTGATTTAGTACAATGAAGAAGATCAAACGCTAGTTTCAAGGATAAACGGCACAATCGTTCTTGGACGGGCAAAAGACAAAATCGAAGCTTGGGCAGAGGAGTAAAAAGGATGGGATTGAGAAAGGAGGCAGTGTTGAGTCTTTGACCATGCTGAGTTATCGGAGCAGCCCAGCTTAGAGTTGGCAAAAATGGTAAAATTAATGATTTTGATTGGGTTGATCATTTACATTGTGTGATAGGATCAATCATTATTATTATTAATGGTTAAAAGGATTTTATAATGACTTGCTAGCCAATAGAATCTATATTCTTAATGGTTAAAAGGATTGTACGAATGTTGTCCTCCATCATAGGTTAGTCTTGCTTTGAAACCAAATTTAGTAAGAAATAACAAACTTATTGGATTAAACTACTAGGATTGGCTTAAAACAGATTTCACACTCTACGGTTTGTATAATTCTATTTATATTGTTTTTTGTTAGTTTTTGTGGCCCAATAGTAATTTCGCTCTATAAATTGTTTTTATTTTTTATTTCATGTATTACCAGGTTGGACATTAAATTAAATCAAATGTTTAAACATAGGTATGTTCTTTTGGTTAAGCAATTATTAGTAGAGATGTAACTCCTAATGTATTATTGAGTTCACAAAGATAAATTGCATATGCATAATGTTATTGTAAAATGATGTACATATTCTTTATTTAATTCAATTTATGTTCTCCATGAAAGTTTCTTGTCTAAGCTAGAACATTTAAAGCTTTGGCAATTAGAAGTCACAGAACAAATGTTGATGCATGTTGATGCATGCGACAAATATTGCAAAGATGCAAGAGAAAGAAGGGTGAGTATTGGTTCGAATTTTTTGGCATCCTTATTAGAAACTTGATATGATATAAGATGCAATATGTCACTATTTTATCTCAAACTGTTTGTAAAAATTCAACCATCCACATTCTTTATCTTTCAATGCCTTTTTTTTTTCTCTATATTTCCTCTAATATTTCTTGATTATTAAATTTTACATTTAAAGGCAACAAAACCAATTGAAATGCTTAAGAAATTGTGGATCAAGATTCAAAATTTTGTCAAAGATTTGAGGTCTTGTAATAAATCAATAACTTAGTGGTAGTATATCTCATCTTATTCCTACTCTTGGAAATTTTGTTATGCCTATGTTTTCATGGTTGTTTAGGTTGACAAAAGATATTTGGCGTAAATTTTTAGTATGAAGCATAAACCAAAAGGAAAATGTGGTTTGGAAGGGAAGTCAACATAGAAATCTAAGCTTAGATCCTGTGTTAAGGCATGCATCATAGTATGAATGGCACCATGATCATTAATGTACCCTTATCTATCTAGGCCCAATGTCTAACGTTACAGGTTCAAGTAGGGATCCTTGTTTCTGTTACTTCCTTTTTCGTGTTTTTCAATTGTTATTGTCAATACTGTACCTGAATGAAAATTAGTGTCTTTCTTCTTGTTTCTAGAAAATAATGCATTGCAAAGACAACCAGTGGCCACAGTATTCTGTAACCTAAGCCCAGGCTCTGGTCTGAAGAGATTGATTACCTCCTCCATAAGAGTTACACGGCAAGGTAAGCTTCATTTCTTTGTTTCAATTTCAAATACTGAATAGTTGCTTTCGTGAGATTGGGTTGTAGGGTATTGGAATCATTCAAAACAGGATTAATGCTATACTTCTTTCTTTTTTAATAGCTATTATGACCAGAACAAGAAGACGCCAGTCATGAAATGATTCATTCTTATGCTCTCAGGTTCCAAGGATAAAAAATGTTAATCTTTTCCTCATAGAAGCTTTATTTTCATTTTTAACTAAGCACGGTTTTCCATATTCTAGAAGTCCTTAGTGTAATGTTGTCATTTGGAAAATGATGCATAAGTAAAGAAAAAGTAAAAAATTACTTGCTTTTGTCCTTGTTGTTAGATAAATTAATCATTTAATATCTCACTATGATTATAAAGATTGCCACAATCATAAAAAAGACTAGCATTGTTACAAAGAACAAAATATGGAGTCTAAATGAAACAAGTTTGTCTAAAGTTTGCACGTGAGACATAAATCTGGATGCAACATTTGTTGAACTAATAAGGTAATGGCGACACAGTTTGGTTAAAATGAGATTTGTCTAAGAGTGTTTTGCATGCCATCAATTAATTTGCTGCTTGTTTTGTGGAAACTGTTATAACAAATGGCAAAGTGACTAAAGTGGAACCTATGAAGTTGGTAAATCAACTCTGTTACTACTACAAGCTATCTTCATGTATCTTTTACTTGTTCCAATTCTGTATTTAAAGGGTTGTAGTTCAATGATTGAACTTGAGTAACTAGAACCTTTGTATCATTGTTTAAACGATGTTATCTCTTTTTGTAAGCTCTGCTGTGCAAAATTGTTATCCTTCAATGAAAGAACTTGTTTGGTTCAATTGACTCCTTGTAGTTTGTTTTTCAAGTCATTACCTCCCTGTTTTGTTTACAATCAAAACCACTCTCTGTCCTTTTTCTACCTGTAGAAGATCTATCAACAATATTGTCTAAAGTCTCAAAGTTGCTTGACCATTGATCTTAAAGTTTTTTTACAAATAGTTCTGTTTCAAAAGAGCATTCTAGGAAATTGAGTTTAGATATTATCTAGGACTTTCTGTTTGAAGTCTGTGAATACTCTTAATTGTGAAACTCATCCAATCTAGCTTATCTTACAAAGAAAGTATAGCTCTGTTACGTTATATTATTATCATCATTTTAATTGTAGGATCCTTGTTGCCATTACTTCCTTTTTCATGTTGTTTTTCAATTATTATTGTCAATACTATACCCAAATAAGAATTAGTGTCTTTCTTCTTGTTTCTAGAGAATAATGGACTGCAAAGATAACCAATGGCCATAGCATTATGTAACCAAAGTGTTGGCTCTGGTTTGAAGAGACTAAACATTACCTCCTCCATAAGAGTTACACGATAAGGTAAGTTTCATTTCTTTGTCTCAATTTCAAATACTACATAGTTGCTTTCATGAGACTGGGTTCTAGGGTATTGGAATCATTCAAAACAGGATTAACGCTATAATTACTTTTTTTTAATAGCTATTATGACCAGAACAAGAAGACACTAGTCATGAAATGCTTCATTCTTATGCTCCTTGGTTCCAAGGACAAAAAATGTTAATATTTTCCTCATAGAAGTTTTATTTTCATTTTTAACTAAGCACGGTTTTCCAGATTCTAAAAGTCCTTAGTGTAATGTTGTCATTTGGAAAATGATGCATAATTAAAGAAAAGGTAAAAACTTACTTTTATCCTTGTTGTTAGATAAATTTATCATTTAATGTCTGAATATGATTATAAAGATTGCCACAATCAATAAAAAAAAAACTACAGCATTGTTAGAAAGAACAAAATATGGAGTCTAAATGAAATAAGTTTGTCTAAAGTCTGCACCTGAGACATAAATTTGGATGCAACAATTGTTGAACTAATAAGGTAATGGTGACACGGTTTGGTTGAAATGAAATTTGTCCAAGAGTGTTTTGCATGTCTTCAATTACTCTGCTACTTGTTTTGTGGAAACTGTTATAGCAAATGGTAGAGTGACTAAAGTGCAACCTATGAAGTTGGTAAATCAACTGCCACTACTACAAGCCATCTTCATGTATCTTTTACTTTGTCCAATTCTGTATTTAAAGGGTTGCAGTTCAATTATCGAACTTGAGTAACCAGAACCTTTGTATCCTTGTTTGAATGGTGTTATCTCCTTTTGTAAGCTCTGCTGTGTAAAATTGTTATCCTTCAATGAAAGAACTTGTGTGGTTCAGCTAACTCCTTGCAGTTTGTTTATCAAGTCATTATCTCCCTCTTCTGTTTACAATTGAAACCACTTCGTGTCCTTTTTCTGCCCATAAAAGATATTGTCTAAAGTCCCAAATTTGTGTGACCATTGATCTTAAAGTTGGTTTACAGACAGTTCTATTTCAAAGACCAACCTAGGAAATTGAGTCGTGGTTTAGATATTATCTAGGACATTCTGTTTGAAGTCATTGTGAAACTCATCCAATCTAGCTTATCTTACAAAGATAGTATAGCTTTGTTACATTATATTATGATTAGAATTCAACTTCTTTGAACAGATAAACTTTTGGGGGAACATTGCTTGTTCTTATTGCCTATCATCTGAGATGCATTTTCCCTAAATTGCAGGATTGATAGTTGGCTTATAGTTACGATTTAGAACTTACATTGCTCATCTTTTTGGTATTATATGGACTCTAAGAGATAAACTTGTTTCTTCTGCAATGGTAGAAAACTTTCCCTTCATACTTAAAAAGGAAAATTAAAGGTAAAAAAAGAAAAAAAAAGAAAAAGAAATAGACCAAGCTCGACGAATAATTTTCATAGTGGAGAAGATAATTCTGGCACTAGCAATGCAGAGCAAAAAGAAGAAGATGTTCCAAAGTAACCTTGATTAATGAAAAGCAAAAAAAAGATAATGTTTCTAAGGCAACCTTGATATGGAGGGCAGTTAAATTACAAAAATACTCCATTACTTTGGTTCCTCTTTCAGTGAGTTTTTCTAGAAATTCAAGTTGAGTTCTTATATTATAAGATAAAATTGCTAGCATCATTACTAAGCTTTTAGCAAAGTGAATCCTTTTATGTATTTCCTCTTACTCTTAAGTTGTATATTATTGCAATAGTTCACCTGCAACTAAATTCAATTATGAGTGGTATTTAGAATTTGTGGTATTCAATTATGAGTGGTATTCAGAATCTGGTTCCCTCATAATAAATCCTAAATTGAAGTATTTGCTTGCAAGAGGACAGTTCTAAAGTTATTAGGAAATTAGGACAAAGTCTGTTGAGAGACCAATGAACCAAGGCATTCAACTACAAGTATACTCACACTCTTGCATGGGTTTATGACCTTATCCAATTTTTTATGCTTATTTAGCATAAACTTTGCTATCTTCATCCACTTGCTCACTCTATTTTATCATGGTGAAAATTTAATGTGTTGCTATCAATTGGAACTAGAATCTTAATAATGCACCAATCTATTTTCTTCTTCAGTTTAAATCATGTGCACCTTGTTTGTATCTTAATCTTCTTTACTAATCCTCATAAATAGGTAAGTAGTGCAGCTGGTTTTTTTTTCAGATGGGCGTCTACACAGCAAGTTCTTCTGGCCTCCTCAGTTCTTATACATGGCTTAATTTAAGGTCAGTCATATTTACCATTTTGGGGAGTGAGCTCAGTGTTACTTATGTTTGACCAAGCTTAGATGCTAAGCAGATAGAGGGCTACAAATTATCTTCCTGCAATGGTTTAGTATTACCTTCTCCTACAATATGAAGAAAGCACACACTTGCCTTAAAAACTTGAACTCCAACACTTTTTTGGACTCTAGCTCATGTTCTTGATCTCGTTTCATGCATATACTTAATGAAAGAACTTCACTCATTTAAGACCACAGGTGCCATAATTGAGAAGCTAGATCCAGGCTTCAAGCCTTACTAAGGTCCTCTCTTGAAATGGTGCTGCCTTTTGCCCTTCCAAATCAATAAACCAGCTTTTATGTGCAAGTCGAGGCTATCTAAGAACATAGCTCTTAATTTCTAATAGCAACTTGCCTGGAGAAACCTAGATCTAAAGTTTGATTTCCAACAACATTCAGTGGAATAAACAAACCATACTGACATCAAAATATTTCCCGATGTATCTTAAATAAGAATCCATCAGATTTTTTCCCATTTTGCAATCTTTTTCTCTGAAATTGTCCCTCAAATTGGTTGCTATATGAGTGGTGTTCGCAATAGAAGGTGATCTAGTTGGTTCCTACCATTTGGTCGATACCAATTTAATGCATAGCCGACTACATATGTAAAATTTGAAGACTACAAGTCAATACTCTAATATATATTATGTATTGCTATCTACAATTTGTTGACTCCCTCATTATAACTATCTTCATAATAAAAGTATGCTAACCACTTTTCCTTGACCTCTCTTAGCAATGATGTTTATGATTATAACATTGGAGTGGATAAGGACAAGAAATAATTTGGCTGGTGAGTCATATTTTCTATTTTTGGATTTTTTGAAATTAGCTTTTCATACATTCTACATTTTAATGTGAAATAAAAATTTCTAATTACAATATTTGATTTAGAAAGGTGTACAAGAACCTTAATTGCCACTTTTTTGTGGGGCTGACTTGGGCATCTATGGAGGATAGAAGTATGCTTTTGATAATTTTGTTAGCATGTTCTATTATTTGTGGCTATATATTTCAGGTATACACATGCCTATTGGATTTTGGAAGTAAAAGAATGACACTAAATGCTAGATACAAAAACTAATTTCAACAGTTTTATATGCTCCTTAGATGCACTTCGTATGCCAAAAAAGTCTCATCCTTTTCTAAAAAATTTTGTGTGACTTTTATGTTGTTCACTTTAAACCTTCCATTCTTTTTAGTGATGGAAGGTTCATCAAACCTGGATTTAGAAGTATTTATAAGAACTTGCTTTCCGGTTGATAATGACTATTCTCATTGCTTTCGTATGCAAAGAGCTGGTTAAGCTTGTTGTTCGGATATTGTAAGAAAAATGAACAAAGGTCTAACGCATTTGTTTGATATGTCTTTGCGGTATTGCCCCCCATTTTGCTTAGGCTACCGAGGAATGGAAGAACCACTGTGCTTTGCAGCATTTGGCCCATCTACAGGAACTGCTTTATACCTATTGTAGTGCAGCACAAGGTTGTTTGAGCTATATGATTTTAGAGCCATAGAGAGCATGAATTTCTGTTTGGCATGGGTATGATTATGATTTCAAGTGGTTTTGACAGTGAGACAAAATATCATCCTTTAGGTGGCATAATGTTTTCTGCATCAATCCTTGTTGGCCTCATAACAGCACTAATCCTTTTTTGTAGCCACTTCCATCAGGTAGTTTACTTCTTTTTAACAACTAAGTCTTGTAAGTCTTTGTGATTGACAATGTTAACTTATATTGATTATGTACATTCAGGTGAAAAAAGATAGGGCCCTTGAAAAAATGTCTCCTATGGTAAATAATTTAGAACTTTAACTCTTTAATAAATTGAAAGAGAAACAAATATCATTTTCTATCTTATATATATTTTCATATTTGTTGGCAGGTAAGGCTTGCCACCAAAGGAGGTTCAAGGGTAGTGAAGGTGGCTATTATAGCATTTTACTTATTTTTGTTTGCCTTTGGTCTGATGAAGGCTCTCCCTTTTCCTTACATTGTAAGTCCTTCAATTTGTGAATTCTTGGAAAAATGGCACTTTATTCTTGATCTTTCCTTTTCCTTTAACTTTCTTTCTACAATGTTGATTACTCATTCTATAAACTAATGGTCTATGCCAGCTTCTATGTGCTTCAATTTTGCCGTGGGAAAAATAGCCATTAGTTTTGTCAAAGATAACCACAAGGTTAGTGCTAAACCTGTAAGATGCCGCAACTCTTGGGTTTTAAAACCTCTCTTTCTGATATAACTGTTGCAATACTCCAATTTTCTACAAAATATGAGGACTCTGTTATTTCTTCTTTCTTGTGAACATGGATTTAGTTATATGGAAGTTACTGTCACAGGACCAGAGGAAAATCTTCATGGCTAGGTACTACTGTGTGCGATTGCACGCACTATTCGGAGGTGAACTATCTTCTGGGCTGGTGGTGTCTGGAATAATCAGTAGAGTGCATGTTCTTCTGAGGCTTCGAGAATATGATAATCTAGTCACATTGTCTACGATGGATATCAAAGATGGTTACCGGAAAAACAAGTCTGATTCATGCTGCCTGTTTGCTGGAGTGAGTAACGAAGACTTGGTCATGGAGAAAGAACATGAATTGTGAGACTGTCCTTTGAAATGTTGCTCGGGAAGGAACCGTTTTGAGATTTCAGAGGACTTGTTTGCAGTGAGAGGACACACGCCAGCGTGGTGTACAGAAGGCCAAACAGAGGCGACGTAAAAAAATCTTTTTTCTTTTTCTCCTTGGGAATTGGTTTTGTAAGGCATTATATAATTTTTTTTTTTCTTTTCTCGCAAGCAACATAAGTTGACGAAATCTACTGAGTCTATTCACATCCAAAAGAAGCCACTGGATCATGAAATTTAGAGGTTTATCCCCTAGAAATAATGCCCGCGGATGTCAATGACCCTTTTATTTGCCACCAACATGTATTGTTCCTCTGTACTGTTGAATCTCATACAATGAGTGACCAGCCCCTTGTGAGAAGCTCAGTGACTAGCCATTTTCACATAGAGAGAGGGCCAACAACAGGGATCACTACAATTCTTGGCATCAATAAGGTCATCCTAGCATATGCAACAAGGATCCATATGATTGTCAAATTGTTTTTACCTTTCAGATGTGATAGCAGCAAAATGCTTGTAAACTGCCTACATGCGGATTGCAAGGGACAACTCCATCAATACAATCTTCACATTAGGACATTTGCCATCTTAATCAATCAAGCATTCACTACTGATCACTACTCTGCAGTAGGTCAACTTTTTATGGTTTGTTTCTTTAAGTTCTTACCCTTTTCAAGTTAGAGTGGTGGCATTAAGATAATCTTGGATCTCAATAAATAACACAGATAGGTAGCTATCCACTATAAGCAATACCATAATGTACGAAGATTACTAAAAACAATACAATACCATCGAAATCAACAAAAACAAGATGAGTTGAACCACAATTTTTTGAAAGTATATATTGGTTTCAAATTCAAAGTCTTGGATAAATTATGCCTTGTTTTCCCCAAGAATTACTACCCATTAGGCTATGACAATAATGTAGATAGGTATCCGAGTATTTATTTCTTCGAATCATTAAGAGATTAATTTCTATAAAAGTCATAAGCTACCAAAGTACTACGTAACTTTCATCAAAATGAATGTGTTCATTATAGTGATTAGCTGAAAATGATTGTCTCACGAAAATCATATCTCATAGTCAAAAAGTTGTGGCTTCCAACATTTTACTTTCAAACAAAATTCTTAACAAATTTATTGTGCATAGCAAGTCCTAATATATGTATAGTAGATAAACTTCTTTGAGATTCTATCATTAATCCAAATGTGTGTCAATGGAAATAAAATAAGCAAGTAGATAAGAAAAGAAATTTAATGAACAAAAGGCCCTTAAAGGGATAATTCCCACAAAGTCATTTTTAGATATCCATCATCCTACTTCAATTTTTAAGACCACAATTTGTTATCTACCATGAAGTTTGTAACTTGAGTTCCACAAATACTCAAGATCATAAACAACATACAACTACAAGTGCTGTTTCTAAACCCTCTTAACATACTCACCTACTAGGTAATACCACATAGAGAATCCCATCATGAACATCAGTTTTGTCTACAAGAAGTATGTGGCCTCTCATTCTATCCCTTCATTTGTTAACCCAGAGCAAAAGACGATGTTATTCTCAAATATCCTCATAATATCTTAACAATGCAAATGTCATTCCTTTAAGCTTCCTTTGATAGTACCAAGAATAGATCATATGTTGGACAAAGAAAATAATTCCTCTGAAGGCCTCCAACAAATAGAAAGCATTGCACTTAACACTAAAGTCATTTTGCTAAATGATATTGGACTCTCCAACATAACCTCTAAATCAACCTCTAGAAGGAGAACTCCAACTTGAGAGACTAATTTTTATATGCAAAATCTGCTAGTTCATACACACACATACAATGTCCTTTCTCTTTCCTTTTGGTTGAATAACATTCATACAAGATCTCATAAATATCAGTTGTGCAACTATTTTGAAGAGCCTCTTTTGTACCCTACTATTGTTCTTGTGTCACATAGTTCATGAGAATGCCCTGTAGAGACCCATGAGCTAGCCTTACATATTGGCTGTAAAATCAGCCAAACAAGTTGCTTACTAAGAATGAGGATAAAGAAAGAAAAAAAAAAAGAAAAAAAAATTAACAGACTTGCTCACTCCTAAAATAACGATCAAGTTCGGGAACATTAGCTGAATGGTACATGGATTGATGTTTTATACACTAAAATCAATTGTGTTTGCCTCTAAACAGAGCTATAAAATAGAAAAATATTGAAAGCTTCGAAGTGGAAAAAAGAAATTAAAAAAACCCTTACCCCTTCCTGCACCAATACTTGGAATTTGATTATATGAGACGTATGAAGGCCATTTTAGGGAAGAAATAACACCATAGAGTTTTCAAATTTAACAATTACTAGGGGAAAACTAGGATAGGAAGAGAGACTAGTCAATCTAGGATGAAGCTGATCAGAAAAATACTGCAACTACGGAGACAAAAATAATATAGCATATAAGATGAGAAGAAAAGCAGAGCACCCAAGCAATAGGTAACCTTGTAAAGTTGCTTGTGTAAGACTTGTCACTGTAAGATAAGTCAGAATTGCTTCCCCCATAATCAGAACAAGCTCGTGATTGCCCAACTGAAGCTTCGGCATAACAAGGATGAAGTTTGTCCTGAAGAACCAAGGTTAGGATTAATAAAGAAAGATCACAAAAGAAGCAACTTTAGTACAGAGATATTCAAAGATCACTGACAATTGCAGAATAAGGACATTTTTATGTTGGAATGTAAAGTATAATCACTGAGATGGCCATCATAACAATCTAAGGACCGTTCCATGTATAAATCATAGCCATAATTATCACGAGGAGATACTCTAGAACCAGCAGCATGAGAAACCTTTCTAGGAAAGGACTCCTTAAGTACCCATATAGATGTGAAGGGTAAACCATTTTTTTTATTTTTAAATTTGGGTAAACATCTCCATAAGAGTATCCATCCTGGATTTGAAGAATGTAGCCCTCTTTTAGCTAGTCCTTCCATTTGCCTTGAATTATCCCAACAAGGATAGGAATAAACCATAGGAAAAAAAAAAGGGAAGGAAAATGACAAAACTGCTATGATTTAGGTGGTCATCAAACCACTGGACTTTCTAGCATGTGAAGAAATTTGTCATTTGCTTCGAATTACATACGGTCCTTCATGTTTGTCCCTTGAAACATATGGTCGGCTAGGACCGCCATAGATAAAACCGTAGGCCTGTACGGATTCATGCCACCCCAGCCACTGCCATGTGCGAAAATATAGCCTTCCCGAGTCTGTTTAGCTGATTTACCTCTCAGCATGGCCAGTAATGATATATAAAAGTAATTGAGTTTGCTAAACCAATAGGTCATAACCTTTTGGCATAGTAATTAGGTTTGTTACAATTGATATCAGAGCTAATGTCACGTGTATATCTAAAAGTTATGTGTCTTGTTCTTTATCTTACACTTTCTAGATAATATTCCTCACCCCACCATTGAAGAAGATTCAAATTCATTGAACATTTCAATGTTTACCCTTCCCTACTTACATATTTTTAAATTGACAACTTTTTTTTGAAATTTTGTTTTAAAGATGTTCTAATTATGCTTCGTATGCTTGCTTTGAAGAGATACATAGAAGCAAGAAGCAAAATAACATTTATATCTTCTATTTTATACTTTCCCTCTCTTTAGGTATCTTCCACATTTTATGAATATATGAATATATTATTCTAAACCAAAAGTGACCGAAAATTAAAAAAAAAAGAATTATATTTTTATACTTAGACCTAGTGATATTAGGTCTATTTAAAATATAAAGATTTACCTTCATAAAAGGAAAGGGTTTACTGTAAACCTATTTTTCAAAGGATTAAAATTTCTTATAAACCTGTTTCCTAAATGATAAGGATTTCCCGCTATACATGAAAATAATCATATACGGTGTCTCCAACCAAAAGCATTCAGTATCGTATCCGAAACCATGGCAGATATGGGTGGAACCAGGGTTGTGCGACGGAACGCCGGGAGAGTGACAGCGCCGGAGGATATGCTGGAATTTGAGACTTCGAAAGAGGTGCAGGTTGTGACCAGCTTCGACCAGATGGGTATCAAGGACGACTTGCTCCGTGGCATCTACAGCTACGGATTCGAGAAGCCTTCTGCCATCCAACAGCGTGCCATGGTGCCCATACTTAATGGACGAGATGTTATCGCCCAAGCCCAGTCTGGCACGGGCAAGACCTCCATGATTGCCCTAGCCGTTTGCCAGAAGGTCGATACCAGTACCAGAGAGTGCGTCCTTCAAAACCTAAACTTCTTTAGAAATTCTTCATTCCACCTTTTCTGCTTTTAATTTAGGGCGTTTTAGTTCTATCAATTTTATTTTTATTTTTTAATTTGGATTCTTTCTGAGTTTAAATCGTCGTACTTGCCTAACTTAGATGAAACGTTTGTTCTGGAATATTATGATATAGTTCATCACACAAAAGACATTCTTTCTGAGCCTTAAAACACATTCCATCTCGTGTTCTTTTAGGGTTTGGTTGGATTGTTTCAGGACTCGTTCCACTTAATTTATCTTAATGGAAATCTGTTAAGTACCCGCTGATCCTTGAGAAGCAGCGGGTTGGAGTTGTGTTTCTTACCAATTTTGGGCGAAATTTAGTGACGGTCGAGGGGTCGTGGAGGTTGTGGAAGGGAAACTAATTAGTATTCTGGGGCAAGTTGGGGTTCTGTGTAATCTGAATATCATAGCACATTGCATGGGTAGTTAGTTGAATCACCGGACAAGCTCGAGGGAAGGCAGTGATGAGTTTGTACGTAAGGAAAAGGAAGAAGAAGGCAATAAGGGTTAACACTATGAACGTAAGATAAGTACTCAAGTCATTGAAGGATCCCTGAGCCTGAAGATTATGATGCAGACTGAAGGAAGAAGACAATTAACAGTTCTGTAGCACCCCAATAGCACATTGATATTTAACAGCAGTTACAGCGTTTTCCGAGGAGACCAACCTCCGTTGGAACTTCTTGACAACTTTCTTGCTATCTTTTCCCTCCAGCATCATAATTTATCCGAGCACTATCTGTGCCCGGCTACAGACAGTTTCTCACTCTATACTACAC
The DNA here is from genome assembly GCA_028551485.1 of Casuarina cunninghamiana. Classification (NCBI taxonomy): domain Eukaryota; kingdom Viridiplantae; phylum Streptophyta; class Magnoliopsida; order Fagales; family Casuarinaceae; genus Casuarina; species Casuarina cunninghamiana. The sequence goes on along the minus strand of CM052363.1, from coordinate 6,498,820 downwards.
ACAAACATATAGTAGTTACCTAGATAAATTTATATGAAATGTTGTTAAGGTAGGGAGGCCTATCCTAAAACCTATAGGCAACAGGAGATGTACTTCTATCTAATATAAGGTCAAGCTTTCTTATCTCTACTTGTGACGTAGAAAACATCACAAATGGATTGATATTAAGGATGGTGAAATTTCATCACAACATATAGGAAATAAACCATAACTCTAATATCATGTTAAAGTAGAGGTTCATCCTATAGACCATAAAGTATCCTCTGTCTCATATAAGACCAGGCTCATGTATTTCTATTTCTATAGTGGGATAAGCATCCTGATCAGGTGCAACTTCCACAAATTGCTTCTTTCAACTGTAGGTCTCCCTGATCGACACTTGTAGTTGCAGATGGCAGTGTTGGGGTTATGCACAGTGTGTAGCTCGTGACAAAATCTTCTTTCTTTTAATTCCCAGGGCAGTATTCGGGAAAATTAGCTATGTAGAGTATCTTTGGGTTGACCTTTCAAACCCAAATTTAAGTTACAAGATTTTTGGAAAGGATAAATTTTTCATCCGTTATTTGATCCTTTTTTGTTTGTAGCTTATAAACTTGATCTCTTGTTTTTGACTAGAAATTTTTTTGAGAAATAGATCGTAAGTTGAGGATGACATCTTGGTTTTAAGGCCTATTCATATCTAAAGTTATACTATTTAATGCCGTTTATTCAATTCTCAAATCAAACAGGGTCCAAGCATTAATCCTCTCACCAACAAGGGAATTGGCAGCTCAGACAGAGAAGGTGATTTTGGCAATCGGTAATTATATAAATATTCAAGCACATGCATGTATTGGAGGCAAGAGCATGGGTGAAGATATCAGAAAGTTAGAACATGGAGTTCATGTGGTGTCTGGAACTCCGGGTAGAGTCTGTGACATGATCAAGAGGAGAACTCTACGTACCAGACATATTCAATTATTAGTTCTTGTGAGTTCATGCTTGTGACACCATCCTCTGTTTTATAGTTTCTTTTATGTCTTTTGTGTATGCTCCAAGATTTGCTGGGGATTCATTTTAATTTTTATTTTCCTCCAACAGGATGAATCTGATGAGATGTTGAGCAGGGGGTTCAAGGAACAGATCTATGACCTATACAGATATCTCCCACCAGAACTTCAGGTTCCCTCTCTCCCCATAGAGAAAAAAGAAGTTAGATAATTAAATGACCAACATATGGTTTTAGTGTCATTGGTTGAACAGTTCTCGTTTTGTTAATATTTGGGTTGCTTTCTGCAAGTGTTATCTATTTTTGGTAATAGAAAGGAAAGAGATTAAAGGAATGCTTGGCAAGACAAGAATGATGTTGATGTGAGAACAAATTCATCCTAGACTACAATTGATGCTGGATCCTTTATTTTCAGCACTTAATGGGCATTGCTTAGTTTTGGCTTGAAGGGGAATAGGGATAGTGATCACGTCTACGTTTAGTTAGCAATTTTACATTAGTTTGAATAAAGTTGAGGCCTTACCCAGAGCTGCACGTTTAGCCTTTATGATTATCACTTTTGGATATTAGACTTTTGGGCCGCAGGTGCAATAAATTCCTGCAAATCAGGTGCTAAAACTTTAGGAAATAGGAAAGTTGCCACTTCAGTGGCATATCGGCTTAGAAAAAATGGAATAAGGATCTAATACAGAGAAACGTAGCTTGATAACCTCATAACCACAACTCTAAACCAAATTCCGGATCTTACTTTTTTCTCTGGATTTTCTCCCTGTTGGCCCCCATTAGTCTAGGTCTACCTGATTTTAAAGCAAGTTATTGTTTATGAAAGATATGATCGAATCTGATGCAATAACTTTTTCTTATGTAATGTACGCCTGCAACTAACTCCTTCTGGTGTCTGCCTCCAGTTAACAATGAAGTAATAGTATGTTGCTTCCTGCTGTAAACAGTCCCTTTGAAGGTTCTGCAGACACATTCTAACTTTGGTTCTGAAATTTGTAATCTGCTTTATAGGTTGTTTTGATTTCTGCTACTCTTCCTCGTGAAATTTTGGAGATGACAAACAAGTTTATGACGGATCCTATTCGGATACTTGTAAAACGTGATGAATTGACTTTGGAGGTAAGTACTAGTTGTGACATAGGAGTTTCTGGAAGCTTAGCTGGAATTTGATTCATAGTTTTTTCTGTTTTGCACAAACCTAGAGTTTCATATAGGTTTTCTTTTGTCTTTTTATGATGACAGCGCATGGACCAATTTTTTGTTGCAGTTGAAACGGAAGAGTGGAAGTTTGATACTTTATGTGATCTTTATGATTCCTTTACAGTTGCCCAAGCTGTTATATTCTGCAACACAAAGAGAAAGGTGATACTGTTATTCTTCCAGTTTTGGATTTATGGTTTAAGGGAAATTTCTAGCGTAATTTAGGAATTGAAGAAACAAAAGCTCTCAAGGATCAGCCTTTTTCTAGGAATTGCGAGTTTTTACAAGTCCAAGAGACTAAAATGAAAAGTACTTAGCATATATCTAATTCTAGTCTATCTAGTAATTCGATTCTATTCTATCTAGTAATTCCTTTAAGCAGTTCTGTTGTATGAGACTGATTGCCTCATATGATCGTAACAATGAAGGAGACATCTAGCCTTGTCTTTCTTTTTGTGCCTATTGAGTAAAGTGCACTTGTGGGTGGATTTTATTCTGTCTTGCCACTATTGTTTTAGTTGCTTGTGGCTTTTATGTACAAGTGTATAGATATATTCTAATACTTTTGAAGCAGGTGGATTGGCTGACTGAAAAGATGCGTTCCAATAACTTTACTGTTTCATCAATGCATGGAGACATGCCTCAGAAGGAAAGGGATGCAATTATGGCAGAGTTTCGGGCTGGTCATACTCGTATCCTGATAACAACAGATGTTTGGGCCCGGGGGCTTGATGTTCAACAGGCAAGATCTTGGCTCCTTTTTAATACTCACGTTTTAATGTTTTGCAACAAGTTAATTTTTTTTTTGATAGTAGCTGCTCAGAACTGAAGGTGCTAGCACAGAAAATAGAGCTAATCTGTATCTGACGAGGTGCCAAGTGATAATTGCTCTTCTATTGGATGATTGATCGTTTAAAAGACTAGCTGACCTGCATTGCTGGCTGCTAGCTTTTAATTGTGGGAGTACATGGAAATATGGCGCCTGTTGGCATAGGAAACAATAAACTCTAGTCCTTTGGGTATTTGGTTTAGAACCTGCAGCATGGACTTGGTGATGTGTGCTGGAACTTGAATGAAAAATATACTGTGGGAAATAAGCTTTTGAAGTGGATATTATAAGTTATATTCAGGATTTTCTCCTCCGCATACAAAGAGTGCAATTTGTTGGTTGTCTACTCATTAAGTTGTCTCTTTCACTAACAGATGATCACATGCCCTTGTACATTTGAACTTCCACAGCTGCTGTATATATTCATTTGGAGGCTGAATCGTTGTCCTTGGTGTTTGTGATTTTTCCATTCATGCTATGTTCATTTTCTTGTTGTCAGGTTTCGCTAGTGGTTAATTATGACCTTCCAAACAATCGTGAGCTTTATATTCATCGGATTGGTCGGACTGGACGTTTTGGAAGAAAGGTATTTAATTCGCTGTACTTTGTATAAGTTTAGAATTGGTCCTTGGCCACCTTCTGTGCAAGAAGATGATCATATTGTTCATAAACTACAAAATTACTGAATCTTTTGAGAAGTTTTCATACTTTTATGTGAAAATCTTTTGGAAAACCCATGTATTGACACCTATTACCTACCAAAAAAAAAAACAATGAAGAAGAGAAAAGGGAAATGTTGCTGTGCGACCATCTTAAACAGAGGAGAAAAGTGTTTGAGTAGGAGGAAATGAGTGACTGCAGCCATTTTCTTTTTGGTCAGACTACTTGGTTTTTGTTTTTATTTCTTGTTATTTTCACTTTTTGTTCTTGAAAAAACTCTGCAAACATATTGCTTTGCACAGACATTAAAACTCAGCTTTTTAAATAATTTACCAAAGACTTTTTGTTTTGCGTGCTTCACAGACTACGTTTCTGAGGTGAACACATGTGAAACAATTTTTTACCTTCTATCATGTCAATACACGAAGTCTCTTTCCAAATGTTTACCAAACACAGAAAATATTTTAGATCAAGAGTAGGCAACCTGATGCCATTGATCCTGATATTTCCTCACCTGTCAGTGCCACTTGCTGATCTGCTTGGTATCTGTTTTCAAAAGCAAGTGTCCGTGTTTCCTTGTCTCTTGCTTTGTCTCTCCCTCAGGTAGTTGATCTTGGAACTTGTCACTGTACTGAGTTTTTGATGTTTGCAGGGTGTTGCAATAAACTTTGTCAAGAGCGACGACCTTAAAATCCTAAGGGACATAGAGCAATACTACAGTACTCAGATTGATGAAGTGCCCATGAATATTGCTGATCTGATATAAGGCGTGCCTGAAATCTTTGGGTGTTGATTCCTCTGGCTGCAGTAGACAATTTTCTTTGTGATGGCTCGGGTGCTTGTAGATCGAATGAATGATAGTTCTGGGTTTTGTCAAGATTACAGAGTGGTGGCATAGTTTATTACCTTTTCTCTTTTATTGGTTTTGTTGATGTCAGTATGGAGGTGCGGGTGATACTTTTTTCGGATTTGTGTGAAAGCTGTCCAGTGACTCTCATATTAGAGGGATGAAAATGAGGGAAGTTCATGTTCTTCAACTCGGAGAGTGCTAACAGAAAGAAGGGACACTGGTCTTGGAAATCTCTAATTTGACAACTTACATAAAGCAAAATACAGCATTTAGACGAGGATGGGAAGACAACCAAATGGTTCAGGCATTCATTTGACCAATTAGCTTAGTGGTTAGTAAAAGTTCCAATCATAAGGTTTAGACTTTGACAACTCACTTACGTGAGTAGACTATATGACTAAAGTTTTGAAGACGACTGATAGGGCTGCAGTTAATACTCTCCCTTTCATGGCATTCGTTTTAAATTGTGTTTGTTGTTTATAACTAATATTTCAAATACTATCTCAGATTTGAGAGAACTTTTCCTTATTTGTTTGATGTGTAAAAATTGACATCTAACGTAACCTTGTGAATGATTTAATTGGTTACAAACTATAATGCAAACACTTAATTGACGAAATAGAAGTACTATTTTTTCCTTAATATTAGAAAAAACCAAATGTACAATAACTTTTTCTTTAAAATAAAAAAACTGGGCAATGCCGTAACACAACTATGGCCACATATGTCTACCATAGGTTAGATACAATCCCAGTTTTTTAGCACTTCGTAAGGTCTGTATGCTTTGTGAGAGGAGGGAAGATAGCAACAATTGAATTGGGCCCAAATTGCATTTTTGGGCTCATCAACCTAAACAAGCTACCTTTGTGCTGAATACAAGCATTCTAAGATAGGTCCACCTAATTGGTTAGTCACCTAGCAATGAGTTTTGATTGTCAATCCATTTGTTGTGCCTGTTCATATTTTGTAAACACCTCTGTATAACCCTTTATTATAAAATTGAAACTCAATCTAAAACTAATTTATAAGTTAAGAGATATTTTTTATATTTAAATATTACTCAATGATCATGTTTTTTTATGTGAAAATTTCATCTTTAATATTTCCTTAAACATTAAATATATTTTGGGCTCAAGATTAAATGAGGGTAAAATAGATACTCACAAGCACATCAAACATATTTAAAAGACTCAAAGCTAAACAAGAGTTAAATAAATCAAACTAAACTTTGATATCATATTTAAAAACATAAAGTTTAATTCCAAAATTAACTCAAGTTTGAAAATATTTTTTATACTTAAATCTTACTCAAAGATCATATTTTTTTAACCAAATGAAGAGAAAGATTCATGTTTGACTCAGGAAAGGATTGTGGAAGTTTTGAAATAAATTATTGGATCTTATAGCAATCTAAGAGGAGGTGAATTAGGTTAATAAAAAATTCTTTTATCTTTTCCATTTTAACTAAGTGAATCAATTAAGGTAGCAAATAAAACATTCATACAACACAAAGACAAGGATTTTTAGAAAGTAGTTTAACCCAAGTCACCGTAAAACCTACTCTACCTCATTCTAACAACCTGCTAAAGTCATTCTTTTGATCAATTCATAACTGTTTACAAGGAACATCTAACCCCTTACAAAGGATTAAAAAATTCTTCAAATCTGGTTACAAATTTTCTCCCAATATTAGTCTCTACAAGATATACAATATATAGTTCATAAGTTTCAAACAAGTTCTATAAACAAGTTCTAACCCCAAATTTCGTTCAATCTCTAACATTATTTACTTGTAGAAAATAAACATAATAAACAATATGCATTGAGGCACAAATTGATTCTCTAATAAGTAATAAAGAGCAATAGTAAACTCATAGTATAATCATCCAATAAAAAACAAATTCTTGAGTTGGATGAGCTTGATATAAGAGTATGAGTTGCTTAAAAGATACTTGTTTTTTTGTAATTTTTGTCCAACTAAATAATAGTGAGTATTTTGCTGTTAAATAACTTTAAAACATCTCTAAAACAAATCACATCTTCATTCCATTGAAGTTTCCTTTTTCCTTTTATTTGTTTGATTTCGAGTTAATAAGAAGGGAAACGGGATTGGTGTTCTATTTTAATACTATTCAAAATCGCACTCCAAAATGCCACTGTTTTGTCCAGATTTTAAGTTGATAATTTGAAGCTTGGTAGAGGCAACACCGGGTTAATGGGTCACGTTTTTGGATTTCTTTCAAATCTTCCTCAATTTTCTTTAATCTTGAAGTTGATCAATAGATCAAATAATTACTTAACAAATTCCCATGATTTTTGCTTCAAAAACATTCTAATTTGCTCCCAATTGCTCTTTCAATTATTTAAGTCATAGGTTGCAAAGAATACCTTTATCTTTTCAAATTTATCCTCTCTGAGCAATGGGTGACTGAATTTTCTTCACAGAAATGTTCTATTCTCTGATATCTTTCAACTGAGCCATTTTTTTTTTTCACTTCAATGGTACTCTTTTTGGCCGTGCACGAAGACAAATAGGAGCGTAGGTCTTGTTTCAGGTCGCTGGGTTGAACGAACAGGTCAAACAGTTCGCGTCGCACGTAGTCGGGTCGCAGGTCGTGGGCGTGCTCTTTAGATCGACGTTCGGTCATGCGGGTTCCGCACCTGGATTGCGAACGCGGGTCGCTAGGTCGCGGGCGCGAGAACGGGTCGCGCATTCTGGACCGCGAGCTGAGTTGCGCTGGGTCTGGATCGCGCGGGCTCGCTCGTGGGTCCATGGATCTAAATCATGCGGGTTGATTTCTGGGTCGAGAATCATGCAGGCCTGGGCTTCCGTTTCGGACTCCACTAAATAGTCCAGCATGTATTTACCCATTTTCCTGCACAATATTTTCATGTTATTTTTTTATAAAAATTCATAAATATGATTATGATTATAATCAATTTGATACGCTTTTTCCTCTTCTAAAGTTTCTTCTTTTTTGTTGCCTAGGGAATGGGATCTTCCTTGTGAAAACTTTGGCATGCTTTGATGAGCATATCTAACTACACATTTTAAATACTAGTAACCATTCTATCAATCTTAAGTGTTACACATATTTCAACAACGATAACTTTCTTAAAGCTACTTTAGAGGAACAAAAGGAAAACTTGCAATTATTTCTCTTTTTTCACCCAAACAGTGGTATTTTTTAATACTGCGATTTCTATATTTTCCCTTTTGATAAAAAAATTTCATAAATTAATTGTTTGAAACATGCACAATAATATCTTACATAGAATGTTCTTTCAGAAAAAGAAAACTAAAAACCATAGTGGGATAGCATATTACTAGAGTCGAACTATTCTTCCTAGTCTAGCGAAGAATCAATGCTGTTTCTTTTATCCACTTACGTTATCATGTAAACCAAGTTTGATACTCTTAAAATAAAAGATTATTCGATATGTGCTATTTACATCAAATATTTTTTTTATTGAACTCAATATTTTTTCATATATATATGATAGGAAGAATGAAAAAAAAATTCAGCAAGAACTAAATTATAATTAACCATTAATTGTGAATTAGTGATGACACAAGTTCTCTATTTATAAGTCCAATTACTTCACAGGTTTGTTCACTTGATCTTCTTTACTTTGTGGGCGAGAATGTTGCAATATATGACACTCCATGTTTGGATAACTATATGTCCACTCATTACAATTGTAAGTATGAGTCCGTTACCAAATTTCAAGATCATAATCGCTCCCGTAGCAATAAGCAACTCCTGGGGAGCTACCTGTGTTCCCTAAATAGGCTGTAAACTTGCATCTTTTACAAGTGTATTAATCGGTTCAAACTCGATTAACTCTCCAGGATTGAAGATACTTCAACCAAAACTAATGCTCGACGTTTGATTGGTAAAGTATTGGAGGCAAATAGTATTTCCATGGTATCCACGTCTCTATTTGCATGGCAATTTAGCAATCTATTACACAAAATTAAGCCATCAAACAGTTTTAGAATCCTGAACATTTTATTTCAAAGCAAACAAAAGGTAAGAATCCTTAGCTTTTGAACCAACAAAAATCCTAAGTGTGGTGAGAAATGATAGTTCTCTAGCCTGTCAAAATGTTCAAAATATAGTAAGACTACATTGAAATTGGTTGGATTAGTCATTGAAGGGGTCGTGAATGATGATAGATGCCAGAAGTATCAGATCTTGAAAGTTTTTTTAAGTCAAAAGAAAGAACAACTACCATGAAGAGACGAGAGAAGGTGAACACGAAGAGACAAGAGAAGGTGAAGCATATACAAGAAAAAGAGAAGATGTGAGAAAGTTCCACCATCTTTTATTGGGCTTGGCTACTCCCTTAAGCCTATATTTTCTCTTTGATATATGAAACCAGCCTTGTTTCCTGCTCTAAACCAAGTTCAGGAAGGTCTATTCTTATGATGCATAGCAATTGAGGCCCACCTGGCCTTCCTGAGACTCTAGATTAGCTTAGGCCATAGGGAACATATAGGAAACCAAAAATGGTTGAAGTGGAACCCAGTTTCTTTCTTTGCTACTTTCATGATCATTCGGGTCACAAAGAAATTTGTAACCCTCATGAAAGAGCATGTCGTAATAAACAACCTCAAAGCTTTAAAGATATGAATGGACAATGCCTTTTTGGCAACAAGCACTTATAGTGTTCTTACAAATGTCATGGAGATTGAAATAATCCCTCTTCCATCTTTTGCCTATTGAGTAAAGTGCACTTGTGGGTGGATTTTACTCTGCCTTACCACTGTTGTTTTAGTTGCTTGTGCCTTTTATATACCGACGTGTGGATATATTCTAACACTTTTGAAACAGGCGGAGTGGCCAGCTGAAAAGATGCGAACCAATAACTTTACTGTTTCATCAATGCATGGAAACATGCCTTAGAAGGAGAGGGACGCAATTATGGCAGACTTTTGGGCCGGTCATACTCGTATCCTGATAACAACAGATGTTTGGGCCCAGGGGCTTGATGTTCAACAGGCAAGATTTTGGCTCCTTTTTAATACACACGTTTCAATATTTTGGAACAATTTAAAGTTTTCTGAATAGTACATGCTCAGAACTGAAGTTGCTAGTACAGAAATAAAGCTAATTTGTATCTAATGAGGTGCCAAATGATAATTTCTGTCCTATTGGACCATTGATCATTGAAAACACTAGCTGACCCGCATTAGATGGCTGGTAACTTCTAATTGTGGGAGTACATGGAAATACGGCGCTTGTTGACATAGGAAACAATGAACTCTAGTCCTTTGGGTATTTGGGTTAGAACCTGTAGCATGGACTTGGTGAGGAAATAATCTTTCAAAGTGGATCTTATAAGTTATATCCTGGATTTTGTCCTCCGGATAGAAAGAGTGCAACTTGTTGGTGTCTACCCATTAAGTTGTCTCTTTCACTGACAGATGATCACATGCCCTTGTACATTTGAACTTCCATACCTGCTGTATATGATCATTTGGAGGCGGAATCGTTGTCTCTAGTGTTTGTGCTTTTCCATTCATGCTTTCTTCATTTTCTTGTTGTCAGGTTTCGTTGGTGATTAATTATGACCTTCCAAACAATCGTGAGCTTTATATTCATCGGATTGGCCGGACTGGTCGTTTTGGAAGAAAGGTATTTATTTCGCGGTAATGTCCTTGGCCTTTTTATGTGCAAGAAGATGATCACATTGTTTATAACGTGCAAAATTACTGAATCTTTTGGAAAACTTTACACTCTATGTAGAAATCTTCTAGAAAATCCATGGACCGAGGTTAACCTATTACTTAGCCAAAAAGAAAAAAGAAAAACAAAATAGGAACAATGTATAAGAAAAAGGGAAAATGTTGCTGTGCTACCATCTTAAACAGAGGAGAAAAGTATTCGAGTAGGAAGAAATGGTTGACTGCAGCCATGACAGATATTTTCTTTTTGGTCAGACTACTTGGTTCTTGTTTTTATTTCTTGTTATTTTCACTTTCCGTGCTTGACAAACTTTGCAAACACATTGCTCTGCACAGACGTTAAAACTCACCTTTTTGAATAATTTACCAAAGACTTTTCTTTTGTGTGCTTCACAGATTGCATTTTTAAAATGTGAACACTTTTGAAACAATTTTTAATCTCCTATCACATCAATACACAAAGTCTCTTTCCCAATATTTACCAAACACAGACAATGTTTTAGCTCAAGAGTGGGCAACCTAATGCAATTAGTTCCTGATATCGCCTAACATGTCAGTGCTACTTGCCGATCTGCTTGGTATCTGTTTTCAAAAGCAAGTGTTTGTATTTCCTTGTGTTTTGCTTTATCTCTCTCCCAGGTAGTTGATCTTGGAACTTGTCAATGTCCTGGGTTTTTGACGTTTACAGGGTGTTGCAATAAACTTCGTCAAGAGTGACGACATTAGAATTCTACGGGACATAGAGCAATACTACAGTACTCAGATTGACGAAATGCCCATGAATGTTACTGATCTGCTGTAAGGCGTGCTTGCAATCTTTGGTTGTAGATTCCTAGGGTTGCAGTAGACAGTTTTCTTTGTGATGGTTCGGACGCTTGTAGACCAAATGAATGACACTCCTGTTTGTGTCAAGATTGGCTGCATAGTTTGTTATGCTATCTCTTTTATTGGTCTGGTTGATGTCGATATTGTCACAAAAGGAAGAAGAAAGCCAGTATTTGGGAAATCTGTATTTCTTACTTACACGAACATGTACAGGACGGGTCCATTTATAGCCTAAGGACCAAGTTAAACATGGAAAATATACAGACACATAATGCAATATAATATTGCTCTATACATAGGAAATATCCTAAAATAAACCCAAGACATATGGAAAGAATCTACTACAGTAAGAGGAAAATATATCAATCATATATGAGTATCTCCAACACTCCCCCTCAAGCTGGTGGTTTAGGCGGTTTGTAAATGTCAAACACACCTAGCTTGTTCAGGAGATATGTATGTTGTCTCTGACAGAGGGCTTTGGTAAAAATGTCAGCAGGTTGCTCCGTGGTTCGTATTTCCATTGTCTTGATGATACCTTCATCAATTTTGTCTCTTGTGAAGTGGCAGTCTACCTCTATATGTTTTGTTCTCTCATGAACAATAGGATTCGCGGCGAGCTTGAAAGCAGCGTCATTATCACAAAATAGAAGTGTAGGTCCTTTCACTCAAACTCCTAAATCTCGAAGTAGACCTCTTAACCAAATGACTTCACAAGTTGTTTTAGCCATTGTTCGATATTCCAATTCAGTAGAAGATAGTGAGACAGTCGACTGTTTCTTGGTCTTCCATGATAAGAGAGAGTCTCCAAGCTTGACACAAAATCCAGTCGTTGATCTGCAGCTCATCGGGCAAGTGGCATAGTCAGTGTCACAATATGCTGTCATCTCCATTTTGCATTTTCTGGACAAGAGAATTCCCAAACCTGGACAGCCTTTCAAGTACTTCACTACTTTGAGGGCTGCATTCATATGAGACTGTTTTGGATTGTGCATAAATTGACTAAGGATCTGAACTGCGTAGCATATGTCAGGTCTTGTCTTGTCATTGTGAGATAAATGAATTTTCCAACGAGTCTTTGGTAGCTGGAAGGATCCTTTAGGGGTGGATCTTCATCGAGGGGAGATACACCAACATCAAAGTCAGGTGTTGTGAGATTCAAGTTCTGCTCAAAAGGAATAACTACAGGTTTACATCCAGATAGACCAGCATCTGAGATGATTTCCAAAACGAATTTACGTTGACTGAGACATATCCCTTTGTCTGAGCAAGCAATTTCGATACCAAGGTAGTACTTGGGTGCACCAATATCTTTAATGCGAAATGTGGAATGTAGGTATCGCTTGAATCGTTCCACAGCAGGAACATCGTTGCCCATAATCAAAATATCATCAACATATATCAAAAGGAAAATGGATGAAGTACCTTTGTGCCAGGTAAAGAGAGCGTAATCATGGCGAGACTGCCGAAAATTGGCAGAAAGAAGGGCAGCAGTAAACTTGGCGTACCACTGGCGAGAGGCTTGTTTGAGGCCATAAAGGGATTTGCGAAGACGACATACTAAGGACTCCCCCTGTCTGCGAAATCCCTGTGGAAGATCCATGTAAATCTCCTCGACCAGGTCACCATGGAGGAAGGCATTATGGACATCCATCTGGTGAAGAGACCAATCTCGAAAGGCAGCGACAGCAAGAAAAGAACGAACAGTGCCTTTTTTAGCAACAGGAGAAAAGGTGTCGTGATAGTCGAAGCCTTCCTTCTGAGTATAGCCCTTGGCCACTAACCGAGCTTTATAACGCTCAACGGAACCATCGGCCTTGTGCTTGATCTTGTAGACCCATTTGCAACCAATGGGCCGCCGATGAGGGGGACGAACCACAAGATCCCAAGTGCGATTCTCAGCAAGAGCACGTAACTCATCAACCATAGCCTGTTGCCAGCGAGGATCCTTGGCCGCCTCGTGGTAGGAGGAGGGCTCCACTTCATCAAAAATCTTACTGATACAGGAAAAATGGGCGGGAGAAAGGCGGGCAAAGCTGACAAAGGAGGAAATAGGGTAGTGGGAAGCCGGGGAGAGGGTGGAGGAGCAAATATAATCTTTGGTCCATGTGGGAGGCCGAGTAGTCCGGCCAGAGCGCCGAGGAGGCACAGCGGTAGTTGCAATGGGAGGAGGAGGGGATGGGGGGGCATATGGGACAATGGCGAGGGAGTTGTCAGGGTCGAGGGTAGGGGAAGGAGAAGGAGAAGGAGATGGTATAGGAGGGGCTGAGGGAGAAGTGGCGGGGGGATCGCATGGAGGGTTGGGGGAAGAGGTAGGGAGGAGAGGTGGGGGGGCCAGAGGTGTAAGAGGGGGCATATGGGGAAGAGGTGGGGTTGGGGTAGGGGACCCCATAAGGAGTAATGGAATGGGAGGTTCAGGATCATCGGCCAAGAAAATTCGGGAAGCAATAGGAGCCTCAGGAGGAACGGTGCCGGAGGAGGGCAATGACTGAAAAGGAAAGATATCCTCATGAAAAACCACATCTCGACTGATAAAGAACCGGTCGGTGGAGATGTCATAAACTCGATAACCCTTCTGTAAAGGAGGGTAGCCCATGAACACACAACGAGTGGCGTGGGGACCCAGCTTGTCCCGAGGGCCAACAGTAGTAGCAAAACATAAGCAGCCAAAAACACGAAGATGCCCAATGTCAGGGGGCTTTCCAAACAATAAGTCAAAGGGAGTCTTTCTGTCAAGAACTCTAGATGGCATGCGATTAATTAAAAAAGCAGCAGTGACCACACAATCGCCCCAAAAATGTTCAGGAATAAAGGCTTGGTGTTTGAGGGCGCGGGCAACTTCGAGGATGTGACGATGTTTGCATTCAACAACCCCATTTTGTTGGGGGGTATAGGTGCAAGAACTCTCATAAAGGATGCCATGAGAAGAGAAAAAAGAGGAACAAGCATGGTTAAAAAAGTCTCGGGCATTATCGGTGCGAACACGTTGCACAGAAGTATGAAATTAGGTTTGGATGAGAGAGAAAAAACGAGTGAGATGAGACAAAACTTGGGATTTGGATTGCATGAGGAAAACCCAAGTGCCCCTAGAGAAATCATCGACGAGGGTAAGGAAAAAACGGGAGCCATCACAATGAGGGGTGTGATATGGACCCCAGATATCAAGGTGAAGGATGGAAAAAATGGAAGGAGCTCGGGAGGAACTAAGGGGAAAGGGCACGCGGGATTGTTTAGCAAGGGGACAAACAGGGCACTTCGGATGGGGAAAACAAGCACTGTGACCCAAACGTTGATGGAAAAGAGAAATATTATTACTTTTATTGGCATTACAAAATGGGCCCTGAGTCAGGGAAGTACAAGATGGAAATTCAAAATTTTTAGGAAAGGAAATCCAAAAATAAAGGCCTTGAAGAACTCTACCCAAGCCCATCAGTTTGCCAGTCGAACGGGCCTTAAAAAAATAGAAAGTAGAATCGCAAAGAATGCGACAATTATTGGAAGCACAGACTTTGGAAACGGAAATAAGATTAAAATTAAATTCAGGGACAAAAAGGACATTATGGAGGGTAATGTGGGGACTGAGGATGACTTCACCAATTTTGGTGACGGATGTAACGTTACCATTGGGAAGACGGACAGTGGTGGATGAATGAGTGGAATGGATTTTGGAAAAAAAATTTTGATTGCAAATTATGTGGTCACTAGCGCCTGAATCAATAATCCATGCATCTGAAGAAATAGAGCTCAGAGGCAGAAAGAGGTACCTGCAAAATTGGTGATTTTGTCGAGAATGCCTTGCTTAGTAAAAACTTCCATAATTTGCTTAAGTTGAAAATCCGTGAGAGGTTGATCAATGTTGCCGCCTGAGTTGGTGGACACTTGATTAGAAGAAATAGCCTTATCAGAGTGGTCACGATCTACAGGCTTTCCGTGCAATTTCCAGCATTGGGCCTTAGAATGATTGGCCCGACGGCAGTACTCACAAACGACGCTGTTTGGGCGCAATTTGGGCCCGTTTTGACAGCGCGCGCGGTGAGAAGGCCCGTGTGAACGCGAGCCGTTGGATGCGCGCAGGACAGGCGCTGACGTGGCCGCTGGAGATGCGTTGGATGGAGGCGCGCCTGGGAAGAAAGATAGGCCGTCCGATTTAGGGTTTAGATCGGGGCCGTCCAAACCGGGAATGAGAGGCCAGGGGTCAGTCTCAACCTGACCTAATTGCGCTGCGTGAGGAGTCCAACCGCCACCAGAAGAGCGAACAGCAATCGCCTTCTGTGAGGCTGTCGCGCGAGCGGAGAGAATGACGAAATCTCCAATACAGAGATATTCCGTCGAAGCCAACCGGTGATTCTTTTCCTGGACAGCAAGGTGGAAGACACGGCGGAGAGACGGCGGTGGTTCCATGGTGAGTACCTGCGATCGAAAAGGTGAGTATGTTTCATTTAGAATAAGGAGGAATCGGGTGATCCGATCTTGCTCCTGGATGGATCGGTATTGCCGTAAAACGGCTTCCGGTCCCTCAAGGCGTTCAGCGACACTGTCTAATTCGTTTCAAATGGCGGCGAAGCGGTTGAAACAAACAACCCAGAAAGGTTGCCCTGTTTCAGATCCGCAAGAGTCTGGTGAAGCTGGAATCGCTTAACGCGATCAGCTTTGCCGTACATTTCGGTGATGTTCTCCCAGAGAGTATGGGCATCCTCCGTAGGCGGCAGACCGGCGGCGACGTCAGGTGCGATGCAATTTCCGAGCCATGTGCGAACGAGTTGCGAACATTTTCGCCACTATTTCGCGAGGCGGTCGTCAGTCGGAACGGGACGGTACCGTCGAGGAAACCGTCTTTGTCCTTCGTGACGAGCGCACGACGGATCTCTCTTGCCCAAACTAAAAAATTATCAGCACCGGTGAGGAGCTGAGTGATAAGCCGGAGTTCCGGTCCGTCAGACGCCGCCGTGTAGAAGGCGTCGCCGGGTTCCGGGCGACTGCGGCTGAATGCAGAATGGGGGAAATTACCCGGGTAGAGGACCGGGTGGGGATCCGACCCGCGGGGACCCGAAAAATTGAGGAAAATACCCGGATAGGCATGCGGGTAGGGATCCGACCAGGGGACAGTCGGAAGCGGGTCTGAGGTGCCCGGACCCGAAGCAGAAACCGCCGGACAGGACCCGGAGAGGGTTGGGCCAGGTAAGGGCATGAGGCCGGGGTAGTACCAACCGGGACTTAGGCCTCCCCCAGTTGGGACAGACTCGGAGGGGGCCGAAGTGGTGAGGTTGGGCTGCCCTGAGGGAGAGGGCTCGGGCTGGGCCAAATATGGTTGGCCATAAGGTGGCAACAAGACGGGCCAACCAGAGGAAGGGCCCGAGTGAGGAAACCAAGGGAGGGGCTGAACTGGAACAGAAGAGGCTGGTGCAGGCCCAGTCTGTCTAGGGGAGCCCAAAGCTGGTTGTTGAGGGGCAGCATTTGGTGTAGTGGGGGAAGCCGGCTGATAGGTGATGTCTTCGATAATGGGAGCATCCAAATCAAAACTGGGAGAAGAATTGGCCATGAGAGGTAAGGAAAAAAAAGGTAAATTTGGTTTTGTTTTTTTTTTGTGTTTGAAGTATAGAAAAAAAAACTAATTCTTGCGCCGGAGTGCTAACGTTTTCTTGCAGGTAGGAGACTGCAAAAAACAGAGCAAAGGAAACCGGAGAAGAAAAAAAAGGAGCGGAAGCTAAAAACCAGGATAGACAATGGCTCGTGATACCATGTCACAAAAGGAAGAAGAAAGCCAGTATTTGGGAAATCTGTATTTCTTACTTACACGAACATGTACAGGACGGGTCCATTTATAGCCTAAGGACCAAGTTAAACATGGAAAATATACAGACACATAATGCAATATAATATTGCTCTATACATAGGAAATATCCTAAAATAAACCCAAGACATATGGAAAGAATCTACTACAATAAGAGGAAAATATATCAATCATATATGAGTATCTCCAACAGATATGGAGGTGCGAGCGCTACCCTCTTAGGATTTGTGTAGAAGTTGTCCGATGACTCATATTAGTCTTAACTTTGCTTTTACTTAATGCTAGGCTTTGATGAGAGTGACGAAAATAATGGAAGTTAATGGTCTTCAAGTCGGAGAGTGCTAATAGAAAGCAGGGATACTGATCTTGGAAATCTCCAATTGACAAGTTAGATAACGCAAAATACAGCTTTTAGATGAGGATGGGAAGACAACAAAATGGTTCATAGTTGCTTAGTCAACTAACTCAGTTGTAAGTTTGTAGAAGTTCTAAATGTGAGGTCTGAACTTTGACATCGGACATGTGTGAAATAAGTATGTGACAAAGTTTTGAAAATGACCAATAGGCATTCAAGTACTGATCAATGGCTTGAAGATACACAATAAGATTATGAACCTTGGATGTATTAATGTTGATGTTAAATAGTCTTGGAATTTTCTCAATCTTCCAATAAAAAAGTTAGAATATATGGGTTTCTAATTTTAATATCTAACTCTTTTTTATTTATAAATAAAAAATTCTAAAAATCCTGATATGTAATTTCAATTGATTTTTTAATGTGAGATTCACCATATATCAATTCTTTACATCTAGCCAATAGCAAGTTGTAATGTGTTAATTTAAAATTTTTACTTTATGCCAATTTATATATACTAAAAAGTGGTCGAAGATCGCTTTTTGCAAGGTAAACTCTCCTTTTCATGGCATTCGTTTTAAATTTGATATAGGGCGTGCCCATGAATGTTAGTGATCTGATGTAAGGCATGCTTGCAGACAATTTTCTTTGGGTGTTGATTCCTCGGGTTGCTTTTCTAGCCACGATGTGTGCCTGGTTTGCCTTTTTGCCGCTAATTGTGTTGTTCATTTCTGTCTTTAGTCCTATGTTTTGTGTTTTTTTTTTTTTTTTTCTCCTTGTTCTTTTTTGGAGCCATTTACGAACAGCCACTGTTTTGCAGAGTTGGTGGTATTCTGGCCTTTGTCTCGGCTTGCTCGAACACTTTGAACTTAGTCTGTCATGAAGTGAGAAAATATACTATAAAAAGGAAGCCAACGAGTGAGTGAATTGATCTATTGATATTGCAGAAATAAACTATAAAACGGTTTGTACCTGCTTGCTCCATAATGTCCAATTTGCCCCACCATAAAGCTTTTCCAAAACAATGTTGGCAAGCTATAAATCGGTGTCAGAGAGATGGTAAAGGTCACATGAAGCGACCAGGATGATGTTGGAAGGGGCATATGAGGTTGCGGCCATGGGGACGACAAGTAAGGGGGTTTAAGGGTATTTCGGAAATTGGTGTTAATATTGGCTAGGGTTCCCAAGAGTCACGCATGAGTGTGGATGAGAGAAAGGGTAGTTTGGTAATGTTATGGAACCAAAAAAAAAAGAAAAAGAAAAAAATAAAAAATGCTATGGTAATTGAAAAAGGAATACATAATTGAAAATTTCACACTTCAAACTCTTGTGAGATGGCTGAAAAAATTGTAGAACAATTTAGGTTTTAGAGAAAGAATGGCTCTCATACCATGTCAAGAAGTGAGAAAACAATGAGATAAAAAGGGAAGCCAACAAGGGAGCGAACCAATCTATCGATGTTGTAATGATAAACAATACAATGTTATGCCTTTATATACAAGCTTAAATCTTGTTTTAAAGGCCGTTGCCTATATAAAGAAATAATTATAGAGGAAGGCCAATACAATTAGGAGATCCTAATACACTAATAATTGCCATACATTCACCATTAGTTATTAGCCCATTTCTTCTTAGCTTTGGTGTGATTGAAATTCCATAGGGTATTTGGAAAAATAAAAATTGGATTGCTTGCCAAAAGCTTCTGACACATAAAGTTGCAAGCATAGCAATGAAACTCATTGATTCTCACCTAGAATTTTTAAATGCTATTGTTGTAAGTATAGCTCCTTAGCTTTATTTCTCATATTAATCTCCTTATAGATATTGATTTCTCTTCAATATCTTTTTTTTTTTGTTTTGAAGTAATTGCATTTTGGAAGAATGAGTTTAGTCAATTCAGTGATCTGATTATGTTAATTTTGTCATTTTGTTCCTAGGTTATTCTTCATTTATCTTAGTTGTTTAAAACTCAAATATTAACTTCAATACCAAAATGACTAAGTCCTATGTTCCATGGAATCCAAAAGGGAGATGTTAGTATGAAGTTTCTAATTGTTGCAATGAGAAGCTAATCATTGGTGTCCTAATCCACCTTAGAACTCAATTAAAACTCTTCATGGAAGAGCCAACATATGACACACTTGGAGAAGTAATCAACAAGAAGCATTCTGCCATAAGGGAACACAACAAACAGGCATACTATATGGATTGGATTGAGAAAAATGTAACTCCTGTAGCTAATGCCTACAAACTCAAATTGTGGTAGTAGGACCATCATCTAGATTAGCCTTAAAGTGGGAAACCATAAGAACTGGATTTCAAAATTTCAAGTCCAAAATTCAGGTCAAGAGATTCATTCCTTTAAGCTGGGATCAAAGAAACAACTTTGATTCACATACTTCCTCTTGACAAAACTTTTCAAAGACTTATGAGGATCATCTTTGTGGCCAAGTCTTGGACTTATGGAAAATGAGGCCATCCACATAAGTCTATTGCACATAAGTGGAGCCATTACTAAATAGTTGTCACCTTTTCTAACAACTACCACACTCTAGGATTGTTTCTAACGTCGGCTTAAGTGTGAAAATTCTTCTTATGGACTAAATCACCCGCACCATAGATGATTTTCAACTTGAATATACTTGGTTAATTAGGTGTGACAATAGGGAATGCCTTAAAAGTTTTATGATCACAAATACGAATGTTTTTTACCATATATCAGTGGAAATAATTTTTTTCCCCTCAAATATAAGTAAAAAATCAATTTTCCCCCCCTTTAGAAAGGAAGCGGTTACCAATTTCTTTTCATGTCCTTGGTGTTAGGAAGTTTTCCAAAATTAATAATATTTTATAAGTATGTGGTTCTAGTCTTAGAAGTGTTTTAACATTAATAAGACCTGAAAAAGTATATCTCACATAAAGTGAGGATAAAATGAGAAAAACATTTGCTAGTGTCAACTAATGACGGGTTGTTCTTGTACTTAAAAAGATATACACACACGCAAACACATACACACATACACACATACACACATACACACATACACACATGCACACAACACAATATACTATTTGCACAAATGCATGTGAGTGACTGTGCATTGTAGGTTTAATTGTGCACGAAACATTGGAAAGAAGAGTAGCCACGATTGTTAATTTTTGGATAGTTGTGATCAAGAGACCAAAGGAATTGATCTATCATTTAACATCATAGGTCGTTAAAACGTTAGCTATAGGCTCAAATAAAGTAAATCTAGTTATTCGCAATAATTGGTTATTAATAATAAGTATGATGTAGTCATCCTAGCTAAATAATGATTAAGTTTGATTCAGTAATTAAGATTAAACGTCTCTAGATAATAAGTTCGATGAAATAGTTAGAATAAAATACTTTTTTACTCTGTGGGCGAGAATGTTGCGACCCGGAGGTTGAAGATGGAAGATGACGGGAAAAACTATATGGCATTCCAAGTTCGAATAAATATATGTCCACACTCATTACTATTGCAAGTATGACTCCATTAGCAAATTCAGGATCACAATCGCTGCAGTAGCAAGAAGCAATTCCTGGGGAGCTACCAGTGTTCCCTAATTACACTGTAAACTTGCATCTTTTACAAGCATGAGTCCACATTTTAATAGGTTGAGACTCGATTAACTTTCCAGGATTGAAGATATTTCAACCAAAACTAATGCTCGACGTTTGATTAAAGTATTAGAGGCAAATAGTATTTCCACGGTTTACGTGTCTCTATTTGCATGGCAGTTTTGCAATCTATATTACACAAAATGAAGCCATCATAGAGTTTCAGAATCCTTAGCACTTCAAATCAAACAAGAGAGAAGAATCCTTAGCTTTTCAGCCGACAAAAATCCAAAGTGTGGCAAGAAATGACGTTCTCCACACTGCCAAAATGTTCGAAATATAGTAAGACCACAATGAAATTGGTTGGATTAGTCACTGAAAGGGTCGCGAATGATGATAAACGCCAGAAGTATCAGATCTTGAAAGTTTTCCAAGTCAAAATAGAGAACAGCGCCATGAAAAAGAGAGAGAAGGTGAGGGATGTACAAAAAGCGCCATCCTTGAATCCTCTGCTTCCTCAACTTCTCCCTCTTCTTCTCGTTCCTTTCTCTCTTCTTTTCTCTTTCTTCCCATTGCCCTTCCCATTCCTTCTCAATCTTCATCCTAACACTCTTCCTCCTCTGCCTCTACCGTTCTCTTTCCACCAGTACACTTAGCTTACACCTTTAAACTTGCACATGAATTTGAAACATTTTTTTACGAAGAAGTCTTTATCATTGAACACAAACATGCAAACACAAGAAATAAAACCAAACAAAGAAACTCAAACAGATAAGAGTCTATCTCCAGTAGGAACCGGAGAAGATCTACAGCAAGGAAAAGAAAAGACAATCAACACCAAAGCACGAAAACAGATGCTTCAAACACTTATTTAGTTTAAACCTTCTCAAACTAAAAAGACTTTTAGTTTCGTCGATGGTAGCTGGCTAAGTCCACCACTAGTGCCTCCTCCTCCTGGCGTAGTTGTCGGAGTCTTTCCCTTTGTTCCCGAATTCTTCCACGATATGCTTCTATTCGGGCGTCAATACCAGCCGGATCATTGTCACGAATATGCCTGAACATATTTATCATGCGTCTACAATCTGCCATACGGGTTTCTACAGCTCTTATTTCATCTCGGTTTGCAGCAAGTAGATCGGGAATGGTGGGATTTTGAGGGGGGAGTGCCATGGATTCAAGTAAAGACGAGTGATCTGTTTCTGTTTCCCGGCTTTTGAAGAGCTTATAAGCTCATAAGACTCTCTACAAGTGAAGACGAGTAATCTGTTTTGAGCCTATATTCAGTGCAAGCATGTGATTCTACTTCTCACAGGTATTACCTCAAATGGATCAAATTAATGTGATGTATAATTTATGCATTGCAGTTGGCTGATGTAGAGCTGTCACTGAGGTGAGCATGATATAACCTTTGCAAAGTAGGAAAACACGTCCCTTCCTTACACTATAATTGATGCTAAATACTTTAGTTTCCACACTTAAAAAGGCACTGCTTAGTTTTGGCTTGAAGTGGAATTGGTGTAGTCATTACATAGGCTTGCCATAATGCAATAAATTCCTACAAATCGGCTTTGAAACAAGAACGTAGCCAGTTCAATGGCTTTGAAAAAATGGAATAAGGATCCAATGCAGAAACGTGGCTTCATAAGCTCACAACCACAAATTTAAAACAGATTCCAGATCTTACTTTCATCTCTTGATTTTCTCCTTATTGGTCCCCGTTGTGATGTTGGTTCTGAAATTTGTAATTTGCTTTGTGGGTTTTCTTGATTTCTGTTTCTCTTCCTCGTGAAATTTAGGAGATAACAAATAAGTTTATGACAGATCCTATTCGGATACTTGTAAAATGTGGTGAATTGACTTTGGATGTAAGTACTAGTTGTGACATACGAGTTTCTGGAAGCTGAGCTGGAATTTGTTTCATAGTTTTTTCTGTTTTGCACAAACCCTGAGTTTCATACAGGTTTGCTTGTCTTTCTACTAGGAAAAGGTGCTAACAACTAACTTTACTGTTTCATCAATGCATGGAGACACGCCTAAGGAGGAGAGGGATGCAATTATGGCAGAGTTTCGGGCCGGTCATACTCGTATCCTGATAACAACAGATGTTTGGGCCCGGGAGCTTGATGTTCAACAGGCAAGATTTCGGCTCTTTTTTAATACACATGTTTTAATTTTTTGCAACAAGTTAAAGTTTTTTAAATAGTAGATGCTCAGAACTGAAGTTGCTAGAACGGAAAATAAAGCTAATTCGTATCTAATGAGGTTCCAAATGATAATTGATGTCCTATTGTACCATTGATCGCTGAAAACACTAGCTGACCTGCATAAGACTCTTGGTAACTTCTAATTGTGGGATTACCTGGAAATATGGCGTTTGTTGGCATAGGAAACAATGAACTCTAATCCGCTGGGTATTTGGGTCAAAACCTGCAGCATGGACTTGGTGATGTGTGCATGAACTTGAATGAAAAATATATTGTTGGAAATAATCTTTCAAAGTGGGTCTTGTAAGTTATATCCTGGATTTTGTCCTCTGCATACTAAGAGCTCAACTTGTTGGTGTCTACTCATTAAGTTGTCTCTTTCACCGACTGACAGATGATCACACGCCCTTGTATGTTTGAACTTCCACAGCTGCTGTGTATATTCATTTGGTGGGTGAATTGTTGTCTCTGGTGTTTGTGCTTTTCCATTCATGGTTTCTACATTTTCTTGTTGTCAAGTTTCGTTGGTGCTTAACTACAACCTTCCAAACAATCGTGAGCTTTATATTCATCGGATTGGTCGGACTGGTCGTTTTGGAAGAAAGGTATTTATTTCGCTGTACTCTGTATAAGTTTAGAATTGGTCCTTGGCCACCTTTTGTCTAAGAAGATGATTTACTGCACCGGCTTTTTGACGTTTGCAAGTGTTGCGATAAACTTTGTCAAGAGTGGCGACCTTACAATCCTAAGGTACATAGCGCTGAAATTGACAAAATGCCTATCAGACCACCTTTGTTAGTACTGACAAGAAGCTGGATGACACTCCAGGTGATGTCCAAACTCCCATGCAATGATGATGAAAATGTTTAACAAATGTAGCAGAAACGGTGGAAGACCAGTTTAGTTTTCACCACAATCATAGAACTTATCATCGAGGACATGCAATTTGTTATAGCAAAAGTGAACTTACTTTCGCAGAATATATGATGGAAGACATGTTGTTAACGTGCTCAAGTCTTCCTCATGTATCAACCACAAGTTTGGAAAATTCAAGTTGGCATTCATGTTGCTATATTTGCTCAAAAGTCACTACCATGGATGGAACTACATCACACCAGTGATGTCATTATAGTCACAGTAGTTCCTTTTAAGGACATTAACAATTAAACTTTAACAGGCCTTTGTTCATAGAAAATTTCCCAGAAACTGTCAGAAAAGTTTTGAGCAAGTCAGTCTTAAGTAAGAACAGGCAAACTAACAAGTTAATCCCTGTTAAAGCTAAATTAAAAATCCATGTCCAGAACTGTTCTGAGAAATGGCACCTTAGCCAATCATTAGAAGAACGAGAGACTCATCTAGGGCCGTTTCTGATCTTGTTGGACAACCAATTTTCTTTGTGATGGTATGGACGCTTGTAGATCGAATGAATGGTAGTCCTGTGTTGTGTCAAGATTACAAGGTGGCTGCATTGTTTCCGTTAAGATGCAGGGGATTTTCTGCGCTTTTCACAACCTGTATGGGTGATTATCATTGTAAGTAATTTACAATGTTTGCCGTGATTACTAGATATTTGGATTGGAACTCTCCAGCTCTTTCTCCTCCATCTTTTTATGTATGGTCTCTCAGCGTTTCTCTTTAATTGGTTTGGTTGGTGTCGATAAGGAGGTGCGAGCGCTACCCTTTCTGGATTTGTGGGGAACTTGTCCGATGACTCTCATATTAGTCTTAACTTGCTTTTACTTGCTGCTGGGCTCTAATTAGGGGGATGAAATAATGGACGTCAATGGTCTTCAACCCGGAGAATGACAATAGAAAGCAGGGACTCTGTTCTTAGAAATCTCCAATTTGACTACTTACGTACTGCAAAATACAGGTTTTAGATGACGGTTAGAACAAAACCACATGATTCAGGCCACGAAAACTTCATAATGAGCTACGTTCACAAGCTGAGGACTAGATGTTCACACCACCATTATTTTTCAGTAAATGGCTAAAGGCAGGTCATAAAAAGCTAGTAAGCTATAGGAAAATAATGCGTCTAATCTGTGGTAAACACTATGGTAGCTACAAGGAAAATATGCAATGGACATGAAGCACCCCCCATAAATCCATTGGCTAACAATATTTTCCTCCCTTTCTAATTCCATAATGAAAGTTTGCCTAGAGTCCTATTTGCCCCGAGTGAATCAAACACATTGGGAATTATATGCCACCTTGGAGCAGCCAAGATATGTTACGTTCCTTCATTTTTGTCTAATTACTGACAAGTATCCCATGCCCACAGTAATACGAGGTTTGTGGCCTAAGCCTGAATTAAAGTAGGCCATAATAGGCATCCATCTTCTGCCACAGAAGGGGTAGCTTTGAAACATATTCATGGTAACATGTAAAAATTCGTGCATGTGTGACGATTAAAATGCTTGCATCTCCGCATTTCAAGGTTTCACAAGTCGTCATAAGTAAAAGATATCGATTGAGATGGTAAAATTTTAGAACCTCCTTGCCTTTTATGCAAGTTGAATACCTTTATCTCTGTTTTGCTTTTCTAGCCACGATGAGTGCCTAATTTGCACTTTTGCTGCTGATTGTGTTATTTGTTTCTTTCTTTAGACGCATGCCTTTTTTTTTTTTTTTTTTTGGGTTCTTTATTCTAGGCGTTGCCCTGGCTTGCTTGAGCATTTTTGGACTTACTTGTCATGAACTGAGACAAAAGAGAGAAAAAGGGAAAGCCAACGAGTGAGCAAACTAATCCATTGATTCTACAATAATAAACTATATAATGTTATGCCTATATATACATGCCTAAACCTAAACTTACAAGGTAATTGCCTATAGAAGGACATAATTACAAAGGAATACCAATACAATCAGGAGACCCAATATAATAATGAATTCATATTATACTAATAATTGGCATATAGTCACCAACACTCTCTCTTAAACTAGAAATTTGAATAAGTCAAATACTTCAAACTTATAGAAAAGATGTTAATGTTGCCTATTGCAAACTGCATTCGTTAAAAAGTCAGCAAATTGCTCCTTATTTGAGATATGATGTGTTGTAGTGATTATTTATTGAAGTTTTCTATCATGTAGTGACAATTTACCATGATGTGCTTTGTACACTTACGAAAAATTGGATTTGTTGTCATATTCTTTGCAACCTCATTACCACAAAATAGCAAGGTCGTTGTTTCATGTAAAATCCATAACCTTTGAGCAATCTTAGGATCCATATTATTTCACTCGTAATACTCTCATAGCCCAATATTCTACTTCACAACATAATTGAACTGAGTGTGAACCATGGAAAAAAAAATGTTGAATTTTATAAACTACTTAACTCTTAAAATGAAGAAGAAGAAATGTCCAAGTTGGCCATGAAAAATTATCAATAATTGTTAAAAAATAACATGTACCATCATGTGTAAGATTTCAATGGGATCCCCATACATCCATGTGAACTAACTTAAAAGTATATATGGTTGCAGTTTGACTCATAAGGAAAACTATGCATCTTTGTTTCACCAAAAGACACATAAGGCATAAAAAAAAGTTGGCAAAAGAAATAGATTTTCTTTCTACAAGATAAGATTTTAAAGAGGAATGCCCAAGGTGTTGATGTAAATACTTATAACTATTATGATTATTGAAAACAAAATTACAAGTAGTGACATGCTTGGGTGTAAAAGGGTATTACTTATTAAAAATAAAAATAAAAACAGAATGAAAATTTGTTAGTATTGAAGAAAAAAGAGATTAGAGTCCCTTTTCAACCTTGCCTAGCTTAATCAAACTCTTAGTTGTATAGTCTTGAAATACATAGAAATCATTGAAAAAAATTGCAACATAATTATTGTCTTGAGTTAATTTAGGAATAGACAAGATATTATAGCAAAAACAAAACACATATGATATGTGTGAGGCGCAAAGTTAGGTAAGGTCTAAATTTGTTATTCTAAACCGAAAGAGGAAAAATAAAATTACCTCCGTGCCAAACTTGTCGTTGTAAGCCGCGTGGCTCATGTCTGGGAAAAAGCGGTTCTCCTCGACCAGTTGGTAAAGGGGGGGGGAGGTAAACCCAATTCAATCCCTTAGGTTAAATCCATATCTGACAAATTCAACTGTCCCTGCTGGAGCGATGGCAGCTGTGGTTGGAACCAGCGCTGTGCGACGGAACACGCGTCGAGTGATCACGCCGGAAGATATGCTGGAATTTGAGACGTCGAAAGAGGTGCAAGTTGTGACCAGCTTCGACCAGATGGGTATCAAGGACGACTTGCTCCGTGGCATCTACAGCCACGGATTCGAGAAGCCTTCTTCCATCCAACAGCGTGCCCTGGTGCCCATACTTATTGGACGAGATGTTATCGCCCAAGCCCAGTCTGGCACGGGCAAGACCTCCATGATTGCCCTAGCCGTTTGCCAGAAGGTCGATGCTAGTACCAGAGAGTGCGTCCTTCAAAATCCTAAACTTCTTTAGGAATCCTTCATTCCATCTTTTCTGCTTTTATTCTAGGGCGCTTTAGTTCTATCGGAGTTTTTTTTTTATTTTTTTTATTTGGATTCTTGCTGAGTTTAAATCGTCTTACATGCCTTACTCGGTTGCAGCGTTTGATTTTTATTTGATCGTTTTCTGCTTGTAGCGTATAAACTTGTCTCTTTTGTTCTTATCTGGAAATTTTTCTGAGGAACAGATCGTAAATGAAGGATGAGATTTTGGTTTTAAGGCCTATTCATTGCTAAAGTTAATGATATGTAACGCCTTTTATTCAACTCTCAAATTAAACAGGGTCCAAGCATTAATCCTCTCACCAACAAGGGAATTGGCAGCTCAGACAGAGAAGGTGATTTTGGCAATTGGTGATTACATAAACATTCAAGCACATGCATGTGTCGGAGGCAAGAGCATGGGTGAAGATATCAGAAAGCTAGAACATGGAGTTCATGTGGTGTCTGGGACACCGGGCAGAGTCTGTGACATGATCAAGAGGAGAACTTTGCGTACCAGGCATATTCAATTATTAGTTCTTGTGAGTTCATGCTTGTGACCCCACCCTCTGTTTTGCAATTTCTTTTATGTTTTTTTGTATATGAACAGTAGATTTGCTGGGGATTCGTTTTAATTTTTATTTTCCTCCAACAGGATGAAGCTGATGAGATGTTGAGCAGGGGCTTCAGGGATCAGATCTATGACCTATACAGATATCTCCCACCAGAACTTCAGGTTCCCTCTCTCGTTACACACGCCTCCTTCCCCCAAGAGAAAAAGGAAGTCAGATAATTAAATGACCGACATATGGTTTTGGTGTCATTTGTTGAACTGTTGTCGTTTTCTTAATATTTGAGTTGCTTTCTGCAAGTGTTATTTATTTTTGGTAATGGAAGAGAAAGAGATTATAGGGGTTAAAGGAATGCTTGCCAAGTCAACAACGTTGTTGATGTGAGAACAAATTGATCTCACGCTATAATTAATGCTGGATCCTTTATTTTCAGCACTTAATGGGCATTGCTTAGTTTTAGCTTGAAGGGGAATAGTTATAGTGATCGGGTCTAGGTTCAGTTGGCAATTTTACATTAGTTTGAATAAAGTCGGGGCCCTACTGAGAGCTGCACAATTAGCCTTAATAATTATCACTGAGGCAAATCAGACTTTTGGGCCACAGGTGCAATAAATTCCTGCAAATCAAGTGCTAAAAGTTTAGGAAACAGGAAAGTTGCCACTTCAGTGGCATATCGGCTTACAAAAAATGGAATAAGGATCTAATATAGAGAAACGTAGCTTGATAACCTCACAACCACAACTCTAAACCAAATTCCTGATCTTACTTTTTCCTCTGGATTTTCTCCCTATTGGCCCCCATTAGTCTAGGTCTACCTGATTTTAAAGCAAGTTATTGTTTATGAAAGATATGATCGAGTCTGATACAATAACTTTTTCTTTTGTAATGTATACCTGCAACTAACTCCTCCTGGTGTCTGCCTCCCCAGTTAAAAATGAAGTAATAGTATGTTGCCTCCTGCTGTAAACAGCACCTTACGAGGTTGTGCAGACACAGTGTGATGATGGTTTCTGAAATTTGTAATCTGCTTTGTAGGTTGTCTTGATTTCTGCTACTCTTCCTCATGAAATTTTGGAGGTGACAAATAAGTTTATGACGGATCCTGTCCGGGTACTTGTAAAACGTGATGAATTGACTTTGGAGGTAGGTACTGGTTGTGGCACTGGAGTTTCTGGAAGCTGACCTGGAATTCGATTCATGGTTTTTTCTGTTTTGCCAAGCCCAGAGTTTCATACAGGTTTTCTTTTGTTTTTCTGTGATGACAGCGCATGGACCAATTTTTTGTTGCAGTTGAAAAGGAAGAGTGGAAGTTTGATACTTTGTGTGATCTTTATGATTCCTTTACAGTCGCCCAAGCTGTTATATTCTGCAACACAAAGAGAAAGGTGATACTGTTATTCTTCCAGTTTTGGATTTATGGTCTAAGGGTAATGTCTAGTGTAATTTAAGAACTTAAGAGACAAAAGCTCTCAAGGGTCAGTCCTTTTCTAGGAATTGTGAGTTTTGCCAAGTCCAGCGGGCTAAAATAAAAGGTACTTAGCATATTTCTGATTCTAGTCTATTTAGTAATTTCATTAGCGGTTCTGTTGTATGTGACTGATTGTCTCATATGATCGTAAGGATGATGGAGACATTTAGCCTTGTCTCTCTTTTTGCCCTTTGAAGAGTAATTTGTTCTTACAAATGTCATGGAGATTGAAGTAATCCCTCTCCCACCTTTTGCCTATCGAGTAAAGTGCACTTGTGGATGGATTTTATTCTGTCTTACCACTGCTGTTTTAGTTGCTTGTGCCTTTTATATACCGGTGTGTGGATATATTCTAACACTTTTGAAACAGGTGGAGTGGCTAGCTGAAAAGATGCGATCCAATAACTTTACCGTTTCATCAATGCACGGAGACATGCCTCAAAGGGAGAGGGACGCAATTATGGCAGAGTTTCGGGCCGGTCATACTCGTATCCTGATAACAACAGATGTTTGGGCCCGGGGGCTTGATGTTCAACAGGCAAGATTTTGGCTCCTTTTTAATACACATGTTTTAATATTATGGAACAATTTAAAGTTTTATGAATAGTACATGCTGAGAACTGAAATTGCTAGTACAGAAAATAAAGCTAATTTGAATCTAATGAGGTGCCAAATGATAATTGCTGTCCTATTGGACCATTGATCATTGAAAACACTAGCTGACCCGCACTAGATGACTGGTAAGTTCTAATTGTGGGAGTACTTGGAAATGTGGCGCTTGTTGGCATAGGAAACAATGAACTGTAGTCTTTTGGGTATTTGGGTTAGAACCTGCAGCATGGACTTGGTGATGGGTGCATGAACTTGAATGAGAAATATACTGTGGGAAATAATTTTTCAAAGCGGGTCTTATAAGTTATATCCTGGATTTTGTCCTCCGCATAGAAAGAGTGCAACTTGTTGGTGTCTACCCATTAAGTTGTCTGTTTCACTGACAGATGATCACATGCCGTTGTACATTTAAACTTCCGTAGCTGCTGTACATGTTCATTTGGAGGCTGAATTGTTGTCTCTGGTATTTGTGCTTTTCCCTTCACGCTTTCTTCATTTTCTTGTTGCCAGGTTTCGTTGGTGCTTAACTATGACCTCCCAAACAATCGTGAGCTTTATATTCATCGGATTGGTCGGACTGGTCGTTTTGGAAGAAAGGTATTTATTTCGCTATACTTTGTATAAGTTTAGTCATTGGTCCTTGGCCATTTTATGTGCAAGAAGATGATCTCATTGTTTATAACGTGGAAAATTACTGAATGTTTTGGAAAACTTTACACACTCTATGTAGAAATCTTCTAGAAAACCATGGACGGAAGTTAACCTATTACTTAGCCAAAAAGAAAAAAGAAAAACAAAATAGGGACAATGGATAAGAAAAATGGAAAATGTTGCTGTGCGACCATCGTAAACAGAGGAGAAAAGCATTCGAGTAGGAAGAAATGGTTGACTGGAGCCATGCCAGATATTTATCTTTTTGGTCAGACTGCTTGGTTTTTGTTTTTATTCCTTGTTATTTTCACTTTCTGTGTTTGACAAACTCTGCAATCACATTGCTCTGCACAGACGTGAAAACTCAGCTTTTTGAATAATTTACCAAAGACTTTTCTTTTGTGTGCTTCACGGATTGCATTTTTAAAATGTGAACACTTTTGAAACAATTTTTAATCTCCTATCACATCAATACACGAAGTCTCTTTCCCAATATTTACCAAACACAGACGATATGTTAGCTCAAGAGTAGGCAACCTACTGCAATTAGTTCCTGATATCTCCGAACCTGTCAATGCCACTTGTTGATCTGCTTGGTATCTGTTTTCAAAAGCAAGTGTTTGTGTTTTCCTTGATCCGCTTGGTATCTGCTTGGTCGTTGATCTTGGAACTTGTCACTTACTGGGTTTTTTTTACGTTTACAGGGTGTTGCAATAAACTTCGTCAAGAGTGACGACATTAGAATTCTACGGGACATAGAGCAATACTACAGTACTCAGATTGACGAAATGCCCATGAATGTTACTGATCTGCTATAAGGCGTGCTTGCAATGTTTGGGTGTTGATTCCTCGGTTTGCAGTAGACAATTTTCTTTGTGATGGTTCGGACACTAGTAGATCGAATGAATGACACTACTGTTTGAATCAAGATCGGCTTCATAGGTTGTTATGTTTTCTCTTTTATTGGTTTGGTTGATGTCGATATGGAGGTGCGAGTGCTACCCCTTTAGGATTTGTGTAAAAGTTATCCGATGACTCTCATGTTGGTCTTAACTTTGCTTTTACTTAGTGTTGGGCTTTGATTAGAGTGACTAAAATAATGGAAGTTAATGGTCTTTAATTCGGAGAGTGCTAATAGAAATCAGGGAACTGGTCTTGGAATCTCCAATTTGACAACTTTCATGATGCAAAATACAGCTTTTAGATATGGATCGGCAGACAACCAAATTGTTCAAGCAGTTGCTTGTGCAACTCTAGCCACGAGGTTTGGGCTTCAATACCTCGTGCGTATGTTAGATACATAATAAAGTTTTGAAAATGATCAATAAGGCTAAGTTGCATACATAACAAAGTTTTGAAAATGACAATAAGGCTGCATTCAAGTAACAATTGATGGGTTAGAGACACACAATAAGACTATGAACCCATGGAGTTAAATAGTCTTGGGAGTTTGTCAATCTTCTAGTAAGATAGTTGGAATATTATGGGTTTTTGATTTTAAGATTAGAATCTCCTTCATCTATAAATAAAAATAATTAAAAAATCATGATACGTAATTTATATCTATTCTTTTTACCATGTATCAATTCTTTATGTCTAACCAATAGCAAGATTTAATGTGGAAATTGTAGCAGGTCACATTTAAATTCAATATTGAAAATTTTACTTTATGCCAATTTATATTTAACAAAAAGTGGTCGAAGATCACTTTTGCCAACGTAAACTCTCCTTTTCATGGCATTCGTTCTAAACTGTCCTTATGTTTGTTGGACATAATTGATATTTCAAATACTACCCTCAGATTTGATGTTAATGGGTAACAAACTATAATGTTTACCATAGATTATATACAATCCCAAATTTTTAGCACTTCATAACGAGTGTATGCTTTGTGAGAGAAGGAAAGATAGCTACATTGGAAGAGGCCCAAATTGCATTTTTGGGCTCATGAGCTAAACAAGCCACCTCTATGTTGAATACCAGCATTCTAAGACCTAGTTGGTTTGTCACCTAGCAATGAATTTTGATTGCGAATCCATTGCTTTTAGCAACTCTATCTTTTCTAGATCGTCATATTTTTTCATTCATTTGTTGTGCAAGTCCATATTTTATCACTTTTGTATAACCCTTTATCATAAAGTCAAGCTCCAATATCAAAACTAGTTTATAAGTTAAAAGATAGTTTTATATTTAAATATTATTCAATAGTCATATTTTTTATGTGAAAATTGCTTTAATACTCTCTCGCAAATTAAGTATCAAGTTTTAATAGGAATATAATGGATACTTCCATGTACATTAGTTGTATTTAAAAGACTCAAAATTGAATAGGAGTTAAAGTAAATCAAACTAAACTATAATATCATATAAAAAAATGTAAAGTTTAATCCCAGCATCTCTTTACCTCTCCTCTTGATTTCAGAAATTTGTCCAAAGAACCGTCAGATACTTGTAACGTTCATGTTCTTCCAATAAAGGACAGTTTTTGAGTTGCAACTTTAGTGGCTACTGATGATATTCGTCTACTAAAGTAATAAGGAAAAGTATAATTGTTTTGACAATGCTTTTTAACGAATTTAATGTGCTTGTAATGAATTTGATATGCTTTTTTCTCTTCCAAAGTTTCTTCTTTTTCGTTGCCTAGGGAATGGGATGTTCCTTGTGACGACTTTGACATGCTTTGATGAGCATATCTAATTACACAAATACCATTAACCATTCTCTCAATCTTAAGTGTTACACATCTTTCAATAACAATAGCTTTCTTAAAGCTACTTTAGAGGAACAAAAGGAAAACTTGCAAATATTGTATTCCAATTATTTGTTCTTCTTCTTTTTCTCCAAGCATAGATATTTTTTAATATTTCAATTTCTATAATTTCCCCTCTTGCTTTGATAAAAATTGTTCATAAATTAATTGTTATATATTTTTATTGAACTCAATATTGATTCAACATATATATCATAGAAAAAATGAAAAATAAATAAATTTTGAGCAAGAACTAAATTATAATTAACATTAGTTGTGAATTAGTGATGACACAAAGTTCTCTATCTATAAATCCAACTACTTTACATGTTTGTTATCACTTGATCTTCTTTCTATCTATTTGTGTCACATAAATTATCTCCAAAAAAATAAATAAGTCATTGTCTCCATAGGTTATGACATCTTGGGGTAGTAATAATGAATCGGTTACAATAGAACCATAAAAAGGGAATTATATAAAATAAATAAATAATTTCATCTAAAAATAGTGCAATCCCTGTTACAGTTTCGATTAATAAAAGTCATGTATATATACTATAGATGCTATTGTGATTGGTCTTTATACTTAACATTTTTGGGATGACTTTGGGAGGAGTTTATCCCACTGCATATTCTCTTGGTCCCAAACCACTCATTTTTAAGATTAATAAAAAATAGGCAAGTTGTTTATACTAAAATATTTAATTAGGAATAAAGTTTTCTTTTACCGCATACTGATAGACATAGGTTTCTAATAAATTAATTATGAAATTCAACATTTATTTAAGATGGATAAAGAAATATGATAAGATATATTCAAGAAAATTGAGCTATTGCTTATTCATGGATGGTATTTAACAAAAACTTAGCAATGCGAATTTATAAATTCCATCAGTGTTTTTTGTATTATTTAAAGGAACTTGGAGTTCATCCCTAGATAAGTATAAAAAAAAAAATCCATCGACCGTAAAATAAGAGAAGAATAGGAATTTAGAAGTTTAATTTTTTAACTTATAATAAAAAATTAAGATGATTTAACTTCTATTTTGTTTGACCAAATTAAGATTAGACATACAACTGGGGATGCTCAAGCTATTTTTAATTTTTTTTTTGCTTATGAAAAACATGATAAGTGGGAGTATGTCAAGTTTTAACTAAGGATTACTTGATCTCAATACTTAAATTAGATAAAAAAAAATAAAAAAGGAGTTAACATTTCATTGGTTAAGAAGGATCAATATCATTGTTGTTAATTATCTAAGTCAAGTACCAATTTTAGCTCTTTTAAGATATTTTCTTTCATTTCATGTATTGATTCATCATTTTTGCTTCTTTATGCAAATTTCAAATGAAAAAGAAATGCTGAAACATACAAATTGCTAAGGCAAAACAATTAGTTGAGAAATAATTTTGTGTGTATTATTTGGTTAAGCAAGATAACTTTGTTTTTTTTTTTTTTTCATAATTGCTGTAAGACGGTATCCAGTTTTTTTATTCAACTCAACTTAATCCTTCAAAAAAGCTTCATTAATTCCACACCTATTCGAATTTCTTTCTTTTCTTGGCTTCCTTCCTTTTATAATGAGGAAACAAATGCTTACCATATGTCACATACAATCCTAGGTTTTTAGCAATTCGTAATGGGTGTGTGGTTTGCGAGAGAAAGGGAGACAACTACATTGGAATGGCCCCCCAAATTCCATTTTCTGGCTCATGAGCTAAACAAGCCACCTTTTTGTTGAATGCAAGCATCCAATACGGGCCAGCCTAATTGGTTAGTCACCCAGTAATGAGTTTTGACTATGAATCCATTGCTTTCAATTGCTCTCTTCATTTTGATATTGGTGCATTTTTTCGTTTGCTGTGCAAGTTCATATTTTGTAAATATTTTTGTGTAACCCTTTATCATAAAGTTA
The DNA here is from genome assembly GCA_028551485.1 of Casuarina cunninghamiana. Classification (NCBI taxonomy): domain Eukaryota; kingdom Viridiplantae; phylum Streptophyta; class Magnoliopsida; order Fagales; family Casuarinaceae; genus Casuarina; species Casuarina cunninghamiana. The sequence continues at coordinate 6,463,378 of CM052363.1, read as the reverse complement.
AAAGTCCAATTCTAAAACTATCTCATAAATTGAGGGATAGTTTTTTACATTTAAATATTTTCTAATGATCATATGTTTTCTGAGCTAATTAATTTGATTTTAATTAAGTTTAATTAAGCTTTTGGGTTTCAAATGTGAGTTTAAACTACATGCTAAGATGTAAAAATGTTTCATCATATGAAAGCCTGTGAACCCTTGATTTTTTTAGTAAATAGTATTAAAGTTTTTACATGTATGTATTCCTACGACCATAGAAGGGAGAATAATTTTTTTATTATTTGTAGTTGATGTATTTTTCAAATAGCTCATTAAATATTTATTTTTATCTTTCAGCTACTTGGATGCTTGTAGCATCTTTCCTTGCGATCTCATACAAATCTTGTTCTTTTATTCTTAAAATCTATATGAAATTTCAACTTACTTATTTTTGAAGGAAAAAAGAGAAGACATTACAAAAACATCTTCAATTCTTCCATTTCACTGACGATAAATGAAGAAAATTTCTTCATAACTTCCATACTATGTGACAATAGCCTCTAAGAAGCAACAAGGAAGACTAACCTTTTGTAGACCAGTGGGGGAGTAAAGACATGTCTTCACAAGTCATGTCACGTTCTTATCAAACAAGGAATACAATTATTTTCACGTTCTTAAATCTATTTTACTTTGAATCATTAGTGGAAATCATCAAATATTGATACATCTTATAATAAAAGATACAGAGTTAACGATTTATTACTCTCATAAGATACATTAAACAAATGAATCAATTGAAATCATGATCATGAACAATTGAACAAATATACTCTTTAAAAAAGGTATAGAAAATTATGATGCCTACGTTTATCATGTTATCAATATCCTTGAAATGATTTTATTTATTCAAAATGAAACTTGAATTTTAGCCCTAAAGGACCTTTTTTGGCTACTAAATTACAAATATGATAAAAACAGAATATTATAATAATAAAAATACTAATTAGATAAATCTTATTAATAGATATTTTATCATCTCCTTCTTCATATAATTAAATAATTTTATTTTCATTCTAGGATAACAATATAATTTGGATCCTTTTATTTTCTAAACCTAATATAGCACTTCCTTGCTCTAATAGGGATCTATCAAATAAATACGATTTATAAAAAAATTTAATAATCTTCACATATAAAAAAAAAAAAATTGTGCAACGTAGTATTTGTTTTTGGTGTCTAACGAGATATAATACAAATTAGGAGTATATACTTTTTTGCCTATAATTCCAATTAATCACTTATTCTAACTTTGATTTACTCTCTCTAGATTCAAACATGATATTGAATTGGTCCAACAAGACAAGGACGAACATTCTTGGAACACTTCATTAAATGATGTGCTACTTTATGCGTTCGTCCACTTGATCTTCTTTCTATCTATTTGTCTCGCATGAGTAACTTCATAAGAATAAATGAGTAGTTGTCGTCATAGATTATGAATTGGGCACAATAGACCTAAGAAAAGGGAATTATATATAAAAAAAATTATCTAAACATAGTGCAATCCTTGTTATTGGTTCAATGAACAAAAGTCATGCATTGAGAATATAGTTTAGATGCTATTGTGATTGGTTTCTATTCTTTACATTTTTACGAAGACCTTGGGGGGAGTTTATCCCATTGCATATTCTCTTTGTGTCAAACCACTTAGTGTTGTTTATAATAAAATTTTTAATTGAGAATAATTATTTTTTTCCTAGCATGCTGATAGACATAGGTTTCTAATAAATTAATTATGAAATTCAACATTTTTTAAGGTGGATAAAGAAATATAGTAAGATATATTCACGAAAATTTACCTATTGTTTATTCACGGATGGTATTAACCAAAAACTTAGTATGCGAATCTATAAATTCCATCAGTGTTTTTTTTATTATTTAAAGGAACTTGGAGTTTATCCCTCGATAAGCATTAAAAATAATCTATTGATTGTAAAATAAATTAAAAGCAATTGAAGATGTTAAGTTTTAAAAGAAATGTGCTATGCTCATTATATATAAAACCAGCACAATACTTTTTTGTTCTTCCAAAAGGCAATAACATTGGAACTAATGACTATTTGTTATATTATTCTTATCTATCGTGGGCCTCTATGGTAGAATCAGTCGTGACCAATTTGAAATATATGCTAGAGGCATCATCTGCCAAGAAGTTTTACTTTGTATATAGTAACATTGGACATTAAACAAAGAAAATTCCAAAGGTATTCGTTTATCATCATAACATTGGACTGCATAGTTTCTTAATCAAACTAATCAGTGGTGTTGAAGTCTTGTGGACAAAGGCATCCTCGTTGCAGCAATTTGTTTTTGATATGGTGCCTCTTAGTTCTTCGTTGAAATCTCTTTTCAGTGTATTCTAATGCATATGGAAGAAACCAAGAACCTACCTAGTTGTTTAATATGATAAAGTAGACTTATGAAGACTGAAAAGGCAAGCAGCCCCTCAGCTTCAGCATATTTTGCCCTAAATGCTAGATGCCAAGGAAACAAGACAAAATTTCATCACATATATTATGCCTTTTGGTCTTTAACAATTATAAAATGGGGAACTTGTCTTTTGGGATAATGTTGTTTAATTAATAAAAAATGTGATCCCTAAAAAGTTATCCTTTGAAGATAACGCTTTACTTTTAAGCAAGATTATGTCAACTAGTCGTGTGCTAAAAAAAAAGAAATGTTTTATACTTTTAAAATGGATTTTCAATTAATATAAATCTTGTTAGTCCCATTAATGTATGTTAATTTTTCATTAGGTAACTCAAGGATAAATCAAATAAATAATAGTAAAAGACTAATAATTTTCTTCCTTATTCTATTGATGTTATAAAATATTAGTTATGATGATTGTTAATGGTCTAACATGGTATGTCAATTTTCCAAAGAAATGGGAGAAGAAGAAAATAAAAAAACAATATGCAACATTCTAATTCTACTATTCTTACTTCCTCAATATTTCGACATCAAATTACAGTTCTTATAAGAAAGATTTTTACGAGAAATATTGTCCTACATTTAGAAAGAGAATACATAATAAGAATTATGTCAAGAAACTCATTTTTACTTTAAAAGTCAATCTTGCCTTCTGTAAAACTCTAAGCTTATATATATTAATAAAGGTGTTAACAGTAGACTTGAGTTTTAATATTAAGTTAAAAAATTTATTTATACTTAAGTCAATTCATTAAATGAAAAGATACATAAATATTTAGCCAAATACAACCTCTCATCTTAATAATTTCAATTGAAACATCGACATTGTCAAAAGTTGTGATAAAGTTTTACACAATCTAAAGTTATTTGACAAGAAAAACGTCCTTTCAATACTTTTATTCTCTTCATAATATTCGGTGAAAGGCAGGGCCAATTTTGGGGTCCATCTCCTTCTCTCCATGGGATTCTAAAACAGTGCTTGTGTAATAGAAAAAAAGCATGTGTTTCTCATGAAAATGCATATCCGCCGTCCCCTGGCCAGTGGACAGCACAAGCAAAGTTAACAACTCCACCACAAAGTACAAAAGCCTCTTTATCGAAAAGGACAGATAGGCCCCAATCTCCACTCAATTTGTACCGGGACGGATGGTTGAGAAAAAACGAGTGATTCTTGTGCGAGAAGGATATTCTGGTATTTTCCGTCAAAAAAATAGACTGATAGCTACATTTTTCTTTTTATTCACTAATGGAGCACTGTTTATGGGCGCTAATGGTTTCACTTCCCTCTTTGATGGGTTTTTGGTGACTTATCATAATCATGGCATATGCTTTTGGTTGGATTCCTTCGTTTAATGAACTTCTAATGGATCTATCAAGGTTTTTACATGGAATCTGTACTTGTAAATCTGTTGACTTATATGATTGCTTCTGTATCAAGATGTAGAGTCTTGAGCATTTATTTTAGTTGTTGTCATTTTGGTAACAATGAACATAAATTCATTTGAAAATGACATAATATTAAATTATATACACAGAATATGAATTATTATTTACTTCTTCAAACTAAATAATGATGATTATTACTAATAAATTTTAACTTAAATTATCCACTTTTTTTCACCTACACTGCCAATTCACACATTTAGTTCTGAATTTAGGATCTCTTGATCCTAAACTCTGCTATTCTAGAATAAGCTAGTGAATGATTAGGATTTTTTTTTCTATTTTTAAGAAACATAAGCAGTATCTTAATAAATTTTATTAATACTACTGAGCATAATAATTTTTTATGAAGAATTAAGATCTTTGAACTATAAACTAAAATAGATTTATTAACTTCATATATAATTAAGTGAGGTACAACAAATAAAAGGTTAAAAATATTCGAATTGTGTTAATCTTCAAAATTTCATAATAATATTTTGATGTTCACATTTATGCATAATGATTTATGTGTAAATAATCAATTTTGATGGTGTTCACATAAAATAATACCAACAAAAAGATTATGAAATTAAATACTATTCTAGAAAGGTGTTTGAAAATAATTATGCATTTTTTGGTTAGGAAACTTTTAGTGGGGAACATGTTAAGTGGATTCGAAAAGAAAATCTTGGTGGGGTTGGTTTTTGGGAAATGTGTTAACGATGTTGCATTATCCACTTGGCAGCCAATAAATAAGTGACAAGTCACATCAACCCAACCACCCACAAAGTCACAGCTTTACCTACGGTGAGAGACCGCGGTCAAAACGGTCCCACCCAACCCCCACGCACCGTTCTTTTCTAGTCTGCGTTGACGCTTCGGTCCCCCACCTGTGATTCTAGCAGCTCCCAACCCTAATCAGGTGGTTCCGTTCTCTGTGCGGCGGGAATTTACGTTTCACTTGAACAACGTGCCACGTCTACATCCTCAGCCTTTCCCTCTGTACTTATGCTCGTGAGTCTATCTAACCCCGCCTTCCCCAACCCTAGACGAGGCTATATATAGTAACCGCCTCTGCAACTGAATTCTTTCTCTGCCATCTTCGCTACCATCGAAGCTTTTAGAGACGCTGGAGAAGATACAGAAGAAGGTCGTTTGGTACTCCGAATTCTCGTTTATGTGTGCGCTTTGGCATTTGTTATTCCGTTCCTGGCTTTTTTACAAGAACAGACATCAATGGCGGCTGAGCGGCGTAGATTCACTATAGGCTATGCGTTGGCACCGAAGAAGCAGAACAGCTTCATTCGCGAGTCGCTCTTGGAGAGAGCAAGATCTCGCGGCGTGGATCTTGTGAAGATCGATCAGACCAGGGCGCTGGCGGAGCAGGGGCCTTTCGACTGTGTGCTCCATAAGCTGTATGGGGAGGAGTGGAGGCGGGAATTGGAGGAATTTCGCCGTAAAAACCCAAATGCGGAGATAATTGACTCACCGGACGCGATCGAGCGTCTTCATAACCGAATCTCGATGCTTCAGGTCGTTTCGGAGCTGAGGATTGAGTCAATGAGCGAGACGTTCGGGATTCCCAAGCAGATTGTCATCTATGACAAAGAAACTCTCTTTGATCGGCAGGCTTGGGAGAGCCTTAAGTTCCCGGTGATTGCGAAGCCTCTGGTTGCCGACGGCAGTGCCAAGTCGCACAAGATGGCCCTGGTGTACAACCATGACGGGCTCAACAAACTCAAGCCTCCGATCGTGCTCCAGGAGTTCATCAACCACGGCGGGGTTATTTTCAAGGTCTACGTCGTCGGCGAGTATGTTCGGTGCGTGAAACGTAAGTCCCTGCCGGACGTGTCTGAAGAGAGACTGGGGGTCTCCGAAGGGGTACTGTCCTTCTCACAGGTCTCGAATATCGCCACGAACGAAAAGGTAGACGACAAGTACTACAAGATGATGTATTTGGACGACACCGAGATGCCGCCGCAGAGCTTTCTCGCCGATGTCGCTGGTGGGTTGCGGCGGGCAATGAAGCTGAACCTCTTCAACTTTGATGTGATTCGGGACGCGAGGTCTGGTAACCGGTACCTTATAATTGATATCAATTACTTTCCTGGATACGCGAAAATGCCGTGTTACGAGGACGTTTTGACCGATTTCTTCGTTGATGTGGTGAGTAGGAGAGAAAAGGAGGTGCCGAAGGTCAATAGTTGTGAGAATGATATGAGAAAGATAGAGAGTAATAATACCTGTTGCAGTGATGGCGATGAGATTGATAGGGAAGAGAAGGAGAAGACGATTAAGGTCTGACGTTAACGAAAGAGATTTTCCGTGAAATGGTAGTGAATTTGTTGAAGGGAGTTAGTAGTAAGGTGTTGAGTTTAGGTAGGAGATGGTTTTGGTACAGTGGAAAAAATGAGTAGAATTCGGTGACGGGTTCAAGTTTTTTTAGCTTCTTGACAGCAATTACATGGTGTTCTGATGTTGATGGTGTATATTCTGTCCACGCAGTTTTACTTTTGGGAAATAGGTACTTTTCTCAAATACTCTTGAAGGTTTTAGGGAAGTTGAAAGTTGTACCCTTTAAGGCTTTCGAGTCTGTCCTTTCTTGAAAAAACTGATCCTAGCTTGTGATATGGCACCTTTGATGAATGAAATTTACCATTTTGTCAACCAGAATTCTCATCTTAATCCTCCTTTTTCCATTTGTTACTTTATTGAATTCTTCGTTATATTCCAGTAATTCCTCATTATGTAAAGCTATGTAAGCTTTAGATAATGGAGTGATCTAGTTATACTCGGTTGGATAGTTAAGGTTGTTTACCGCACAGTATGTCGATAAAATATACCACGAAGTTCTTTTCTTTTTTCTTTTTTGGTTCAAACTGATTGGTGGGAGAAGGTTAAGGGGAAGTTCACAAAGATGGAAAGATTCTGCAAGTCGCTCGGACTCCATACTACATATCTATTTTCGCTCTGTTGATACATATCCCTGATAATTTTGGCTTTCAAATGCCCTTTGTGGAATTGCTGCATGCAATCTGATAACGTGCTCTCCCCTGTTGTCCTTTTGCTGGATACCAGGGATGTGTTGGAAGTGAGGATACAGGAAATCAATCGCTGTTTTGTTCCTTTTACTACTATAGTTAGGTTTAAAGGATCTGTCTGCGATAAACTTATTTTGTGTGTTTATGCTTCATTCCTCATTCATTTCTGGGCTATAATGTGTTGTATTGTAATGAAACTTAGATGATATAATTTCTGTTTTACTTATACTGTCTGTTCTGCAGAGAGTTCTGTTTGATTGGATGGAATTGAGGAGTTCTTTCAAGAGTACGCATGTGGGAAGCTAGTGCAACTTTCAATAAAAAATGGGAGGATAATGAGTCAATTTCCATCTTCAAGAATGTTGCTGAAGGAGCTGAATTCTAGACTGCACATGAGCCAATGATAGTTTTGACATTTGATTTCTCATTATTGGATTTGCAGAATAGTGTATGTGACATATGAGTACTAGACCACACTATTGACAAGAATTTTCCTGTGACCAGTGTTGACTGGGTTTTATAGAAGTGTTGATGTTGTATGTTCGTGACTTCCCTAGTGCGTTGGTTGTTTGTCTACTAGGAACAGGATTTTGAGGGCTGACACTGCCAAATGGATGTAGGAGAGTTGACTCGGGTTTATTTTTGTGATACTCTGATACTCTGTACCCATGCGTACAGCTGTATTCTTAAGTGAAATGTTATCTTTTCCTACAAATTGCGTCAAAATTCAAAACCTTGTACTCATTTCAGGTTCTTGACAAAATCTTGTACTCAGTTCAGATTCTTGACTCTTTCTGGGATGTAATTCAAACAATTTTTCATGCTGTTTTATATTTCATCCTTGTAGGAAGTTCCAAATGTAATCTATGATCTCTCGTGTATAAAGAAACATGCTATGTAATTAGTGTTTGCCCTTCCATTTCCACTTGTTCAATACCGACACTCATGTTAGCTGAGCAGTGGCATTGTTAGTTGAAATGGCAATGCAACTAAGGCTCTGTTTATATTCATGCGAAATTTCCGTTTTTGAGAAGATTACTGATTTTTCTGTGTATACCGACACTCATGTTAGCTGAGCAATGGCATTGTTAGTTGAAATGACAATGCAACTAAGGCTCTGTTTATATTCATGCGAAATTTCTGTTTTTGAGAAGATTACTGATTTTTCTGTGTTGGTTGTCATCCCATAGTTGTTCTTTTGAAAGTATTTTCCATATTTGGTTTGCATTAAAATGTTTCCCCAAAATTATCTTCCTTTGTTTGTGGTGGCTTTGATGTGGTTAGAGATGATGGAAGAAGATTTAGTGATTGGGGAATGTGGTTCTGTTGATTGCTGTAAGAGGTTTGAGTGGAGGAGTTGGGGATAGAAAATGGTTTGTCTAAAGAACATGTAAAATATTTTACAGGAAAAAGGTTGTTTTTGGATTGTCCAATAACGATATAAGGATTGATCATCAAGTTTCTCTAGCAGCATGGAATATCAGAATCTAGTGAAATGTTTTATAGAAAATTTTTATGTTGAAAAAGAAAAATAAGACCTAAGTCTGTTAGAGATATGGGTTTTATAAAGAGGATTGAGGCACGGTTTTGAGACAAACTGAAGTGTTGTTTCTTCTTTTTGTTTTGCCTCCCTCTTTGGGATCCTTCTTGGGTTGGAAAGTTAGGTTGTGTAAGATCTGGAATTATAAATGCCAAACACATAAATGGGATATTTGGGGTACTAGAGGCAGTCAATTCTAGTCGAGGCTTCATAACTTTTTGTGAGTCCTTTTTTGCAGTATAAGCCCTTAATATGCTGATTTCTAATTTGGTTGATTGTGAATAGTCCTTTTTTTAAAATCTTTTTAATTTTCCTTTTCATTTTTTAGGTTGATTGAAGGAGATTCATTCAAAAAATTAGTGTGGTTACTCCTGTTCATTTCATAAACACCATGATAGAGTGGTCACTTTGCGTTGCTTTTCTGTGAATTTAACTTCTAGTTATGCTATATCTTTTTGTGGAACACTCGGGTGAGGAGGACAAAATTTGGACGTTGAATTTTTCACTTTGAATTTTGTTAGTCTATGCTAATCTGATGGAAGCCTCTATATATGTTAAAGCACAAAAGGATCCCCAAGTCTTGTGATTTTCACACAAATGCAGACAAAAGGATAGGATGATAAGGGCCCTAAAGCGTGTGATTTTTATTATTTGTAATCATTACTTCTTTCCCCTTGACACCTAGGTTTCACTTAATGCTTACCATATCCATTCTTGATATTCCTTATGCTGAATTGGTTAAATCCTTCTATTCCTGAAGTTTTAAGTAATGTTTGCACAATTTGTTATTTGGTTCATGAGTTTTCTCAGTTCCACGACCTATTCTTCCTGGATTTGCTAAAACCTGATAGCTTAGGCTGATACATCTTTTACACTCTTCTGAATTTTTTGTAATGGTGCGACAATGGTCGTCACTGTCAGTATTGCTTTATGGTTGCTCTTCGATATCTTTGTTTGTTTATTCAATCCTTTGCAATGATCTTTCCGGTCAGGCTGAAGTCATGTTCTCCTCTCTTGTCTCACTTCTTGCTCTTGCTCTTACTCTTATATGCCATTCTGGGTTTTGTGTGGATTTTCATATTTGCTGTCTCTGAATTATTCTGCAGTGCAGGGGAAAGATAATTAGTTTTTAGAGGATCTCAAAATGAATCTTATTGCCCCCTTTGGACTACCATAATGTAAGGGGTTGAGAAGAGATTGAGCCAACAAAATACCTTGGACTTGCTATTATTTATGAGTCTACTGCGAGTTGAGTTTTGACTCCTGATTTTGGTAATCTACTTTCACTTTGGTATGTGTAGTTATTGCCAATTTAGTTTTTTATCGATAATGCTTGTGTCCTTACCTGAGGTTGGTATTGATTTTGATTTTCCATCATGTGATAAAGAAGTTTTCATTTCACTTTCTTGAGGTCCCTTAATATGTTGTTGGTCCTGACTAGTTAAATTTGCTCAGTCTAATCATGCTTCTTGAAAAGAAAGTCTGGAAAACACATTAAGAATCTTATCAATATTTTTATACATTAAACCCATGAACCAATACAAATACTTCTGCTTTCTGAACGTAAAGCTGGCAAAATCAAACTCGACCAAAACTGCAGGTGGGTGAAACCGGAAACATATTGTTGGCCAGAATGCGAAAAGCTCGTGTATTTAGTTGGACTAATTTAAACGTGGAAATCTTTGTAGTGAAGGAATGGTTTAGAAAACTGGAGGTTAAACAATGGGAGGGAGGTGGATGTTTTCTTTATTCCTATGTTATTGTAGAATATTGCTCCATGTAATTTATTGATCTGGATAGTGCTGGTTAGTGCTTCAAGACTTGTTTTGGGGCATAGTGCAGTCAACTTTAGTGACTTGAGGGGAATTTAAGTTGGTGAAAGTTATCGTACAGCATTCTGTGGGAAGAGTTGGTAGGGTTATTATGCATGTTGGATTTGTATGATCAGTAGTTTAGAGTCCATATTACTTTTTGTAGTTTTGATGTTTTGCTGTCCAGATCTTGCTTCGGAATCAGGGCTTTCGATTCTCTCCCAGAGGGTCTTATTATGTTTTGATAGATATCTTTCATATTTTTCTTATTTTATATTGCTTTTAGGAACAAGACTGAGATCTGGGTTTTGGTGGTACATTAAATTGTGTATAAGTCCACCTGCCAGTGGAGCCAAACTACACCACAACATGATATAACTGGAAACTTGTGGTTCATTCTTCTAAAAATCTGAGGTCTTGATATCATTTTTTACTGAATTTTGCAATTCAAGGTTATGGAGCAGATTGAATAGCCGTGGACAGCCTGAGACAGCTTTTCCAATATGCTGAAAACAGCAGGGTGGTTGGTTTGCTGCGTTGAGAGAACAGAGTTGATGAAATCTGATCATGTTCATAGAGGGTTGGACAACTGTGGTTAGATCCAATGCGATCTGTCTCCTTTTGGACTGACCATGGTAAAACATTTCCAATATAATCTTTCCCGTCTAACTTATAGCATATGTTTGATTTCTCGCGTCTTTATTCTTCTTTGATTTTCTTTGTTACCTGACATATTTTGCTGATTGCTTGAAGATAAATACGTGGATTGATTAATATAGTAGCCATTGAATGAAGCTTGTTGCAATGGCAATATGATCTCCAGGGCTTTAGGCCTGCTCCTATAGTGTCTCACGGGACGAAATAATGATTGGACAATGGTCCCAGAATCAGTGATTTGGAGTATTCCACCGCTTTTACAGGGGATAGATTACAAACAGTCTAAGGAGGCTCCGCAGACTCAAAACTCAGAAGGTAAATTGGAACTCCTTTTTTCCATTTTCGTTTTTGTTGCTCTGGATAAAGTCAGCATCCAGTTGTTTGATTTGTTTCCATAAGGACGAAGATGATGATATCTGCTTTTGTTATGCTCTCCTGCGTTTTAAACTAAACTTGGCAATACTTAGAAGAACAATCCCTTGTTTCCAGTAATTGAGAATGAATTAAACAGTTGAACTATAACTCTGACTTGGGCATACCTTGGGTAGGAACAGACAAGGAGAACTCTCAAAAAGGTGCAGAGGCAAGTAAAGATTACAACCAGGAGTTTATGATCTAAATGTTCAGGACATAGGCTCCAATAGTGAAGGAACCTTATTATTAGCCAGGAATAACATCATTACACGTATCAACAGATTTTGCGGTTTTCTTCCTGGAGAATGCGGAACAGCTTTGCTACATCTCAGAAAGAGGGTTCATAAGTATTGGTTTAGCAATCATAATAAGGAGGAATTTGGATTAAAATCTAATGGTGTCTCAGACGGCCATGTTTCGAAAAAAGATGAGACAAATGTGACTTCTCTGCGCAGGCTCTGGGATTATGCCGGGGCGGCGACCTTCTGAGCCTCCAGCTTGGCAGATCCCAACGCCTGCAATACAAAAGCATTTCCAAGGCTTGTGTCGTACTATTTGCGAGTCAGTATGCGTCGAAGGGAGTTTTGTTTTTAGCCTTCTATGCCATCGGGAAGGATTGAACTTTTATTTTCCTTTTTCGTCAATTTTCAGTTCTTTGTACTAGGAAAAAGGTTGATATAGAGGTCTGTGTTTGATCTTTTACCAAAAATACTAACTTTGATATTATTATATTGAGTCAAATTGCAGCATGTGTACATGTTATTGAGTTAACGAAGATTGTAATTAAATAAGGAAGTTAGTTAATACCAATTGAACAACATGCATAAATTATATTAGATAAGTCGACAATTAATAATTGAAGTATTATTGTTTGTTATTAGATAACATGAAGAAATAAATTTCTTTAATGCATTTAAATCTGAGGGGATGATTTCACAAAATATTAAACAATGTAGACCTTTATAATGCTTTCCTTCATGAAACAAGATGTTCGTACCAAACCTTCCAAGGCTTTTGATGATAGTGATAGGTTATTTGAATGCTTTCCTCAAAGGTAAAAGATGGTGATAGGCCCATCCTAACCCTATTCTTTTGGGCCCAAGGAACCGTCAAGCAGAAATTGCTACATCTGTTAGGTGATATAGATGGGAAACTAAGAAAAAGAAGGAAAGAAGAGTGGAGGCCGGGTGTTACTTTTTTCCATTAGGTTTTAAACGAGCCTAGAGGAAAAAGGACCCAAGATGTTATCGTCAGTTGAAAAATGGGAAGAAAAGGAGTGGGAAAGAGAAGAAGGAAACGAGGCTGTTTAGGTTTCTTATTTGGACTATTTGACCAACATTAATCACATCCAAAAGCTAACGGAGTATATTAAATAACTACTTCTCTGTGAGCAAATGGAATACATTAAATTCTTTAAATTTGCAGTACTTTCTTATGATTTTCTTCTATGATTTCCTTTTCTTTTGTGGGAAAATGTGGACTTTTTTTCTTTTCTTTTCTTGATTTAGCTATGGACAAGTGTCAAAAGGATCAGTTTCACGTCGATAAGATCTCACTCATAAAATGTGACGCAAATGGCTTCAGTTTCAGTTTTGTATTAGATGTCTTTTCCATATTTTGAAGGTTTTTGGGTTGGAATAGGAAGACAAGCAATCCCAATCGCTCCTACTTTCTTCTATCACTAATCCAATATGTTTCAAACACTTTTCCTCCCTAACTTTCTGCTGTTGCTGGATCCGAGCAGATCTCATTATGTGAGCCTACAAGCACCCCTGTTTAATGCAGGGTCTCTTCTTCCTGTGAAGCGTCGTATGGATGGTTCTCTTGCTTTTCCTTGCATTCAACATGGAGGTCACTCTGAAATACTGTTTATGTTTCAACCTGCTGGGAATAACATGCATTTTAGCAGAGCTTGTCCACTTCACAGAAGCAATGGAGATGCATCACTTCGTCGTCCCTGCATAGTCCTGCACTACGTAGAGTTCTTTTTTTTTTTTTTTTTTTAATATGATCTGTAAGTATGAGGTTTTTTGAAATCATATATGTATGGGTATTATTTAATGAGTCATTATAGCAATTCAATGAAGCGAGAGTCAATAGAGAAGGAACATGTTGATATATGAAACCCCACATAGGATAAATTATTGATATGTAAGTCCAAGGGTAAGTTTATCTTTAACAATACAAAATTCTTGATTTCTTTGGAATTTATTATTTATGTATTTGCTACATAGCCTGTAAATACTCCAAACAATTATATGAAAGCCCTGTTGATCTCCCAATATAGATTTCATAACTAGAGGACCTGATTAAAGAGAAGGATGCATATCTAGGTATGTTGTTCCAATGTGTTTGTGGTATTTCATTTCTTTCTTCCATTTTTTATTAATTACAATATGTCTCACTTGAGTCTTGATTCTATGATATCATACTTTTTCTTGGTACTTATTAGATTGGGTTAGGTTTGCGAGTCAATTTTCAAATTCTCTTTTTGACAATAGGAGAAAATGGGCTAAAGACATTAAACGTTAAAAATTAAAGATGGTAAGTGATAAAATTTCTTTTTACATAATATATTTACTAGATATCCTTGAAGACAAAGTGCTAGGTGTTTAGAGTAAAAATTAGTGAGAGATATGTAAACTAACTATTATATTCTTGTTGTGGGTGGTTGATAGGTTTTTTTAATAATATTTAGTTAGGATTCCCCTGGGTGTTACTATAAAAGGGAATACCATTGCAAAATCTAGCATAATGGACATAGAAAGAGAAGAATTTCCATTTAGTATAATGAATACAAAGAAAGAGAGAGAGAGACACATAAATACAAAGAGTGAGAGAAAAAGAAAAATTTCTGAATGTATAGTGATTACTTTTCCATTATGGTAAAAAGATTGCTACCATGAGATGTTGGGAAAACATCCTAAACCATGTAAATTTTGTGTCTCTTTTTCCTTTCGTTCTCTTTATATGTGTATTTGAGATAGTGAATGTTTCGAATTACTTGTGAATTGCTACTTTTAATCCAAGGAATTTTAGATATAAAGAAAGAGTAATAGAAGCAAAGGAGACATAAAGGTGGTCCAAGAAGATAGATGAAAAGACTTAACACATAAATTGTATCATGCAATCCTCCGCAAAAAGCTTTTGCTATGCTTTTCTTTTTTTTCCCTCTTCTTTCTTCACTGGCACCATTTTTACTGCAGAATCCAGCTTTCCTCAACACAGGTTCTGCACCTCACAAACCAGTCTGCTCTCTCTTTCTTTCCCTTCAGATGACGACCTTGCCTCTCTCACAAGATAACTATCAACCTGGGACTCTAAATTCAACAAAGAAACCTCTAACTCCATCTTCATGGATGTAACTCAATAGCGTATAAGGTGGGATTGCTCAACTTTCTGTCTCGTTAATTACCGGAGGCTGAATCTACCTAGATCCTCACCTAAATGCAGCAGTTGAAAGAGTAAAAACCGAAATCAACTTGGGGTGCAGTCAGTAGATTGTATTAGACGTAAACAATCCTATCTAATGGTGATCATCCTTAACTAATAATGTGGATTTTAGCTATTAAATTTTCTACACATCCCCGAAGTAATGAACCACTGATGCCCCATTTCTTCTCCCGTTGGTCATCATTTGACCTTACACGGCAAGAACTGTGAGAGACTCCAAAAATTATTTTCCAAAAATACGGTAGAAATGGCGGTGACATGGTTGACTTTGCAGTGCTACAAAAAAGTCAAAGTATGAATTACACTGCTATCTTACAAGAAAAAGAATTAGTTTTAAAACCATTGGCTTTTGGTATACTCTGATCTTATGTTAAATCATTAATTATTCAAAAAAATTATTTCATACATTGGTGAATCTTGTTATATTTTCTTGTTTTTGGTTTTTTATTTTGATTTTTTTTCTTCTAATATTAGGTAAAAGGGATGGGCTGTGAGGAATTTGGGTATCAAATCTGAGACATCTTTAGTCCTAAGCAACATGAGTTTTTATTGAGCCATATGCCTATTGATAACATTTTAAAGTGTTACGACTGAATAATAAGAATGTAACATAGTGTATCTTAATTGGTAGCCATAGATAATATATCATTTGAGAGTTGTTTACTTATTGATGATTAAAAAGCTTTGTTCAATACAATGTGAAATTATCCATTATTTTAAAATTATAATTCATATGAAACCATATATTTCATAAGAATATATTGATATACAATTTGGATGCTATAGATCCCAAAGAAACTTGAGAAAATGAAAGAAAGATTGAAGAGTATCAAAGGATTCAATACAAATAACACTCCAAAAGGAGGAGGTTTACATGAGGTTTATGTATCTGTATGGACTTCTTAGCAATTAGGAAGTAAATGCACAAATCTAACCTAAAAAAATAATAATGAATAAACCAATCTATTTCCTGGAAGAAACTCACATTTTCTAACCATGTGGGAAAACGAAGACGCTCTACCATGACAATGGCGATGGTGATGAGGATGTAAACCTGCAAACAGAAGGAAAATGTTACGAACAGTCTTCAAAAAGTGGAAGTATAAACTAAATGCAGCATGTTAATATATTGATAAATTATGAAGGAAAGGACACAAAATATTGTTTAAAAGCAGAACCTACTCCAACATATCTTTCCAGTAGGAGTCGCTTGTTTCATCATCCATGAGTTTCTCCCAGTCTTCAAAGATGGTGGAGGTAGTTGAATCGTTGGAGAACTGGTTCCATTCAGTCTTGGTTTCCTTTGTCTTGACAGCCTGGGTCCCAGGAGAGGAAGCTTCCAGAGCCGGCAATGGGTTCTCTCTAGGGTTCTTACTGTGAACTGCTCGAGCTGTTGTGTTGGCCTCCAAGGTTTTCCTGGCTCAATCCATCTTCAAATCCCATCCATGGATTGGCAGTATTCTGGAAGTTGCAGAGGGCTTGAGGAGATTTCAATACTACTTGCGCGTTCATATATTCCAGACCTGTTAAGAACGGCTCCTTGTTGTAGAGTGGGCTTCTCCAATTGACTAGTCCTTTAAATGGGTTAAGATTTCTGTTTCCCAACAGACCAGTGTTGTCTATGTTAAGAAATGTGCTTGTATTCACAACCTGCGAAAGGTTTTGCAGCAGTTGGATCCTCGCAAGGTGAGGAGCATCAGCCTGTAAACCAAGAACATTGCTCCAAGGATTTGTTAAAGTGCAGCACCAAGCGACTGTGAAAGACTCAAAAAGTGATTGCGTTCGGTTCTTGGCTTGTGGGTGGTTGGATCAATACCCATTTGAAGGAGTTTCTTCCTTAAATGAGTGTTCCAGTATTTCTTGATTTCATTGTCAGTCTGCCCTGAAAGTTGGGATGCAATCCTCGACCACCTGCAACAACAAGAACACGAAAGCGGTTGCCGATATCAGTCAAATTACACGCAAGTCTTACGTCCTTCCAATAGAAAGAACTTCAATCCGACAAGAAGGCAACAGGATTCAATACTTGTTTCCGAGAACCGAATGAAGGTTGATGACCTTTCGCACTTCATCATCAGATAACCCGCCTCTCTTGACATCTGGCCTCAAGTAATTCGTCCCCCTTAATCTGCAACTCTTTCCGTACCTATTCAACCAGGCATCCTGTGGGAAAGCCTTCCAACTTCCATGCCCATGCGCGGTAATATAATCAACAAGCCTCCGATGTTCCTCCGGGGTCCATGGGGCTTTCTTCAAACCGTTCTCATCGGAAGATGGGGACCGACCATTTTGCCGAGGGACGCTAACAAAGTGGCAATTGAAGTAGATGAGAGTAGCGATGGAGTTCGAAGCAGCAGTTTTAGAAATCTGACAGATGCATGCTAGTTTTATAGGCTGGTGGGAAATTTGACTCAAGCGGTGATGTCACCATTCTTTCTTTTCCAATGATATTCGTAGCTTCTACGAGCACGGCAATGGAAAAAAAGCTACCTTGCCAAAAATATATTAGGATTCTTATACAATAGTAAGTTTTATTAACTCTTAAGTTATTTTTGAATTGGTTAATGACCCTCTTAATATGGTATCAATACTAGGATCTCCTTAGCACCTCAATGAGCTCCCATTGATTTGAATTCACACATTGCTTATTTAATTTTACATTATTATGGTCTAATAATTTGATGGTCATAGTGAGAAGACGTGTGAAAATGTAGGTAACAAATTTTATATTGTTAAGGAATATATTAAAATTTCAACTTAGCTTATAATAGACTTCACCAAATCATGAGTCAACTTTTAAGTTAGATAATAAATCACTTAACATGATATCAAAATGAGAATCCCCCTTAGCACCTTTATAGGCTCTTATTGGTTCGAGCTTACACATTGTCCATATAATGTGGCCTCATGACAATTCAATAATGTAATCATCATTGTAAGGGAGTGTGTTAAGATGTGTCCAATGAATATTAGATTATTAAATAATATATTAAAATTTTAACTTATATTATAATAGGTATACTAACTCTTAAGTTGACTTTTAGATTGAATAATAAACCTCTTATAACTTATTAACCATAAAGAAGCTCATTAGTAAATGAATTGCACCAAATCAAGATTTGGTGGTGCTAGTGTTATTTCATTTGAGTTATAATTATTAAAAAATTTATTATCTACTTCAAAAGTTGACTTAAAAGATAGTAGAACTTATTATCTTATAAACATAACTTTTAATAACTTTCTTACCAACATGTGACTCATTAATCATATTTTAACATACTTTCATCGTAATGGTCAAATTGTCGGATCATCATGGTGCTGCATTACATGAGAGGCTCTCATAAGGATGTTAAGAGGAATCCTTACTTTGATATCATAATTAAGACACTTATTATCCATTCCAAAAATCAAATAACGAAGTGATAGAACCTATTATCTCATACAAGAGCGTAAGCATGTGAAAAGGATCAACATGTTCATAGCATATGTGTTGGGAATCTGTCAAGAAAACGCACACATGAATTGTGAGTCAGGAAGACTGCACTAAGAAAACGTATACCGAAAAGCCTGATCAGCTTTTGAATATCAACCTGAGCCTGACTGTTTTTCTACCATAGCACGAAGATTGAGCCACTGACCGTTGTAAGCACAGAGCGATTGTCTGTCTTAGGCCGGCGACGAGCTTGGAGTTCTTCCAAGATTGGTGCGACTTCTGAACTGCGCGTGAGAACAGGAGGGAGAGAAATCTTCATCTCTCTTGAACATTCACTGTGATGTAGTTGCTTCACTAAATCTACAGTTCTTCTTCGCAAATTTGTGGGCCGTGCCGGAGTCTTTTTTGCAAGTATTTGAGTCGCATTGGATTTTTCTTCGTATTTGTGGACCACATGGAATCACCATCATTGTTCGCATTGTAAGACTTTTTGTGTTTTTTTTTAGCACAAGTCTTTGCGAGTTTACTCATTTGAGTCACATGTTTGAGCTCAAAAGAGAATTCTTCTAGCTCCCATATGCAAGGGCATAAGGTGTATAATATATATATATATATATTCAATAGAGTAAATGGAACCTCTCATTACGTGTATTTTTACAACCTCCTAAGGACTAACATTTAAAATCTAACTACAGATCAAATGGGGACTTTCAACTTAGATAACAAGAAATTTAATTTTCTAATCACAGAGCACATTCCAAATATCCCAACATTATACACTAAACAAAGCAAAACTAACTGATAGAAACATAGAATCATGACACGGGCAGAGTTTAGTTTTTGTCTTTGTCTTCTATTTGGTTGACAACAAGGAGATCGGTCACTGGACTGTGTATAGGGTTCGCATATGGTGAAGTCCTCGATAAGTTGTCTGCAACAGAAAAGGCTTCTAAGATCTATCTGAAATGAAAAACTGCATTTGATCGTGGACAAATTGCCATGAATATGTATAAACTCGGCTTAGGGTAACATAGGTAGCAGTGCATATTTAATTCCAGAAACACAGGGATGAGAGCACCAATAGGTAGCTAATACAATGTTGAGAACTAATTCCACACTGTGGGAGAAAGATCCCAGTCCGTAGCATCATGCGATTGATAGTAAAATAGAAACCGTGTCAGCTGCAAACATTACATTGAAGCAGAAGGAGTGCAGCCAGCAATTTATAATGCAGCCAACAAAATGTGCAGAACCGTGATGACGAAGGAAACAAGTTGCTGGAAATGATGAAGCCGCCTCTTGAAGAATGTGCCAAGCGAACGTTTTGAATCAAGCCGACCTTTCGTTGTTTATGTTATCTTTGTTTTGTTTACAGCGTGCCATCCTTTATCCCTTGTAATATAATAATCATGAACTTCTCCTATAAATAAAACCTAAGAGACTCTAATACATCAAATCCAAATGGTTGTATGAGTTTCTTGTTTGTAAGATTATAAGCTCTCTCTTTGCATTTGGGAATGACGAACTACTCAAATATATTGTGTTTTGTGTAAGATGTAGTAGGGCGTTTAGGCCCTACAATCATGGTTTGCAAACTACTTTTGATATTATTGTTTTTGCTTTATATTTATTGTATTTAAGTTGTTTCTAATAATTCTATTTCTCTTATTTTAGTTTCTATTCTAGTATTATGTCTTTATATCTTTTATTATAGATATGTTGCTTCTTTGATTCAATTTTGTCTAAACTACCAAAGGTTACAAACTCAAGTCTAATGCTGCCATGTTAGACAATCCAACAAACTCTGATTTTCCTCTTAGTATCAAAGTAAGGATTAACCTTAAAGGTTAATCTTTGGCATTCTGGGATAATCTATTCTATGATGTATCTTTATCCCTGATTTAGGACTTTTTAAAAGTAATTAAAAGTTCATCCAATTTGAGAGCATTGAACTTTATCTTTTTGACTCCTAGAAGGCTTTTGTTCCATATCCATGTTATCTAAAAGCAGGAACAACATTGAAGAGTAAATACGCATTTTGGCTGCTTTATCAAAGCAAGATGTTGTTTGTAGAGAGATTCCTTCAAATCTTGATACTAGATGGTGGTGAGAAGTTATTCCAACTGATTGCAAAAAAGAGGTTAATCAAAATTTTCTTTTCTCTTTAGTTTTTAATAGGAGATAGTCTTCCAAAAAAAAAAAAAAAAATGAAAAAAAAAGAAGAAGAAGGAAAGAAAGAAAGAAAGAAATAAAGAAAGAAATAAAGAAGAAGTAGAAAACTGACAACTATCTATGGCATCACAAAGAAAAAAAGAAGCAAAAAAGAAGGAACAAGAAAGAAAAAGAAGAAGAAGAATGAGGAAGAAGAAATAAACGAGTAGTAGCTATCTACGACATTATAACACCAACAACCCATCCTTAAGGGCTAGTGTGAGATGATAGACATCCCATCTTCGATACATACCATCTTTTGCTCATCATGACTCAAGCATGACACCTCATCATAACTCAAACATTCTCAAAGAATATAATGAGCTAACCACAACAATAAACATCCCATTTTCAATACAAGGGCATCTTTTCACTTTGCAAGACTTAAGTAAAGCATCTCGTCACAACTCAAACATTCTTAAAAATGTTTGAGAGTTAACAACATGTTCTGATGGTTAATACAACAATATCATTCAAAAAAACTACCAAAGTTATAGAAACAACACAGGAGGAAAAGAAACTTGTTCACACTTTTACATACCAAAGAAGAGGCCTCTGTCACTTCTTCTCAAGCAATCAAGGATTCAATAATAGCAAGCACTACATCCTCAGTACTTGAACAACAAATAAGGAAAACTTGGCATGGTTGACTACCATGCCTAGTTTGAGGGGGCGCATTAAAGAAAGATCCCAGTCCGTTGCATCATCCGATTGATAGTAAAGTGGAAACCGTGCCAGCTGCCCACATTATCATTGAAGCTAAAGGAGTTCAGCCCGCAATATACGGTGCCACCGACAAAAATGTGCAGAACCATGATGACGAAGGAAACAAGTTGCTGCAAATGTGAAGCCGCCTGATATTGAAAAAACGTGCCAATCCAACGATTTGTTTCAAGCCGACCTTTTGTGTTTATGTTATCTTTGTTTTGCTTACATTGGGAAGCGTGCTAGTCTTCATGCTTTGTAATATAATAATCATGAACTTCTACCGTAAACAAAACCCAAGAGATTCTCGTACATCCATTCCAATTGGTTGCATAAGTTTCTTTGTTTATAAGATAACAAACTCTCTCTTTGCGTTTAAATGACAAATTATTCCTCAAATATGTTGTGCTTTGTGTAAGATGCAATCATAGTTTTCAAACTACTTTTGACATCATTGTTTTTGCTTTATATCTATTTGTATTTGAGTTGTTTCTATTAATTCTATTTTTCTTATTTTTGTTACTTTAGTATTCTCTTTTATATCTTTTGTTATAAACATGTTGCTTCTTTGATTCAATTTTGTCCTAACTATTAAAGGTTACAAATTCAAGTCTAATGCTGCCATGTTAAACAATCCAACAAACTCTTATTTTTCTACACCAATCCACAATTCAATTTTGTGTAACACACAAATTTGCTGCACGCCCATGCATTACGAAATGATGCTTCTATTGCCGATGGGATTATTTACTGTGTATTTTATTCTATGGACCGTTTGTCCATTGCCTCACCCGAGTCATTATATTAGCTGGTTTTTTCTCTTCTTGATTCGTTATGTAAGCATGTATATTGAACATGAGCTCAAGAGAATTGCACAAGTCAGTAATCTCGTGCCTGTTCATGGCACCACTACAGGAGTTGATCATGTATTTAATTCTCTCTTCCGCAATCTAACTGTTTTTTGGGCTGAATCTAAGCTCTCATCCATAACAATTTAACTATTCTTTCTTGGCATTCCCTTCTTTCAATATGCTGTTTCCATCGTATTACTGCTTAAGATTCCTTTGTTTCAGGAATGTATCCTTCATCTAGATGATTTGCGTGTCATTTGGTCCCTTTAATATCTGTCTTTCTTTTAAGCGTTTTATCAAACACTTGTCCTATATCTTGGTCTATGTTCTACCATTGTTTGAAGCATGGACAACACTGATAGTGCAAAGCCTTCGAGAAAAGGGTATTTTGTTGGATCTTTAAAGGCAACCTAAGAAGGCGAGTAAATTAGGTTTCTTGTAATTTTTTTAAGTACTTTCATTCACTACACAGTTTACTTAAAGCATAGCACTAATCATATACTCAAAGTAGATGCAAACACACTGTGGCATCAAATTTGCTAACATTATCGGACTATAACCTATACATGCAAATCAGATGTATGCAGGTTAAGAAAAATTTGTAGTCTAAAGCATTGTTACCCATATGCACTTCAAAATCTAGAAATTCCATTTAGTTTCAAGAAAAACACAAATAAGGTCTACCCATGATATAAGTGAAAGATGGCACATAGATTTTTAAGTGATTGGAAAATATCTTTCAATCCACCTCTTTTGATAACCCTATCAAAGGGTTTCACTTAGTTTTTCAAGTGATTGGATTAACACATCCAACCTACCTCCTTCGACACATTGTCAATGGGTACCCAGTAATCTTATAGATTACTAATTACATGAGTTTTTGTTTATAATATAGTAATAGCCTCACAATAAAATACGCACTCATAGCTCGGTGGGGTAATATTAAGAAAATCCATAAATGGTAACTAGTTTTAACCTAGGGATTTCATGGTAAGCTACCAAACAATAAATAAGAATAGTTCAACACAAATATGTAGCTGAGAAGAACAGGTTTGTTAATGAAATATGAAAGATAGAAAGCACAAACAAATCTTTTAGATGGCTTGAAGTTTTCTCTTCGGATTTTATAGTACATGAATGCTTCTGTTGAAAACTTATACACTAACCAAAGCAAAACTAACTAATAGAAACAGAAAAACATGACACGGGCAGAGTTTAGTTTTTGTTTTTGTCTTTGTCTTCTATTTGGTTGACAACAAGGAGATCGGTTACTGGACCGCGTATATAGTTTGCATATGGTGAAGTCCTCAATTAGTTGTCTGCAACAGCAAAGGCTTCTAAGATCTATCTGAAATGAAAAGCTGCAATTGATCTTGGACAAATTGCACATGAATATGTATAAACTCAGCTTAGGGTAACATAAGTAGCAGTACATATTTAATTCCAGAAACACAGGGATGAGAGCAACAATAGGTAGCTAATACAACGTTGAAAACTTACTCCACACTGTGGGAGAAAGATCCCAGTCCGTTGCATCATCCGATTGATAGTAAAATAGAAACCGTGTCAGCTGCCAACATTATGATTGAAGATAAAGGAGTGCAGCCCGCGAGTTATTATGCAGCCGACTAAAATGCGCAGAACCGTGATGACGAAGGAAACAAGTTGCTGGAAATGATGAAGCCTGATCTTGAAGAATGCCAAGCCAATGTTTTGTATCAAGCCGACCTTTTGTTTATGTGATCTTTTTTTTAGTTTACAGCGTGCCATCCTTTATGCCTTGTAATATAATAATCATGAACTTCTCCTATAAATAAAACCTAAGAGACTCTCATACATCCAATCCAAATGGTTGTATGAGTTTCTTGTTTGTAAGATTATAAGCTCTCTCTTTGCATTTGGGAATGACAAATTACTCCTCAAATATATTGTGTTTTGTGTAAGATGTAGTAGGGCGTTTAGGCCCTACAATCATGGTTTCCAAACTGCTTTTGATGTGATTGTTCTTGCTTTATATTTATTTGCATTTGAGTTGTTTCTAGTAATTCTATTTCTCTTATTTTTGTTCCTATTCTACTATTACCTCTTTATATCTTTTGTTATAGACATGTTGCTTATTTGATTCAGTTTTGTCTAAACTACCGAAGGTTACAAACTCAAGTCTAATGCTGCCATGTTAAACAATCTAACAAACTCTAATTTTCCTCATAGTATTAGAGTAAGGATTAACCTTAAAGGTTAATCTTTGGCATTATGGGATTATCCATTCTATACTGTATCTTTATGCTTGACTTAGGACTTTTCAAAAGTAGTCAAAAGTTCATCCAATTCATGAGCACTGAGCTTTATCTTTTGACTCCTATAAGGCTTTTGTTCCATATCATGTTATCCAAAAGGAAGAACAACATTGAAGAGTAAATATGCATTTTGGCCGCTTTATCAAAGCAAGATGTTGTTGTAGAGAGATTCCTTCAAATCCTGATACTGAATGGCGTTGAGAAGTTATTCCAACCGATTGCAAAAAAGAGGGTAATCAATTTTTCCTTTTATCTTTAGTTTTCAGTAGGAGATGGTCTTAAAGAAAAAAGAGAAAAACAAAAATAAGAAGAAGAAGGAAAGAAAGAAAGAAAGAAAGAAGAAAGAAAGAAAGAAAGAAAGAAAGAAAGAAAAAGAAGAGGAAGAAGAAAGAAGAAGTAGAAAATTGACAGCTATCTACAACATCACAAAAAGAAGAAGAAGAAGAAGAGTAAGAAGGAGGAGGAGGAAAAAGAAATAAACAAGTAGTAGCTATCTACAATACATAGCATTTTTTACTCGGTAGAACTCAAGCATGGCACCTCATCATAACTCAAAACATTCTCAAAGAATGTTGTTGAGTTAGCCACAACAATAAACAATCATTTTCAATATTGGGGGTCTTTTCACTTTGCAAGACTCAAGTAAGCCATCTTGTCACAACCCAAACATTCTTAATAATGTTAAAGAGTCAACAACATGTTCTAATGGTTAATACAACCAAATTCAGCCAACTACAATGAATCTCCATCAAATATCAACAGAAAATTGATGTTAACAGTTTATCAAGGCCACGTTGCAGTAAAGAATATCATAAGCTCACTCGCAATTCAAAAAAACTACCAAATTTATAAAAACAACACAAGAGGGAACCAAACTTGTTCATAGTTTACATCCCCACTTCTTCTCAAGCAATCAAGGATTCAATAATAGCAAGCACTATATCCTCAGTACTTCAACAACAAATAGTGCAAACTTGGCATGGTCGACGTTTTGGCACATTTCAATATCAGGCGGCTTCATCATTTCCAGGAACTTGTTTTCTTCGCATCATGGTTCTGCACATTTTTGTCGGTTGCACTGTATATTGCGGGCTGCACTCTTTTAGCTTCAATGATAATGTGGGCACCTGGTACGGCTTCTACTTTACTATCAATCGGATGATGCAACGGACTGGGATCTTTCTCCCACAGTGTGGAGTTAGTTTTCAACTTTGTATTAGCTACCTATTGTTGCTCTCATCCCTGTGTTTCTGGAATTAAATATGTACTGCTACTTATGTTACCCTAAGCTGAGTTTATACATGTTCATGTGCAATTTGTCCAAGATCAACTGCAGCTTCTCATTTAAGATAGATCTTAGAAGCCTTTGCTGTTGCAGAAAACTAATTGAGGACTTCACCATATGCAAACTCTATACACGGTCCAGTGACCGATCTCCTTGTTGTCAACCAAATAGAAGACAAAGACAAACATTAAACTCTGTAAACACTAAATACTAAACTCGACCATGCCAAGTTTGAGGGGGCGCATTAGAGAAAGATCCCAGTCCGTTGCATCATCCGATTAGTAAAGTAGAAGCCGTGCCAGGTGCCCACATTATGATTGAAGCTAAAAGAGTGCAGCCCACAATATAGAGTGCAACCGATAAAAATGTGCAGAACCATGATGACGAAGGAAACTAGTTCCTGGAAATGATGAAGCCGCCTGATATAAAAATGTGCCAAGCTAACCCTTTTATCAAGCCGACCTTTAGTTGTTTATGTTATCTTTGTTAAAGTGTTTGTCCCACACCAGTAAGCACCTCAACACTCACGGCCTTATTAGTGCCGTGTCCCTCTCTCCTTGAGGTACCTTTTGGAGAGAGTCGACTAAGGGGTCCGTTGCTTATTGATATCAAAGCCAACTGTTTACACGTGTGTGGACCCCGTTCAGCCAACAAAATTGACTGAACTTAGACTAAAGAAGAGAATTAAAGTGTTTGTCCCACACCAGTAAGCAGCTTAACATTCATGGCCTTGTAAGTGCCGTGTCCCTCTCTCTCCTTGAGGTACCTTTTGGAGAGAGTCAATTACAGGCCAGTTGCTTACAATCTTTGTTTTGTTTACATTGGGAAGTGTGCTCTTCTTTATGCTTTGTAATATAATAATCATGAACCTCTCCTATAAATAAAACCAAGAGACTCTCGCACATCCAATCTAAATGGTTGCATCAGTTTCTTGTTTATAAGATTATAAACTACCTCTTCGTATTTGAGAATGACAAATTACTCCTCAAATATGTTGAGCTTTGCGTAAGATGCAATCATAGTTTGTAAACTACTTTTGATATCATTGTTTTTGCTTTATATCTATTTGCATTTGAGTTGTTGCTATTAATTCTATTTCTCTTATTTTTGTTTTTGCTCTAGTATTATTTCTTTTATATATTTTGTTATAAACTTGTTGTTTCTTTGATTCAATTTTGTCCAAACTACCGAAAGTTACAAACTCAAATCTAATGCTGTCATGTTAAACAATCCCACAAACTCTTATTTTCCTACACCAGTCCACAATTCAATTTTGTATAACACACAAATTTGCTGCACGCCTATGCGTTACGAAATGATGCTTCTATGGCCGATGGGACTATTTTCCGTGTATTTTATTCTATGGACTGTTTGTCCATTGCCTCACCGCGTCATTATGTTAGCTGGTTTTTTCTCTTCTTGATTCGTTATGTAAACATGCATATTGAACATGGGCTTAAGAGAATTGCACTAGTCAGTAATCTCGTGCCTGTTCATGGCACCACAGCAGGACTTGATCATGTTTTTTAATTCTCTCTTCCGTAATCTACCTTTTTCTTTTTTTGGCTGAATCTAAGCTCTCATCCATAACAATTTACTATTCTTTCTTGGCATTACCTTTTTTCAATATGCTGTTTCCATCGTATTACTGCTTAAGATTCCTTTGTTTCAGGAATGTATCCTTCATCTAGATGATTTGCGTGTCATTTGGTCCCTTTAATATCTGTCTTTCTTTTAAGCGTTTTATCAAACACTTGTCCTATATCTTGGTCCATGTTCTACCATTGTTTGAAGCATGGACAACACTGATAGTGCAAAGCCTTCATGAAAAGGGCAAGATTGCAAAGGCTATTCTGTTGGATCCCTAAAAGCAACCTAAAAGGGGGGTAAATTGGGTTTCTTGTAATTTTTTTTAAGTACTTTCCTTCACTGCACAGTTTACTTAAAGCATAGCACTAATCATATACTCAAAGTAGATGCAAACACACTGTGGCACCAAATTTGCTAACACCATCGAACTATAACCTATATATGCAAATCAGATGTATGGGGGGGTTAAGACATATTTGTAGTCTAAAGCATTGTTACCCGTGTGCACTTCAAAATCTAGAAATTCCAATCAGTTTCAAGATAAACACAAATAAGATCTGCCTATGATGTAAGAGAAAGAAGGCACATAGATTTTTAAGTGATTAGAAAATATCTTTCAAACCACCTCCTTTGATAGGTTTATGAAAAGGTTCCACCTAGTTTTTTAAGTGATTGGATTAACACATCCAATCCACCTCCTTCAGCACACTATTAATGGGTACCTAGTAATCTTATAGATTACCAGTTACAAGAGGTTTGGTTTACAAAACAACAATATCCTCAAATAAAATACACATTCATAGCTTGCTGGGGTAATAGTTAGAAAATCCATAAATGCTAACTAGTTTTAACCTAGGGATTTCATGGTAAGCTACCAAACAATAAATAAGAATAGTTCAACATAAATCGGAAGCTAAGAAGAGCATATTTGTTAATGAAATATGGAAGATAGAAAGCACAAGCAACTCTTTTAGATGGCTTGAAGTTTTCTCTTTAGATTTTGTAGTACACGAATGCTTTTGCTGAAAACTTTCTCTCAAGCTCATTTTCCATTTCCCTTTCTGTAGACCATAGTTTCTCTAACTATCAACCAGCTCTATAAGCTAGATTGTAGCCTTTCATCATCCTT
The DNA here is from genome assembly GCA_028551485.1 of Casuarina cunninghamiana. NCBI lineage: Eukaryota > Viridiplantae > Streptophyta > Magnoliopsida > Fagales > Casuarinaceae > Casuarina > Casuarina cunninghamiana. The sequence goes on along the minus strand of CM052363.1, from coordinate 6,435,067 downwards.
TGGGAGCTTAGAATGGTCATCTTAGCAAAAGGGTCAAATTGTTTTGATGGGAAAAATGTATAAAGTTTCTCACTTTGATTGAACTTGTAAGGAAATACTAATACTAATAATATAGTTTGAATCATAAGTAAAATATGCAAACACCACAATCAATACAAGAATTTTTTATGTGGAAAACCTCCCTAATGTGAAAGATAAAAACTAAGGGACTAATCACGAAGTCTATCCAAATCTCAATTATATAAATCTTTAGGTTTACAACCCAATCGAGTCTGTAACAATAGCAACATGACAAACATTTACTAATTTAATAACAATAGAATCAATAATTGATAGTGAAAAATAAGTTGTAGACATCAACTTAACTTAAAAAAATTGGAGAAACATTACTCAAATTTTTTATCAAGATATGCTAACTTAAAAAGCTCCAAATGATAATCCAACCATTCACAATAAAGAATACCCAATTCCAAAATTACTAACAATGAATCAACTCAATCAGACCACAAATCAAGCTTAATCAAATGTTTGATCAACACAAATTTTATTTATTTTTTATTTTTTTATCTATTTTTTTTATTTTTATGGCCACACTAAGAAAAAAACCTTTTTTAAAAAACATTAAGGCAACATTACCTTAAGAGGACCTAACAATAAATCCTAAATATAGGTTGGACCGGCCTAACAATTCTCCCCCTCTAGCCTAAATGAGAAAGGTTTCCATATATCTATTTCTTAAGCAAAATCCAAGCTGGTTACACATCGATAAAACTCAAATTTTTCTCACCGAAGTGCCTTTGTCATCATATCAAAACCATTATCCTTAGCATATACCTTCTCAAGCTCAATCTCTTTAGTTTTCATGATATCTCATATCTAATGATTCATTATATCAATGTGCTTTGATCTTTGATGAAAACTAGAATTCTTAGCAAGACATATAGTACTTTGGATATCATAGAATAACACATACTTTTCTTTCCATGAAACCAAATTCTTTTGTAAATTCTTTTATCCAGGGTAACTTTTTACATGCTTTAATTGCTATAATAGATTTTGCTTTTATTGTAGATAAAACAATACATTTTTATAATCTTAATTATCATGCCACAGCTCCTTTTAACAACTTAATCAAATAGCTTGAAGTAGAACTTTTATTATTAATATCCTCTACCATGTCAGAATCTCTATATCCAACAAGAATAGGTTTTTCACTCCTAAATGAAAGTTTTAAACTAGAAGTGCCTTGGAGATACCTTAGGATCCACTTTACTACATTCCAATGTTTTCTTTCAGGATTTGAAATGAATATGCTGACCACTCCAATTGTATGAGCTATATTTGGCCTTATACAAATCATTGCATACGTTAAACAACCAATAGTAGAAGCATAAGAAATTATTTCCATATCTTTTATCTCTTTATCAATTGAAGGACATTGTTTCTTACTAAGCTTAAGTGTATAGCAAAAGGCATGCTCACCACTTTAGCTTTATCCATATAAAACCTTTAAAGCATTTTCTTGAGACAACCATAATATCTTTACTTTTATGTCGTGACTAACTCTCATATCAAGAATTTGCTTTATTAGGCTTAAGTCTTTCATTTAAAATAACTTACTTAACTCATATTTCAATTTTTCAATTTTTCAATTTTTGTAGCATTTTTGTCAACTATAAGCATGTTATTTATATAGAGTAGTAGAATGATAAAATCATCTTCTGAGAACTTTTGCTCAAATGCATAATGATTAGAATTTGTCTTCTTATAGACTTATTCTCATAAAAGACTCCAAGTTTTTATATCATTATCTTTGTGTCCGTTTTAAGTCATATAAACTTTTCTTTAGTTCATAAACATAGTTCTCTTTACCTTTTCTTTTAAAACCCTCTAGCTATTCCATATAAATTTCCTCATTTAGCTCAACATGAAGGAAAGCAGTCTTTACATCTATTTGCTCAATTTTAAAATCAAGACTAGTAGCCAATCCTAAAACCATTCAAATTGAGAACATTTTCACTATAGGTGAGAAGATCTCATCATAATCAAATATTTTGTTTTAACTGAAACCCCTAATAATTAGTCTAGCTTTGTATTGAGATTATGAAGAATTTTTATCATGCTTTAATCTATAAATCTAACAATTCTTTAAAGCTTTCTTGCCATTAGTCATTGTTACCAATTCAAATGTATGATTATCAGGCAATGATTAAACTCATCTTGCATTGCATTAACCCATTTTTTCTTATTCACCTCATTTGTTGCTTCTTCAAAGCTCTCAAGCTCACTTACATCAATCAATAATAAATACTCCTTAGTAAAGTATTTAGAGGATGGATGACGACCACTCATAGACCTCCTTAATGGTGGAACTATAGATGGATCATGCTAAATATTAGCAACATTATCTATCTGAGGCTCACTATTATTGCACCCTATTAGTCATTTTGAATTTGATTCTAAACATCATGTTGAATATCATTTTCACCTATTCTAGCAAATGTCTTTGTAAATCATTTGAAAAAATTAGATCAATATCAATACCAATCTTAGAGTCTTGTGACATGTTCTTCTCCTTCTAACCAATATCTATTATATTTTGATTTTAAACAAATATAACATCATGACTCCTTATAATTTTCTTCATAGCTAGATTGTAAAATCTGTAGCCAAATTCATCAAAACCATAACCAAGGAATATACATTCTTATGTCTTGACATCTAACTTATACCTCTCATCTTTTGGAATATAAACAAATGTTCTACAACCAAATACTCTTAGATAGTTATAGGAAACATCTTTACCAAACCAAACTTTAACTAGCACATCATCATCCAAAGCAATAGTTAGAGTTTAATTGATAACATGAACTACTGTAAGTAATGTCTCACCCCACATCTTTGACAAGTTAGAATCTAAAACCATACATCGGACTCTCTTAACCCATGTCTTGTTTGTTCTTTCCACTATACCATTCAACAAAAATGTTTTTAGAAGTGTCTTTTGATGTCGAATACTATGCTGCCTATGATACTCATCAAATGGTCCAATATACTCACCACCATTATCTGATTAAATGTATTTCAACTTCTTTCTAATTTTTCTCTCTACTGAAACTTGAAATTACTTTAACACATCTAATATTTTTTCTTTTGATGTCAAGATATAAATCCAAAGCTTTCTTGAATAGTCATCAATGAAGATCAAAAAGTAGGATGCTCCACCAAGCATCCTTAGGGTAATTTTGATTTTCTTGAAGAAGGGTGACTATAAAATAAAACTCTTTTATGTTTTCTAGCTAAACAATGTGCACACTTCTCAAGTTTTGTATTTGTAACTTTAGATAGTAAGTTCTTCTTTACCAACACATTCATGTCTTTCTCACTCATGTGATTTAACCATTTGTGCTATAAAGTACTTACATTCCCATCTTTTAGTATATTATAAATGTTCTTGGAAATCTTGGCTTGAAACAAATACAAAGAAGACTCTTTCTTACCTCTAGCCATAACAAATGAACTGTTAGTGATTTTCCATTGCCCATTATTAAAGATATTGCAAAAGCCTTCATCATCAAGCATTTCAATAGAAATCAAATTCAAGCAACTTTTTGGGACATGTCTAACATTCTTAAGAACCAACTTGGATCCATTATGAGTCTTTAAGCACAAATCTCCCATACTTATAAATTTAGCCAAACAACCACTACCCATCTTCATTGTGCCAAAGTTTCATAAAGTATAAGAACTAAAAAGCCCTCTCTTAGAGATGATATGAAGGGAAGCACCATTATCAATTACTTAACTTGTCTCACTATGCACATTATTCACATTATTATCATAACACACAATAACATTCATTAGTAGCCACTTCGACTTGATCATCATCATTGTTATCGTTCTTCTCATTGTTTTCATTAACTTTCTTCTTCTCATTTCTACCATTACCACTCTTCTTTTCATTTTTCAACAAAAAAGCAATTCTTCTTAATATAACCTGTCTTGCCATAATGATGACACTCTACATTTTTATGTCATGATTTCAACTTATTTCGACTTTTGTTATTATCTTGTAGACCTTTACTTTAACTTCTCCCCGTGTTTTCGATAACCAAAGTTTTAAAATGAAAAAGAAAAAACCTTGACTTGTTCTGCTCATCTTTTCATTGAAAATACTAGTCTTGGCAAAATTTATAGTGACAATACCATTGGAAGAAGAGTTATTCATTAACATACAAAATGTCTCCCAAGATTCTAATAAAGTACCAAGTAACCAAAGTCCTTGTACTTAATCTTCAAATTTCATATTTATGGTTGAAAATTGATCTAATACTCCTTGAAACTCATTCAAGGGATTAGATATGAATTGCCCATCTTTGTATTTGAAGCTAATAAGTTGCTTTATTAAAAACATCTTATTGTTTATGGTCTTTCATGCATGTAAGGATTCAATCTTTTTCCATAGATTTTGAGCATGTGTTTTTTCATTGATGTGATTCATAATATTCTCATCTACAAATTATTGAATAAACCTATATACAATTTTATGCTAAAAAGTCCAATCAGCCTTATTCATGTTGTCTAGTCGTGTTTCACTAAACATTCGTAAGTGTCAATGCTTCACATAAAGCAAATATTTCATCTTACCCTTTCAAACATGATAATTTATTTCATTTAAACTAATCATCCTGTTACTACTTCATTCCATCATTCAATCAAATCCAAAAAATAAAACAACCACAACCTAGGCTTTGATACCACACTGATGGGAAAAATGTATAAACTTTCCCACTTTGATTGAACTTGTGAGGAAATACTAAAAAACTAATAATATAATTTGAATCACAAGTAAAAAATGCAAACACCATAATCAACACAAAAGAATTTTTTATGTAAAAAATTCCCCCAATGTGAATGATAAAAACTACAAGACCAATTATAGAGTTCACCCAAATCTTCACTATATAAATATTTAGGTTTACAACCCAATCAGGTCCTTTAAAAAGCAATAGAATAAATATTTACTAATCCAATAACAATAAAATCAATAATTGATAGTAAAGAACAAATTGTAGAGATCAACTTAACTAAGAAAAGTTAGAGAAAAATCACTCAACTTTTCAACCAAAATCTGCTGATTTAAAGAGCTCTAAATGATGATCCAACCATTTACAATGAAGAACACCATATTTTGAACCTACTAACAAAATATAAGCTTAATCAAACCATGAATCAACCTTAATCAAGTGTTTGATCAACTACTACATAGGGCTTCTAATTTCTACAAAAATCCTACTCTTTTATTTCTTTTCTCTCTCTCTCTCTCTCTCTCTCTTTTCTTTATTTGATAGCCACACTAAGAAAAAAAACCTATCTTTTTTCTTATTAAACATTAGGGAAACATGACCTTAAGAGGATCTAACAATAAATATTGAATATAGCCTAAATTGGCCCATGTTTGAATGACATCTTTCTTTCCCTTCTCTTCTCTTTCTCACTATCATTTGCTATTGATTCTTGTTTTAGCATCTTTTCATTTTGCCCTAAGTGGAGATGGTGTCATTCCAGGTTGATCTTTCATGCATGTGGGCTCTCTTTAGTTAGGCTTGCTTCATGGGCTGACCTTTTCTTTTGCTTCCTTTTTGAACTTGTACATGGATTGGCCTATTTTGCATGGGCTTGCTTATCTTTTAGTTCAACTTCAAGATATATAGGTCTTTTGTACTTCAGTCCAAGCTTCTTTTTTAGGCCTTATTAGATCTAAACATTATAAGACAAGTTCATCAAAGTATATGGTCCATTCTAAATGAGTACAAAGTCCAGCAAAGCAGTATTATTCATTATTTCCATGATTAAAGATAGTAAAATTCTTGTGACACTATAAACTTTAACAACAAGAGGAATATTATTTATTTAGTGCACATGATTACGAAGATAATCATATGATCAATCACATTAAAAATATTAATATACTTATCTCAACATATTCTAGACCTCAAGATCATAAAGGAGGAGATGCTCCCTTTAGCCAACTTGGTGATGCATTATACTTTCACCAAATAAGCAAACTGAAGTCATGATTATGCCTAAAACACTTGTTAGGGCTGAAGGATAGCAATGTTGGGGAAGAACAAATGTGAAGGAATCATAGTGTTATTAATAATAGAAAGTGTTTTTGTGAGATATGGTGATATCAAATGAAAGATTTTTGTGATAAGATGTTGATCGAAGGAAAGATTTTGTATTATTTCAATATGATTTTGTATTTTGTATTTTTTATTTTTTAATACTTCATTTACAATGTTTTTGCTTATTAATTATGGAAGTAGGAACTTTCTTGTATAAATAAAATCCAAATCCAAATTTTCTTTTTAATTTTCACCTTTTTATTTTTATTTTTACTATGATTCCCTTAGTGTGTCTTTACCTTTCTTCTCCTCAACATGGATGTACCTCTCTCATAAAATCGCTCTCAGACCTTCAAAAAATAAACCTTTAACCTAGCTTTGTGGGTGGAGCTTAATAGCATGTAAAGAGGGATTGACTTTTTTACTTGTCACTGATCTACCTAGATCCTTACCAAAATGTAGCACTTTTTGTTTTTTTTTTTTGTGAAATTTTGAGAATTAAATATCACCATAAAAGAATTACAAATTTTTCAATTACAACATCATCGTTTAGGCTCAAACATTACATTTGCAAATTTCAAAACTTTTGCAAGAACTTATTACAATTTATAGGCAATACTCTCCTGGTAGATAAAATCTTCCCTCTCACGTCCTTCTTGATTTTAGCAATAATAGTTAAATTGTCTAAACTTTTACCATTGAATCTTCCTCAATTTCTTTCTCTTCAAATGTGATACAATATAGCCTTGAAAAATACATTGAGTAGAGTTGCTACAAAACTCTTACTTTTGATAACCTTGATCATCAAACATATTTCAGCTCTCTAATGTTCAATTTCTTAAGTTTAGTCATTCATACCTAACAGAACCTTCCATATGTAATTTGTGAAACCGCATTTAAAAAATAAATGTTCTTGTAATTCTTCTCCTTGTTGGCAAATGTTAGATTGTAGGTCCATAAAGCTATTCCGTATAATTACACAATTTGTTATGGATAATTTGTCTTTCAAAATGATCCAATAGATAAAATTATGCTTTGGTACTCCTTCTTTCCATATTAGTCTTGTCTATTCAATATCTTCTCTACTTTCTCTAAGTTTGACATAACTTTTGGTAGTAGTGTACTATGAGCTTGTCACCAGTTGTGTGAGTTCACTTCTTACTTATAAAATATTCTTCCAACTCCAAGCTAGTGATCATTTCATCTCAACTTCTAATACATTCCTTCCCTTTAAATTTATGTTATCATCCATTTAACCTATAAAGAGTTTGAGTTATTATGCACAAGAAACCATAAAAGTTTTCCAATTGCCACCTTATTCTACATATGAATGTCTATCAAACCCAAACCTCTAGAAATTTTAGGCCAACAAACTTCTTTCCATGCCTCTTTTGATGGACATCATCCATTAGATTTACTCGCCCAAAGGAATATTCCAATTATTTTTTCAATTTCATAAAGCGTCCATTTTGGTAGTAAAAACAATTGCAACCAATATGTTTACAAGGAGAATATAACACTTTTTGCTAGCTGTAGTCTCCCCTATAACTAATATGCTTAGATTTCTTACCTTCAATTCTCCTTAATATCTTTTATGTTAGGATTGTACAATTTAGATTAGAGAGTCTTTTGAAAATCAATGAAACTCCCAAGTACTTTATAGGAAGTTGGCCTTCTTGCATAGGAATATACTTAAATATTAGAGCCTTTTCTTGTTTAGCCAAGCCTAAGAAGAAAATTTGACACTTTTGTGAATGCATCTTCAGACCTATGATTTCCTCAAACTCTTACATTACATCAGGTAAACACAACATAGATTCAATATCTCCATGAGTAGACAAGAAAAGGTCATTAGCAGAACATAGATGAGTAATCTTCTCTTTTGAGCATTTCTAATGATATTTGAACCTTCTAGAAGATATTTTCTTAAGTATAATTATGTTAATAATCTCCATCATAATAACAAAGAGAAAAGTAAAGAGGGGATCTCCTTGTCTAAGTCCCTTTGCCCTTTTAAAAAAACTATAGGAAAACCATTTATGTTTACAGAATATCTAACAATAGTTATACAACTTTTAATCTAAAATCTGAATTTTTCTGGAAACTTCAAAGCTTTCAAAGTATTTAAGATTGAAATCCAATCTACTGTACCCTATGCTTTCATAATATCAACCTTAATTGCCACCCTATTTTCATGAGTATCCTTATGATAATTGTGCATTAGCTCTTGGCATAACAAGATATTTTCTTTAATGTTTCTACCTAACACAAAAGCTATTTGGGAAGAATATATGAAATAAGGCAAAGCTTTGCTTAATCTCTCTACCACAATTTTAGAGATGATCTTATGCAACACATTGCAACAAGAGATAGGTCTAAAATCTTTCACATTAGTAGCATTTACTTTTTTAAGGACAAATGAGATTACCATGGAGTTTATACTTTGCAATAGCTATTGCTTTTGGAAAAAAGCTATAACTGCTTCTTCTATCTCACTCCCTATTATACTCCAAGCTTTCTTAAAGAAGAAATTGTTATAGCCATCAAGACCTAAAGCTTTGTAATTGCTAATTGTGTTAAGGACTTTCTATATATCTTCCCTTTGAACCTCTACTATTAGACTTCTCTTTATTTCTTTCAAAAGTTAAGTTGGGAATAACTCTTTTAATTTTCCTTTTTATGGTTGAAGTTGATTTACCCTCCCTAGTAAGTTTTTATAGTAACTTAGAATCTTGTTCTTAATCACCTTATGATCTTTAGTAAGTTGCCCATCATCCATTTCCATCCGGACAATGTGGTTTTTTACTCTTCTTTGCATCATGCTCTTGAAAAAAACTTTGTTGTTACAATCTCCTTCTTTCAGCTAAGTATCCCTTGATTTTTGCTTAAGAAGTATTTTTTCATGCTTGCTATTTATTATTAACTTTTCTAACCATTTCTTCTCTTTATTATGCAGTTGAGAATTTGAAAGGTCATCAAAGAGCTTTTCTTGTGCTATTTGTAACTGCATCCTTGTTATATATGTTTTCCTTGGTAATTCTCCAAATTCCTCTCTATTTAGTTTCATTAGCTATTTTTTCATTTCCTTAAGCATTATCACTATTCTAAATATTGTTGTTCCTTCAACCCTTAGTTGCCAAATATTCTTCACTATTGTTATAAAAAGAGGGTTGCCTTGCCAAAAGTTAAAAAATCTAAAGGCATTTTTCTATCTTGGTCTGTTATTTCTAACATTGATAATGCAAGGACTGTGATCTGATAAGCCAAAAGTATTGAATTCAATAGAAAAATCCACATTGCTTTACAACCATTCAATGTTTACCAAACATTTATCCAATTTACTGCCTTTGAACTCTACTTCCTTACCTTTGTTTGTCCATGATAGAAGAAGTCCTGCAAAATTTGGTTTTATAAGTTCTGCATCACATATGAACTTGTTGAAATCTTCTATTCCTTCTACCCATCTGCCAGCCACACTAACCCTTTCATTTAAATTCCTCATTGTATTGAAATCTCCTACAAGTAGCCATTGAGTGTCATTCCCATAACTGTTATAACATTGGGTGAGGTTGCTCTAAAGATCCTTTCATTGATTTGTTGTATTTGCTACATAGATTGCAGATAAGTACAATATTTCATGCCTCTCTTCCCCTCTATAATTCACTATTTGTTTAGAACTACTAAGCATTGTGATGTTGAGATGTAGCTTCTTCCACACAATCCAAATCCTTCCATTTTCATTATCTTTATAATTGTGGACAAATTTTCATTGAAGAAAAAGAGAATCTATCACCCATTGTGTTTTATCTTCTTTTATTTTGTGTTCTAACAAAATGACAATATTGGCTTTTGCATTCTTGATAACATTTTGTACCTCATTTTGTTTAAGGATTTTATTCATGCCCCTTACATTCCATGAGACTATGATCATTTGTCTAAAGGTTTAGTATTTTCTCCTTCAAAACCTTCATTATTATTGCATCTTGCTCCACTTGGTTCTTAAGGATTACTCATCAAAACACTAAATCTATTACTGGTGTTATCCTCCTCACTTGTACTCCTTTTGGGCTTCTTTTGTTTCCTCATCCATTTACACTTGCTTTAGTGTTGGCCTTTGGACTTTGTCATCTGTTTTGCTCTTTTGGGGAGGATTCAACTTCATGCAATATGGAGTTTGCAATTTGTTCATTACTATGATTCTTATCTCCTATATCCTCATGTCATTGGTCCCAGTGTACTTGGTCTTTAATTCCCATATCCTTAATCATTATTCTCCGACTGACTTAATGAGTTCTTTTGCACTAAAATCCACATCTCTTTTTCCATTACAAAATATTCCTTATGTCCAAAACAATCACACTTCTTAAATATTCTAGGTAACTAACAATACTCCACTTCTACCAAAAACCTAGCACTATTCCCCATGTCAATTTCAAATGAAGTTGGTAAAGAACACTTTGTATCTATTTCAACACAGACCTTTGCATATGATATCCTTTGTCTTAGCTTAATGGCTTTATCCATATATAATGGCTTCCCAATATCACTGGCTACATAGCTCAAACCAATCTCATCCCATAGAACATGTGGAACATTAATATCTTTATCCAAATTGGTATTGAAGTAATTTTTTCTTTCTGCAATCTAATAGTATTATGGCATTTTTTAAGAAACATTGGTTTTCCTACTACATCACAAACTCTAGCTTCTAGTACTTCATCCATTTTTTGTTTATTAGAAAATCTAAAAAAGAATAAGCCATTATCTGTTGCAGAAATATCCAATAAACTTTGTTTTCCCCATTGCTTTTTTACAATTTCTTTTACTATAGAGAAGGGTAGCTTTGATCCTAGAAAGAGTCACATAATACAATTTTCATAGAATTTACTATATTCTTCAATTACTTTTTTAGGAGGAGCAACTCTAATTTTTCCTTCATTTAACATTGGGGCTTGATATGTCATATGAGCACTTTATGCTAATCCTCCTATTATAACCCTGCTCCAAGACTCATGTTTTCCTTTATGTTTAGTGCTCTCCTTAGATATTACATTACTTGTCTCTTCTAACTTCTCTTTTTGTTCCTTATTTCTTGATTGCACTATGAATAAACTTTTTTGAATTTCTTTTTCCATACTTATTTTGTCTTGTTGAGCTATACTTTTTTTAGCTACATTTCCTTTCGCCATGTCTCTATTGGCAAGGGTTATCCATCCAAATTTCATTATTTTTACTTTTGCACCATTATTTTCTTTTAAGGATTTCCAAAAATCTTCAAGGATCTTGGTTCTTCTTTTGTCTCTTGCCTCAAACTTTTCACTATCTGGATTTATTCTCTAGAATAGCTTGACCATCGGTAGGGTAACAACTTAGAAGCTAGCTAATTTCATAGGCAAAGCTTTGGTGAAACTCACCAAAATCTCAATTATCTATTCAGTATAAGAGACCCGATAAATTCCACCTTTTTCCATTAAAGATCTACTTAGAGTTCCACTCTTCAATCCCTTAAAATTTACTTATAGGGAGCTAATAGATATATGGCTTTTATATGTATGGTTCTTCCCATCAATCCAAAACAATATTTTCAACGAATCAAACAACACTTCAAATCACACCAAAAATAATTTCTCAAACATGCACAAACAGCATAGGGAACATAGATACTACTATATGTAACACAACTAAGTACAATGTTCATTCGAGGGAACAACAACCTTCTAGGAGGCTTTCGGCTAAAAACTCTCTGACCTCCCTGCTTCCCCGACATTTGTAGGCTGCCCATACAACGTTCAGAAACTTCCTGCAACAGCTGTCTTCCTCAGTCGACACTTGTAGGCTGAGTTGGCGTTGCCTGCGGCTGTCCGCGTTGCTTCAGCTTACTGAGGCCAGTGTTGTTCTCCATTTCGTTGACAGAGTGTCCCAGAAGAAGCAGCAAGCGGTGAAGTCAATGGATGGTGTATAGGGTTCTCAAATTGTGAGCTACTCAACAAGCTGTGTTGTAAAGCAAGGGCTTCTTCTGCGCTCCACCCAACTTCAAATCCTGCCCATGAATTGCCGATGCCATTGGGCACAACTTGCTCATAGGTCCGGTGGAGGGTTTCATTGTTAAAACCAGCAGTGAAGGCTACATCCTGGGACATCTGGGCAGAGTTTTCAATGGGAGGATGAGTTGGAGCAAGATCCGCCACTGGAGGGATCAGCTCTTCCCAAAACCTATCCTGCAAGCTCAGATTTTGCAATATAGGATCATGAAAATTGAGGTTCTGACCTGCCTGCTCAACAAGGAGTCTGAAATCCATGTCCATGGCTTCAATATCAAAAGAACCATTTTCTACGTGAGGCCGGAAATTTGATACATATTATTTACCTGAACTCCATAATCGAATTGTTGTTGGAAGAACTGAGGTTCGTTATTCACTTGCTGTGCACCAGAAACAAGTTCCTGCTGCCAAGAACATTGACCATGCTCAAAAACCAGTTGATGAGAACACTGGCCTATCTCAAAGATGGGCTGTCCGTGCTTGTGAAGTGTGCTTGTGCAGTTGTCAAGTCCTTCGAATGGGTAAAGACATCGGTTTTCTAAAAGACCGGTGTTCTCCACATTAGTAAGTATGCTAGTACGCAAAAGCAGCAGCTGATTTTCCAGCTGCTGGATTGTCGCCAGCTGAGAGGCAACTGCCGCTTGGTGATTGAGATAAGTTGTTGGCATGTTGGTGTTTTGATCAGTACCCATTTTAAGGAGTTTCTTTTTTAAATGAGTGTTCCAGTAGTTCCAAATTTCATTATCAGTCCGCCCTGGAAGTTCTGCTGCAATCTTAGCCCACCTGCAACAACAATAACGAGGAAGCGGTTGATAAATTCAGTACCAATTTATTGTTTCTTTTTAGAATCTCCTCAGAGGGATGAAGAGTTCGAGAGGGACAAAGGAAGAAAATGACGAAGAGGTCCGGAGAAATGAAAAGGTACAGAGAGACAAAAATGCATAAACGGTAATGAAGCGCGGAGGTCGACAAATTGGAGGGCATGTTGACCAAGCATGTAAGTTTCAAATCCAAGTAGTAGCTTCAGGCCCTTTAACTATCCTTGTCATTGCTCGAGACAAGCTTTAATGGGAATGCTTAAGCCCCTCCAGGAATTGGGACGAAGGCGGATGGCACTAAATACGCAAATTTCAGGTATATCAATAAGACGAACCATAGATTCTCTCCTAGCAAGGGGGAGCTTGAAAGGGCAAGCTAAACGAAGAAATATCTTGCTAGTTATCACTACCATAACCCAAAAAAAAAAAACGGTAGAGAGAGAGAGAGAGGAGGGAGGGAGGGAGAGATCCTACTCTCATTTGCAGCACAGCAGACAAGTAAATCCTACTCCCTTTGCAGCACAACAGAGAAGAAAATGTACTGTAGCAAAATAGAGAGATAGAGAGGGGAGGGGGGGGGGGGGGGGGGGGGGGAAGAGAGAGAGAGAGAGAGAGAGCGCGACAAGAAAAGATGTCTGGATCTTCTAATCTGCATCGAATGGATAAAGAGAGAGTGGATGTTGTGCAGAGACGAGAAGGGAAAAAAGGACCCGTGGATCTTGTTCTCAGCAGCAGCTACCCATGTAAATCAAACTTTTAGCTAGGTTTCACGACTCGCAATGCAAAAAGTTTGAATGTTACCTAGCAGAACGGACTCCGTACCTGTTTCCATGAGCCGAATGGAGGTTGATGATCTGTCTTTCTTCAACTTCAGAGAAGTTGCCTCTCTTGACATCCGGCCTCAGATAATTCATCCATCTCAATCTGCAACTCTTTCCGCACCTATTCAAGCCGGCTAGGCTGGGAAGCTTTTCCCAACATCCATGTCCATTTGTGCGAATATAACCTATAAGCTTCTCATCTTCCTCCGGTGACCATGGCCCTTTCTTCAGACCGTTCTTGTCCGGACATGTTGATCCAGCCATTGCAACGATGCCCAACGATAAAGTTGTCAAGAATGGAGCTAGGGATGACGTTCAGAGGTAGTAGTCTATTAATCTGATGGGTGACGATTTCATGCATACATTAATAAGCAAAAGCGCGGTACTAAAGTCAGAAAGACAGAGAGAGTGGGAGAGGAGGAGTGGATCAAAAGAAAACACGGAGGAAACACGGACGGTTTATTCAAATTCTTACGGTACCTTTTTACGGTACCTTTTTACGGCAAAAGCAAATGGCAAGAGACGGCCTTCGCAGCTGTTACTAAGGCACGCAGTCAAAAGCAAGAGCAAAACCAAATTGGTATTCTAGTTGTCCCTCTTGAAATAATATTATTCAATACCTTTATATATATTTATATATATTATATACACAGCCATCGATGACCATTTTCATGGTAAGAGGTTGACATCATAAAAATGCTTATCCATAGTGTAGACCCGTAAACTTTGAGTAACGATGACGAAACCAGGGAAATTATAGTCAAGATTTTGCCGACAGACAGATTATTGTTAAGAGTATAATAAAGGTCAGTATTTGTAGACAACAAATACTCTCCATTTTTGTCTTTGGCGGCCTTGTTCTTTCATTTCCACTAGCATGTACATTCCCTTCTCGAATATGTTTTTGTTCTTTCTAGACTGAAAATATCCATTTGGATAACAGAGATGAGTTTTCCGAATAATGCACGAAATAAGTAGTTGAATTGGTATTCATGTTGTTGGGGGTGCAACCACAAAAGAAAACCGAAGATCTTTTGTGACTTGATGCATAAACCAATTCTCACATCTCAGGCAACAATGGTTATATTTGGGTTGTTTACATATCAAAGAAGTCATCATAGAATCTTTCTCGTTTTATAGCCTTCTAGCTTGTCAAATAATTTAGCTTTTATATAATTTTTATGGTTTTATAAAAATTCTTTCATATCAAATAATTCTTCAAACCGTTCTTGTCGAGACATGTGGACGGAGCCATTGCGACGATGCCCAACGACAAGGTTTTCGAGAATGGTGCATGCTAGAGTTCACAGGTAGTAATCCACTAATCCGATGGATGATGATTCCATGGATAAGCAAATGGCCAAAGCTTGCCACTAAAGCCAGCATTAGGTGGGAAAGTCCACGAGCCTGGTGATTCCAGGCGATAAAGGAGCATTGTTTGTCAATAATTAAGGACCAAAAGATGAAAAGTAAAAGAAGAAAGGATAACATTCCCAGATAAAATAATAACGTTGTATTCCCTACCATTATAACGTTGTATTCCAACGCTGGTAGGGACGAGTGCTCCCTATCACATGCAAAACGTGCACCTCGGCCTTCAGCGAAAGCTTATTCTTTGTATATTTGAAGATTGTACAACAAAAACATTAATGATTGCGAAGCCTCTGGTTGCCGACGCCAGTGCCAAGTCGCACAAGATGACCCTAGTGTACAACCACGACGAGCTCAACAAACTCAAGCCTCCGATCGTGCTCCAGGAGCTCATCAATCGCGGCGGGGTTATCTTCAAGGCCTATATCGTCAGCGAGTATGTCCCCGCCAGACGTCTCTGAAGAGAGACTGGGGGTCCCCGAAGGGGTACTGTCCTTCTCTCAGGTGTCCACGAACGAAAAGTTTGACGATAAGTACTACAAGGTGATGCAATTGGACGACGCCGAGATGCCGCCGCAAACTTTTCTTGCCGACGTCGCTGGCGGGTTGCGGAGGGCAATGAACCTGAACCTTTTCAACTTAGATGTGATTCGGGACCCGAGGTATGGTAACCGATACCTTATAATTTCAATCCAAATCTCATCCCAACAAAGTAACGATAACAGATTGACTAATAATATTAAATTATGAAGTTATTAATAAGTTACTTTTATAAAAACTGTAAGATAATTAAGACTGGGCTACGGAAAACTATTAATAATAACAAAAGAGGGTTTTCTCTTGATGGATGGATTCTTCTTAAAGTTAAGGATGTCTTATGTAAGCATATTGTCTTAGTTATCTTAAGTTTTGGAGTCCTGATTGTACTAGGTCTTGGAGTTCTAACTATCTTAAAATAGGTTTCTTATTTGAATTACTAATGGGTTAGGCCTGATCTTAACAATTCTTATCCCTTTACCCTTTTCCTTAAGAGTTAACTTGGGCAAGCCACATCCTAACATTTCTTCGTTGATTCTGGTGAGTCGGAAAGGACAGGAGAGTTGAAGGTCAATAGTTGTGAGAATGATATGAGAAAGAGAGTAATAGCACCTGTTCCGGTGATGGCGATGAGATTGATAGGGAAGAGAAGGAGAAGCGGACTAAGGTCTGACGTTAACAAAAGCGATTTTCCGTGAAATGGTAGTGAATTTGTTGAGGGGGAGTTAGTAGGAGGGTGTTGAGTTTAGGCAGGGAATGGTTTTGGTCCAGTGGAGATAATGAGTAGAATTAGGTGACGGGTTCAAGTTTTTTTAGCTTCTTGACAGCAATTACATGGTTTTCTGATGTTGATGATGATTCTGTCCACGCAGTTTTACTTTGGGATTTAGGTACTTTTCTCAAATACTCTTGAAGCTTTTAGGGAGGTTGAAAGTTGTACTCTTTAAGGCTTTCGAGTCTGTCCTTTCTTGGAAAAGCTGATCCTACCTTGTGATTTCGCACCTTTGATGAATGAAATTTACTATTTTGTCAACCAGAGTTCTCATCTTAATCCTCTTTTTTCCTTTTGTTGCATTATTGAATTCTTCCTTATATTCGAGTAATTCTTCAGTATCTAAAGCTATGTAAGCTTTAGATAATGGAGTGATCTAGTTATACTCGGTTGGATGGTTAAGGTTGTTTACTGCATTATGCCGAAAAAATATACCAGAAAGTTCTTTTCTTTTTTCCTTTTTTCTTTTTGGGTTGAAATTGGTTGCTGGGAGAAGGTTAAGAGGAAGTAAATAAAGATGGAAAAGTTCTGCAGATTGATCAGACTCCATACTACATACCTATTTTCGCTCTGTTGATACATAACCCTGATAATTTTGGCTTTCAAATGCACATCGTGGAATTACTGCATGCAATCTAATAACGCGCTCTCTCCTGTTGTCCTTTTGCTGGATACGAGGGACATGTTGGAAGTGAAGATACAGGAAATTCATCGGTGTTTTTTTCCTTTTACTCTTACTATAGCTAGGTTTAAAGGATCTGTCTGCGGCAAACTTATTTTGTCTGCTTATGCTCCATTCTGGGCACAATCATTCATTTTTGGGCTATAACATGTTGTATCGTAATGAAACTTAGATGATATAATTTCTGTTTTACTTATACTGTCTCTTCTGCAGAGAGTTCTGTCTGATTGGATGGAATTGAGGAGTTCTTTCAAGAGTACGCATGTGGGGAAGCTAGTGCAACTTTCAATAAAAAAAGGGAGGATAATGAGTCGATTTCCATCTTCAAGAATGTTGCTGAAGGAGCTGAATTCTAGACTGCACATGAGCTAATGATAGTTTTGACATTTGATTTTATCGTTATTGGATTTGCAGAATAGTGTGTGACATATGAGTACTAGACCACACTATTGACAAGAATTTTCCTGTGACCAGTGTTGACTGGGTTTTATAGAAGTGTTGATGTCGTATGTTCATGACTTACCTAGTGTGTTGGTTGTTTGTCTACTAGGAACAGGATCTGAGGGCTGACACTGCCAAATGGATGTGGGAGAGTTGGCTCGGGTTTATTTTTGTGTTACTCTGATACTCTGTACCCATGCGTACAGCTGTATTCTTTCAAGGGAAATGTTATCTTTTCTGAAAAATTGCGTCAAAATTCAAAACCTTGTACTCATTTCAGGTTCTTGACAAAATCTTGTACTCAGTTCAGATTCTTGACTCTTTCTGGGATGTAATTCAAACAACTTTTCATGCTGTTTTATAGTTCATCCTTGTAGGAAGTTCCAAATGTAATCTATGATCTCTCTTTTTGTTTTTTATTTTTGGTGAAAAGGTAAATTGTATTAATATATATTAAAGTACAAAAGCACATGGGCATACCCCAGTATTACAAAAATCACCATATCTATGTAAAGATGGAAGTTAGAAGCCTCCAAATCTCACTCAAAATAACATTGCATTGAGAAGATTTTATATTTCTAAACAAAGAAGCTCTCCTTCGTATTATTTTCTTTATTTTCGCTAAGAGAATAGGGATATCCATTGTTTTCCCCTGAAAACGTCTTCTATTTCGTTCAGCCCATATACAATAAATACAAGCTAAGAAAGATATCTTGAGAAGTTTGGCAGCTAAATCCCTTCCTTTTATTGCTTTGATCATCCATTGTAGTTCTTCATTCCATCCTCCAATGTCACGTCGGATTCCATTCAAAAAAGAGATGACTTCTATTTTCTAAATGATATTGACAAAAATCACAATATATGTTTACCGAAAGAAGCCATCGTACAATTTATGTTGCTGTAAAAAGTCTGTTCCTACAAACAAGCCATCCAATGAAATTATGTTTGCTAATGCCACCTGTCCAAATTAAATTATACCAATCCACCGTTTCTCCAACTTGCCGAAGATTATTATAAATCTTTTGGCAACAATATATAAGACTCGAGAGAACAAAAGTAAGTGTAGGCCTTAACTTGAGGAGACCTCGCCAACTCCAAGCCATGGTACCTTTTATGTCCAATTGCATTACTGAGGTTCTTTTACACTTTGTATTGTGAATCCATTTACTCCATAATGAGCCTTCTGGGAGATTAATGAGATTTCAAAGCATACGTCCTAAAAGGACTTTATTCCAAATTTTGAGGTTCAATAAACCTAATCCCCCTTCCTTCTTCAGTAAACAAACAGTTTGCCAAGCTACTTTGTGAGGACGATGCATATCTATATTTTATGCCTATAAGAATCTATGATCTCTCTTGTGTATAAAGAAACATACTATGTAATTAGTGTTTGCCCTTCCCTTTCCACTTGTTCAATACCGACACTCATGTTAGCTGGGCAGTGGCATTGTTAGTTGAAATGGCAAAGCAACTAAGGCTCTGTTTATATTCATGCGAAATTTGTGTTTTGAGAAAATTACTGATTTTTCTGTGTTGGCTGTCACACTGTAGTCGTTCTATTGAAAATATTTTCCATATTTTGTTTACATTAAAATGTTTCCCCAAAATTATCTTCCGTTGTTTGTGGTGGCTTTGATGTGGTTGGAGACGATGGAAGAAGATTTAGTGATAGGGGAATGTGGTACGGCGTTGATTGCTGTAAGAGGTTTGAATGGAAGAGTTGGGGATGGAAAATGGTTTATGTCTAAAGAACATGTAAAATATTTTGCAGGAAAAAGGTTGTTTTTGGACTGTCCAAAAACGATTCAAGGATTGATCAAGTTTCTCTAGCAGCATGTAACATCGAAACTAGTGAAAATTTTTATAGAAAATTTATATGGTGAAAAATAAAAATGAAAGACCAAAGTCTGTTAGAAATATGGGTTTAGGAAACTGGCTTGAGGCACAATTTTGCGACAAACTGAAGTGTTGTTTCTTCTTTTTGTTTTTCCTCCCTCTTTTGGATCCTTTTTGGGTTGGAAAGTGAGGTTGTGTGAGGTTTGGAATTATAAATGCAAGACACATAAATGGGATATTTAGGGCATAAGAGGCAATCGATTCTAGTCCAGGCTTCATAACTTTTTGTGAGTGATTTTTTGAAGTATAAGCCTTTGATTTACTGATTTCTAATTTGTTTGATTGTCAATAATCCTTTTCCTTAAATCTTTTTAATTTTATTTTTCATTTTTTAGGTTGATTCATTCAATAAATTAGTGTGGTAAGCAGCAGGTTAAGTTTTTCCAATGAAGTTGAGTTTCGTCGAATTCCACGTATTCAGTTGAAAGACACACAGAGAGAGAGAAACAACCAATGTATACAAGAGCGTAAGCATGCGAAAAGGTCAAGAAGTTCAAAGCATGTAGGTTGCCAATCTGTTAAGAAAACGTATACCACAGAGCCTGAAAAATTGTTGAATATCAACCCGAGCCTGAGCGTTTTTCTACCATTGCACGAAGATTGAGCCACTGACTGTTGTAAGCACAGAAAGGTCGTTCGAGTCTTCCAAGTTTGGTGAGACCTCTGAACAGCGCGTGAGTACGAGAGAGAGAAAAATCTTTATCTCTCTCGAATATTCACAGTAACGTCGTTGCTTCACTAAATGTACATGTATTTTTCGCAAATAAATTTTTGGACCGTGCCGGAGTCTTCTTTGCAAGTATTTGAGATGCACTGGAGTTTTCTTTATATTTTTGGGCCAGACGAAATCACCTTCATTGCCCAGAAAGTTGGACCCAGTTGTTCGCATTGTAAGACCTTTTAGGTTCTTTTTAAGCACAAGTCTTTGCGAGTTGACTATTTGAGAGCACATGCATGACCTCAAAAGAGAAGTCTTCTAGCTCCCATATGCAGGAGCATAAGGTGTACAACTAAATACGTATATATAGAGAGAGTAAATGGAACCTCTCATTACGTGTATGTTTACCACCTCTTAAGGACCAACATGTAAAATCTTACTAAACTTTAAGATAGGGACTTACAACCTAGATAAATAGAAATATAATTTTCTAATCAGAAAACACATTCCAAATATCCCAACATTATACACTAACCAAAGCAAACTAACTGATAGAAACAGAGAAACACGACAAGGGCAGAGTTTAGTGTTTGTCTTCTATTTGGTTGACAAGAAGGAGATCGCTCACTGGACCGCGTATAGGGTTCGCATATGGTGAAGTCCTCAATAAATTGTCTGCAACAGCGAAGGCTTCGAAGATCCATCTGAAATGAAAAAACTGCAGTTGATCTTGGACAAATTGCACATGAATATGTATAAACTCAGTTTATACGCAATTAAGCTGAGTTTATACATTATCCTTAACCAATGTAGCACTTGAATGAGTAAAAAGTAAACTCTCAACCTGGCTAGCAATTGAAATTTTTAGGGCTCAGTCGGTGGGTTGTATTAGACGTAAACAATGTTATCTAATGGTAAACATGGTTCACTAATTATCCGGCTATTTGCTGCTAGCCAATATGAACCTGCAATAATAACGGGCCACTAATGTCACACTTTTTCTTTCCTTGCTTGTCATTTGATCTTACACGAGGCTCCCATGCCATCGTGTCACGAAAATAGTCAAAGTCCTTAAAAAAATAAAAATAAAAATAAAAATAAAAATAAAAAATAAAAAAGTTTTAAGGATTTTGGCTTTTGTCACACCCCTAACCATTTGTTTTTTAGGTTGTGTTAACTTGTCTATTATTTGAAGAATTTTATTTGATAGAAGTAGTACACTAGATTTTTTAACTAATTATAACATTTTCTTTTGAGATCTCACAAATGAGTGATGAGAATATAATCTAATGGATCATAATTTGCAGCACCTGCCAACTTATCACTTGAGAGTTATTCACTCATTAATTGGTCTTAAAACTTCATCTAGTACCAAAATGAAATATCAATCATCTTAAAAGTAAAATCATAGAAACGAAAGATTTTATTATTTAATACTAAGAAGACTTAAGTACACCTTTTAACATAATCGGTGCATGATTTGGATGTTCGTAGTCGCCAAATAGACAAAAGTTTAGCATAGGCAGAATTCTCAACGCAACCACGTCCCTGTAAGGAAGAGTTCTACACAAATTTTCTGCTTCTGAGTACAATCGCAGCTTTAGGAAAGAAAGAAAAGAAAAAAAGAAAAAAAGTAGTACAAAAATAATAATGAGGAACTGAAGCTTTTCCTCTTTTGGAACTCATCGGTTTAATGCTTCGGGGAAACAAAGGTGTTATTCCATGCAAACCTGAAGAGAGAAGGAAAATGTTAAAAGCAGTGCAAAAAAGTGGAAGAACTATCAGCCAGTGCCGCCTTTTACTGGATACAGTAAAGATAAAGAAGGAAAGACTGATCAAGAAAAGAAATAAATAGATAAAGGGAAAGGAAATGAAATAATCATTTAAGACTAGAACCTGCTCAAGGATATCCTTCCAGTAGGAGTCACTTGTTTCTTCATCCAATAAGTTTATCCCAATCCCCAAAGAAGATGGAGATAGATGAATGGGTGGAGAACTGGCTTGAGTTGGTCTTGTGTTCCATTTGGTTGACAGGGTTTGTGTTGGGAAGCCAGTCCCACATCGGTACCGTAGCACGCAATTTTGCGCCTTATATAGGCCTGGGCTACTCCTTTCTCAGCACTAGTGTTTTGAGACGTAACCCCAGGTTCAATATGGTATCAGAGCCAGCCCACGTGTCCGTGTGGTGATGTGACCCCACTTCTCACCCCCAGGTTCAATAGTTTGCCCCTGAGAAGCAGCAAGCGGTGCAGTCAATGGATCATTGATAGGTTTCCCACATGGTGAACTGCTTACGAAGCCGCATTCGATAGCCACGGCTTCTGGGGTCAAACCACCTTCGATTCCCACGCACGAATTGCCAATAACCATAGAGTTGCCGGGGTCAGGGGCTCTCTCCATTTGGTTGAAAATGTTTTTCATAGGTGAGGAAGCAAGCAGTGCAGTCGGTGCATCGTGCATATGGTTGTCGCATGGTGAACTGCTCAACAAGCTGTGCTGGACAACAAGGGCTTCTGGTCTCAACCCACCTTCAAATCCCACCGCTGAAAAATTGGCAATTCCCTGAGGGTAGCTGGGGTCAGTGTTGTTCTCCATTTGGTTGGCAGTGTTTGTCTCAGTAGGAGCATCAAGCAATGTGGGCAATAGATCGTATGTAGGGTTCTCAAATGGTGAACTACTCAACAAGCTGTGCTGGGCAGTAAGGGTTTCTGGATTCCATCCACCTTCAAATCCCACCCACGAAGTCCCAATGCCCTGCGAGTTGCTGGGGGCTCGAGGGATCAGTGTTTTTTCGGGGTTCATGTATTCCTGACCTGTTTGGTGGGGGTCGTTAGTGAATGGGTAAAGATTTTGGTTTTCTAAACGACCGGTGTTCTCCAAATTAGAAGGCAGCAACTGACTTTCCAGTTTTTCGATTCTTGCCAGGAGAGATGCAGCTGACGCATGGTGATTGAGATGAGTTCTTGGCGTGTGGGTGGTTGGATCAATACCCATTTTAAGGAGTTTCTTCTTTAGACTAATGTTCCAGTAGTTTCGAATTTCATTGTCGGTCCGCCCTGGAAGATGTGCTGCAATCTTAGCCCACCTGCAACAACAATAACACGGAAGCGGTTGATAAATTCAGCACTAATTCATTGTTTCTCTTTTGAATCTTCTCCTTAGAGGGATGAAGAGTCGAGAGGCTTAGAGAGAGAAAAAGGCATCAGGGGATATGAGGCCCGAAGCGTTTTCACCAATTGGAGAGCGTGTTGATCAAGCATTTAAGTTCTAAATCCAAGTGGTAGTTTATGACGAATCTTCTATGGGATTGCTTAGATGACGAAGGCGGATTGCATTAGGTGAGCAAATTTCGGGTATATCAATAAGATGAACCGAAGATGCACTCGTAGCAAGGGGAGCTTTGGAGTGGGCAAGCTAAACGAAGCATTATCTTGCTGGTAATCCCTATCATAAGAAAGTTTTCTGAAAGTAGGATATTTGTAAACCTAAACGACAACCCCAAAAAGAGGTGTACTGCTGGTACTTACCAGCAGACGAAAGTTCGTTGCAAGGGGGAGCTTAGAAATCGGCATGATGAAGAATGATAAACCTAAGGAAGGAGTGTCTGTTCAAAGAATTAGTATTGATCAACTTTTGCTAGGATTTAGCTTGTCAGCTTCATGTATTGGAGAAAGCGGAAACAAAGCAGTGGACAGGAAAAGATGCATGGATCTTCTTCTCAGCATCAAATGGAAAAAGAGAGACTTTGTGTCTGTTCTGTTGCAGAGAAAAGAAAAAGAACAGAAAAGAAGAGTGGATCTTGTTCTCAGCAGCAGCTACCTATATAAATCAAATTTTTAGCTACGATTTCCGACTTGCAATGAAAAAAGTTTCAATCTAGCAAGTCGAACAGACTTGGTACCTGTTCCCAAGATCCGAGTGGAGGTTGATGATCAGTCGTACTTCATCTTCAGAGAAGTTGCCTCTCCTGATATCTGGATTTAGGTAATTCTTCCATCTCAATCTGCAACTCCTTCCGCACCTATTCAAGCCGGCTAGTCTGGGAAGCTTTTCCCAACATCCATGTCCATTTGTGCTGATATGACCAATCAGCTTTTCATCTTCCTCCTTTGACCATGGCCCTTTCTTCAAACCGTTCTTGTCCAGACATGTTGATCGAGCCATGGCGACAATGCCCAAGGATAAAGTTTTCAAGAGTGGAGCTTGGGGTGGAGTTCAGAGGTGGTAGACTATTTATATGGTTACGCAAACGCGCGTTAGGTGGGAATTTGCACGACCCTGGTGATTACATGCAAGCCAGAAGCACTGTTTGCACAAAAGATTGTGACCTAATGTTGCCTATGAACACCGAAAAAGACCAGTTGAACAAACAAGAGTCAAAATATAATAAAAAATAAGTACAGTGATTTGTATGCAACAAAGATAACGTCGCATTCCAACGCTGAACTTTGTGAGGGGATGAGTGCACTCTAATCACATTCAAAAAGTGCACCTCGGCCTTCACCGAATGCTTGATTGTTATTTTCAGCGAAATTGTCAGGTGCAATGATCTAAAGCTTTCGGGACTGCGTTAAGGTCTTTAGTAAGAAGTATATGGTATTGATGGCTTAAAAAATATTTAGAAAATTATGCTCTAACTTTCAATATATTTGGAGCTTTGGGTGGAACTCAGAGGTAGTAGACCATTAATATGATGGATGATGATTTCATGGATACGCCAGCCAGAATTAGGTGGGAATGTGCACGAGCCTGGTGATTAAATGCCATCGAGGAGAACTGTTCGTATATTAGATTGTCACCTAATGCCTGTGAGAAAGTTTATTTTTCTAAAAGGTTACTTAGACCCTAAATGAAAAAAAAAAAAAAAAAAAAAGGAGTCACAATGCCATTATTTTTTAATTCTCTGATGAATTTGAAAGAAAAAAAATTAAGAGAAGGAAAATAACAATCGAGAATCTTTTCTAAATGTCGAGAAGGTAAGTTTAGATATCTCATTGCATAGGTTTGTAATCAGAGAAAAATATCTAATAGTCTACTTTTTCATATTTAATTTCAACGAAGTCTCAATTTGCGTGGTAATTTGTTCACTTTCATCTTAATTTTTTCACTTCTTATTAACGCAATTCCCAGGTTCAATTAATATTTTGTTGTAAACTATTAAGTTAGTTTAGATGATTCAGCTTTTGTAAAAGAATTCTATAGAAGACATAAGTGTCAGTGTAGTTGTTAACATTTTCAGCAATATAAGAAGAGCTTTCAAACTGTAGGGAAGGGAGGGAGGGAGAGGGAGAGAGAGAGAGAGAGAATTATGTTGTGAAGGGACAGAAAAGAAAGTTATCATGATAGGAGTTTAAGAGTGGGACAAGAGAGTGAGAGAGAACTTTGTACAACAAAATCTACAGTGAAGCTTTTCCCAACATCCATGTCCATTTGCGCGAATATAACCAATAAGCTTCTCATCTTCCTCCAGTGACCATGGCCCTTTCTTCAAACCGTTCTTGTCCAGACACGTGGACGGAGGCATTGCGACGATGCCCGGCAGTAAAGTTCTCGAGAATGGAGTTGGGATGGAGTTCAGAGGTAGTATTAGTCCACTAATCTGATGGATGATGATTTCATGGATGCGCAAATGGCCAATGATGTGAAACTAAGGCCAGCATTAGGTGGCGATGTGCACGACGAGCCTGGTGATTCCACGTGATACAGAAGCAGTGTTTGTCCAATAATTCAAGACCAAAAAAAAGTTGTCCCAACCAATGATTCCCACAGACCAGCATTTGGTACGTAGAGACATGTTGATCGAGCCATTGCGACAATGTCCAACGATAAAGTTTTCAAGAATGGAGCTTGGGGTGGAGTTCAGAGGTACTAGTCTATTAATCTGATGGAAGAAGATTTCATGCATGCGTTAATGACCAAAAATGCAGCACTAAAGTCAGCATTAGGTGGGAATGTGCACGAGTCTTGTGATTCCGAGTGATAAAGGAGCACTTTTTGTACATTAGATTGTAACCTAATACCTGTGGGAAAGTTTATTGTTTTAAAAAGTTAGTTAGATCCTAAACGAAGAAAATAGGAGTCACAATGACATTAATAATCAACGAGATTTCTTCTTTTTTTTTCATTTTTAGAACTTTTTCTAAATGTAAAGAAGGTAAATTTAGATATTTCATTGCATAGGCTTGTAATTAGACAGAATATCTAATACTATTCTTTTAATATTTATTTTCAACGGTCTCACCTTTCTTTTTCTCTTTTCTTTCCACTAGAGTACCATGATGCATTATTAAGTGAAACCAATATGATCAGGATTTATGGTCCTACATATATTTATGTTTACAGGGTGAGTTTGGTACGTAGGATCATCAACTAATTTTCTAAGGGTTAAGTTTATACCATACTCTTTGTTAAGAGACAAGAAATAATGGCAACTCATTATTTCCCGACAATTCATTATTTCATTACTGTATACTTTACTGTACACTTTGACCATTCTCTTCTACTGTACACTTTTACTGTACATAACATTTATTATATTACAACGTTGTGTTGTATAAACAAAGACAAGAGAATATAATATACAAGAATTCCGTTTTCTCAGGCTGAAGTTTTCTGGCCACTCCATTTCTCTTTGTCACCGATTCCTTGCTTTTAACTTGGTATCAGAGCCTTGATCCTTCTCCTGGTCTATCTTTAGTTTGTCTTTCTCCATTCTTCATTCCAATTTTGTGCTCCTCGTTGTTCTCTTCAAAGTTCTCATTTTTTTTCTCTCCCTTTTCTCTTTCTTCGTTTCTCCAAGCTTCCACCGGAATTTTTTTTTTCTTTCTTTCTCTTTCCGGTCATGTCGTCTTCATCCGACATCTCTTCAAACAACACCTCTGCAAACCCACTTTCTAGCTTGACCCAAAATGGTAACCCATCTACTCCATCCCTTTTGTCAGCACCATCCCTTCCTGAACGTCTCTCCGGCACCAACTATGTTGTTTGGCGCACTATGCTTCAACCATTCCTAGATGCTGCTCAGCTCATGCCGATCGTTGATGGCACAGAACCAACACCTCCGACCCACTTACCGCAACCGCTAGCCCCTGGGAGCCCGGCTGGAACACCAGTGACTCTTATTCCCAACCCAGCCTACACTAATTGGCGGATCCGAGATCAGACTGCCATGGGTTGGCTCTTGAGTACAGCCACTGCTCCTATTGTTGCTCAACTTACCAAATTTCGTTCTTCGGCAACTATCTGGGCATATCTTTCCTCTTCCTTTGCTGCCCAATCTACAGCACGTGCAGCGGCTCTGCACATGGAACTTCAGTCCATGTGCCGTGGGAGGAGATATGTTGTTGACTTTCTCCAACAGGCCACTAACAATGCTGATCAACTAGCACAAATCGGTGAGCCTTTATCAGAGAGTGAGTACAATACTCACATATTTCGGGGTCTTGGCCCAGACTTTAAGTCACTTGCAGTGGCCATCTCTGTCACATCTAGGGTGGCTCCACTTAGTCGAGAAGATCTACATGGCCTCCTCCTATCTCATGAAGGAATGCTTGCTGTTGCAGATAGCGATATCACTGGCACATCTCCACCTGTTGCCTTTGCAGCTCAACCCAGCTTTAATTCCCACCACTTACATCGGCCCTCATCTGGATCTTTACTGTTTCCACATACCCCTTCATTTCACCAGCCTCTTTTACTACCTAACCCCTCCTTGCCAGCAACAGCTCCTTTTTCTGCTAGTCGTGGCCCACGACGACCTCTCTATTACCAAATATGTCGTCGTCGTGGCCATTATGCTACTACTTGTAGGGAGCGATATAGCTCTCATTTTACTCCTATTCCCTCTCAACCTCTAAGCCCACCACCCCCTACACACCCACCTCGACCACAAGCTCATTATACCCATTTTTCCCCTACTTATGTCCCATCATCTTCCCATACATCTTATCCTCCTCCTGCAACAACAACTTATCTACCCCTACCTTTAGCTCCTTATAACCCTATCTCTCCCCCACCCTCTGCCTTAGCTGCCTCCTCTTGGTACATGGATTCAGGTGCTACTCACCATGTTACTGATAATACTACTGTGCTCACTACTGATGTTCCCTATACTGGCACTCAACAGCTTACTGTGGGTGATGGGGTCTCTCTTCCCATTACTCATATAGGTACCATTCAGTCTCCTACTCCTCCCTATATTCATCTATATGATGTTTTAGTTGTTCCTAGTATCACTAAAAATTTACTTTCTGTGTCACACTTTGCCCATGATAATCACTGTGTCTTTATGTTTTATGATACTTACTTTCTAGCCATTTCCATTCATACTGGTCAGATCCTCCTACGCGGAACCCTTGATCGCGGTTTGTACCACATATCGCCCTCCAGCTCAATTCCATCTGCTTCAGCGCTTTCTGCTTCCACTTCCAGTTCTCTTGCTCTTTGGCATCACCGATTGGGACATGCCTCATCTGAAGCTATTGTTCGTCTTTTGTCCTCTTCAAACATTCCTTTTACTCGCACTTCTCTCCCACTTTGTACGGCATGTGCTCTTAGTAAGAGCCATCGCCATCGCCATCCCCATCCCCATCCCCCTACTCAGTCTAGGGCATCTTCTCCCTTAGAATTGGTTCATTTTGATATATAGGGCCCTGCCCCTGTAATCTCCTATCATGGCTATAAATATTATGTTTGTTTTATCGATGATTATTCCCGTTTTACTTGGCTTTATCCTTTTACCACTCGTGACCAGTTTCTCTCTATCTTTAAAGTCTTTCATTCCTTCGTGGAAAATCAACTCCACTATCATTTACGTACTATTCAGTGTGATGGTGCACCCGAGTTTCTCTCTTCAGAGGTTCGGGCTTTTCTTGGTACTCATGGTATCCATCAACATATTTCCTGTCCATATTCTCCTTTTCAAAATGGGACAGCAGAACGCAAACATCGTCATATAGTAGAGACTGGTCTAGCCATGCTTACCCATGCAGGTGTTCCTTTACATTTTTGGGAGTTTGCTTTTGAAACAGCAGTTTTCCTCATCAACCGCCTCCCTACCTCTGTTATTGGGCATATCTATCCTTGGCAGGTGCTTTTTCACTCAGCTCCAGATATATCTCAGCTACGAGTTTTTGGGTGCGCTGTGTTTCCTTATTTGCGCCCATATGCCTTACACAAACTTGCTCCCCGATCCCGCTCATGCATTTTTTTGGGTTATCCTCTTGGTTATCGTGGTTATCGTTGTTACTGCCCTGAGACCCGTCGGATCTATATTGCTGCTGATGCTCTTTTTAATGAGTCTTTGTTCCCTTTTGCCCACTCAACTCAGTTTTCTCCCCCTTCCCCTACGCCAACTCCTATTTCTTTACCCTTACCCCCACCTCCCTTAACTCAACCTTCTCTCCCTACTCCTTTGACCTCTCTACCTTCTTCTGATACTTCATCTCCTTCCCCTTCTTCATCACCTACTTCTCCTGTGTCCTGCTCCCCTGTCGTCTCTTCTTCTCCTTCCCCTCCTCACCATGTTCCCCCTTGTAATCCTATGGTTACCCGCCTAAAGGATGGCACCGTCCCTCGCCGTATTCTCACTCGTCAACATACTTTCGCTCTCACTACTGCTGCCCATCCCTATATTGAGCCCACTTGTTTCTCCAAAGCTATTCGTGATCCACATTGGCGTTCTGCCATGACAGCTGAGTACACTGCCCTAATTCAGAATGGTACTTGGGATCTAGTTTCTCTTCCTCCTCAGGCACGACCTATTGGCTGTAAATGGGTTTATAAAGTTAAACTTCGATCTGATAGCTCTTTAGAGCGCTACAAAGCTCGTCTTGTGGCAAAAGGCTTTCATCAGCAACCAGGGATTGATTATATTGAGACTTTTAGTCCTGTTGCCAAACCAGTTACTATACACACTGTAATAGCCTTAGCCTACTCTTGTGGATGGGATGTTCGTCAACTAGATGTTTCAAATGCATTCCTTCATGGCTCTCTTACTGAGGAAGTCTATATGGTTCAGCCTCCTGGCTTTACTGATCCTGCTCGTCCTCATCATGTTTGCCGATTGCACCGCTCTCTTTATGGTCTTAAGCAAGCACCTCGTGCATGGTACCAACAGTTGAGTGCTTTCCTCACCTCTCTTGGTTTCTACATTTCTGCGGCTGATACTTCTCTCTTTTTATTACACACACCTCATTATAGCGTTATTTTGCTTGTATATGTTGATGATATTCTCCTAACTGGTTCCTCCCAAGCTCCATTGTCTGCTCTTCTCTCAGCTCTTCATCAGGAGTTTGCTATCAGGGACCTTGGCACCCTTCACTATTTTTTGGGTGTGGAGGCACATTACACCCCACAAGGTCTTCTTCTACATCAAGCTAAGTTTGCTCATGACATCATTGCCCGTGTAAAGATGATTGATGCTCGTGCTGTCTCTACTCCATGCACCACAACTGAGACCCCTTCTCAACAGGATGGTGAACATTTTTCGAATCCTTTACTCTACAAAAGCATTGTTGGTGCACTTCAATATCTCACCCTTACTCGTCCCGATATTGCTTACTCTGTTAACACAGCTTGTCAATTCCTCCATGCTCCTTCTACCATACATTGGCAATTTGTCAAACGCATTCTTCGCTACTTGGTAGATACTCCTCGATATGGTATTCACATCACTCGCAGCTCCTTCACTGCTCTTCATGCCTTTTCAGATGCTAGTTGGGCTGGTGATCAAGATGATCGTCGCTCTGTTGGTGGCTTTTGTGTTTTTATGGGTACTAATCTTGTTTCTTGGTGCTCTCGTAAACAACGAACTGTTGCTCGCTCCAGCACTAAAGCTGAGTATAAATGTCTTGCTGATACTGCCACGGAAGTCATGTGGCTTGAGTATCTCCTTGCTGATCTTCGTGCTCTACCTCCTCATCCACCTACTTTGTGGTGCGATAACTTGTCTGCACTTTACCTTGCTGCCAATCCTGTTTTTCATGCTCGGACTAAACACATTGAGATTGATTATCATTTTATCCGTGAGCGTTTTCTTTGCGGTCAGCTTTACATTCAGTTTATTTCATCTACTGATCAACCTGCTGATATTTTCACCAAAGGCCTCTCGATAGCACGCTTTTGCTTACTTCGGTCCAAGCTCACAGTTCAACCTGACCTGTCAGCTTGCGGGGGGCTGTTAAGAGACAAGAAATAATGGCAACTCATTATTTCCCGACAATTCATTATTTCATTACTGTATACTTTTACTGTACACTTTGACCATTCTCTTCTACTGTACACTTTTACTGTACATAACATTTATTATATTACAACGTTGTGTTGTATAAACAAAGACAAGAGAATATAATATACAAGAATTCCGTTTTCTCAGGCTGAAGTTTTCCGGCCACTCCATTTCTCTTCGTCACCGATTCCTTGCTTTTAGCTCTCTTTGTATTTTCACAAAATATGATTTTTTTAGTTCAATTTTATTTTTATTAATAAAATGTAGCCCTTACTCTCCAAAAAAATAAAAAACATTGATCAAGATTTCGGGAAATAATTAAATTGGAGAATATAGTATTGGCCTTCGGAATTTAATCCTACTTATCATAACAAAGATCAGCTTTACATTTCGATTTTTCAACTATTAGACATCTCTGCTGGCATCTGGGAGTCCAAGGCAAAAATTACAATACCTAACAAATGATATTAGACATCCTCGAAATTTTTGATTTTTCAATTATTTCCCTAGAAATCGCTTGGAAATCGGATCAGCCGGTTCACGTATACATGATATTTCGATTGACGAGTGTTTCTAGAACTCCAGGTTACTAATAGGAATGCATGCAACGTCCAAAATGAGTACTGATTTTTCACCGCTGACCTCCACACCCTCTTCTCCCTCTTCCTCTGTGTATACGTCAAACTACTATATTCTGGTATCTAAAACCCTAACTCTCTACCGGACGAAAGTCGAAACAAAAAGGACTAACCTTGATTCTGTAATTTGGGGTCAATACACAGAGTTAAATGCTCGATTTTGTAATTTCTGTAATCTCGATTCTGTAATCAATCATGAACTAATGCACTCTCCTAAGTCAAATGTAAGACCAAAAGTTCTAAATTGCATTAGTTCTTAACTGAGTTGAATGTTTGTCAACCTTTTTTTTCTTTTAATGAATATGTGAGTTTATTCATCAAAAAATAAAAAATAAAAAGCTTAAGGACATATTCCAACATTACAATTTTTCTAAAAGAAAATAAAATTGTCAATTTTTTTTCTCTTTTTCTCTTTTTTGATAATTTTCTTCTAGACCCTTCTCTTGCAGGCGACTTAGAACGGCCTCTAGTGGTAGACCCATTCAATCGAACCTGTGAATGGAATGGCAGAACAGCAGGAACAGCCGGACTTTACCCGCAAACTTAGCTACTTACCGGCTCAACCATTGGAGCGCCCTTTTCTTCTTCGCCTGCCGGAAGCGTGGGGAGAAAACCCCTCGCTACACTTGTGGATCCTCTGAAGGGAATGGCCGAAACTCACATACTTCCACTTTTGGAAGATTAGCCTGGTTCGTTTTTGGTGGGTCACACAGGCCCAAAGGCGACAGAGGAAGGCTAAAGGCTTAGCCAACATTTTGTCGGCCGAGCGGAATGGCCACGGGCCTAATCAATACCTGGGTGAGCTCAGGTTCAATATGCCTAGAAGTGTGGGCTTTACCCTGCAGCAGCCTACTTATGGGCTATATGTTAATTTTTTGGCTCTGTTATCTAAGCTAATATACCACGAAATGGGTTATTGAATATAACATTTTCTTTTAATTAAATTAAGTGCTTCTCAACCTTTGAACAATATTAAAAGATCATAAATCCTATCAACAATACGAGAGTTAATGATTTGTCAAGAAATCTAGTAGATACTTCTATAAATTTCAAACATTTATTTTCAACACGAACTTGGATTGTTAATTTTAATGCTAGTTCTCATATTGTATGTAATTTAAATTGCTTATAATATTTTCATGAATGATATGAGAAAGAGAGTAATAATACCGGTTGCAGTGATGGCGATGAGATTGATAGGGAAGAGAAGAAGAAGCCGATTAAGGTCTGACGTTAACGAAAGCGATTTCCGGTGAAATGGTAGTGAATTTGTTGAAGGGAGTCAGTAGGAGGGTGCTGAGTTTAGGTAGGAGATGGTTTTGGTACAGTGGAGAAAGTTTTTTTTAGCTTCTTGACAACAATTAACCGGTGTTCTTGTCCTTGTAAGAGAATTTTTTTTGGTTTGGTTGAAATCGGTATTTTGGGTTTGAACAGTTGTTATGAATTTGTGGTTTTTATTTGAGAACAAAAAGTTTTAGTTTAACATCTAAGGGACGCTAACATATTCAGCAACCAAGTCTGGCCCTTTATGCTTCTTCTCTTACAATCACCAGAACCAGTAAGAACAAAATATCTAACCCAACATACTAGGGCTACTCTATTCCATGGGCTTAGCTATGAACAGGGTTTCACTCAAGATTCCCATGACAGTTCTGTCTGATGGAGATTATGTTACGGGTTTGTTTTGGGTTCCTTCAACAGTGTCAGGCTTAATTAGATGGCCCAGGTACAGCTAGAGTCAGGCTTAATACGGCTGTACCGCGCTAGAAGGGGTCCCGTGTGACAGAACCAAGGTTGTCTTTGTTGTTGGTTTTTGGCTGTGGAAAAGTAGAGTGGTTTCCGAGTTCTCATCTGAGCCCTATTTCTTTTGCTTCTTTTTCTTCTTCCATTCTTCTTCCATTCCTCGTTGTTGGATTTGCAGAAAAGTGTGTGGTAGGTTGTTTGTCTACCAGAAACAGGATTTTGGGGCTGACAATGTGGTATGTGGGAGAGTTGACTCAGGTTTATTTTTGTGATACTCTGATACTCTGAATCCATGCGTACAGCTGTGTTCATTTAAGGGAATTGTTATCTTTTCCTACA
The DNA here is from genome assembly GCA_028551485.1 of Casuarina cunninghamiana. Taxonomy (NCBI): domain Eukaryota; kingdom Viridiplantae; phylum Streptophyta; class Magnoliopsida; order Fagales; family Casuarinaceae; genus Casuarina; species Casuarina cunninghamiana. Next base: position 6,400,955 of record CM052363.1, on the reverse strand, counting down.
AATTGCGTGAAAATTCAAAATCTAGGACTTATTTCAGGTTCTTGACAAAATCTTGTTCTCCCTTGAGATTTTGAATCTTCTTGGGATATAATTCAGACAACTTTTGATGCATTTTTATAGTTCATTCTTGTAGGAAGTTCCAAATGTAATATGTGATCTCTCTTGTGTATAAAGAAACGTGCCTATGCAATTAATTTTTGCCTTTCCATTTCCACTTGTTCAATACCGACAACCATGTTGGCCGAGCAGTGGCATTGTTATAGAGCCCAAACGTAAATTTAATACTGTTAGTTGAAATGGCAATGTAACTAAGGCTCTGTTTATATTGACGGGAAACTTGTGTTTTTGAGAATACTAATGATTTTTCTGTGCTCTTTGTCATCCCATAGTTGTTTTTGAAAATATTTCCCATATTTGGTTTGCATTAAAATGTTTCCCCAAAATTATCTTCCGTTGTTTGTGGTGGCTTTGATGTGGTTAGAGTTGATGTAAGAAGATTCAGTGGTTCGGGTATGGTGCTGCGTTGATTGCTATAAGAGGTTTGAATGGAGTTGGAGATGGTAAATGTTTTATGTCTAAAGAACATGTAAATATTTTTGCAGGAAAAAGTTTGTTTTTGGATTGTCCAAAAATGATTCAAGGATTGATCAAGTTTCTCTAGCAGCATGGAACATGAGAAACTAGTGAAATGTTTTATAGAAAATTTTATGTTAAAAAAGAAAAATAAAAAACCCTATGTTTGTTAGAGATATGGGTCTAGTAAAGAGGATTGAGGCACGGTTTTGAGACAAACTGAAGTGTTGTTTCTTCTTTTTGTTTTGCCTCCCTCTTCGGGATCCTTCTTGGGTTGGAAAGTGAGGTTGTGTGAGGTTTGGAATCATAAATGCAAGACATATAAATGGGATATTTAGGGTATAAAAGGCAGTCGATTCTAGTCCAGGCTTCATAACTTTTTGTGAGTCCTTTTTTAAAAAAGATAAGCCTTTGATATGCTGATTTCTAATTTGGTTGATTGCGAATATTCCTTTTTTAAATCTTTTTAATTTGCTTTTCATTTTTTAGGTTGATTTGAAGGAGATTCAATCAACAAATTAACGTGTTTTACTCATGTTCCTTCCATAAACACCTTAATAGTGTGGCCATTTTGCGTTGCTTTTATCTGAATTTAACTTGTAGTCAACATCTTTTTATGGAACACTGGGGGTTAGGAGAAACATGCCCTACTCAATTGATACTGCAACTTTGTTGGAAAATTAGGACATCGAATTTTTCCCAAAGTAAATTTTTGCTATTGTCCATGCTAATATGATGGAAGCCTCTATACATGTTTAAAGCACAAAGGAATAAGCTTGTGATCTTTATTATTTCTAATCATTGCTTCTTTCCCTCTCAACACCTAGGTTTCACTTAATGCTTCCCATATGTATTTTTGATATTCTTCTACTGAATTGGTGAAATCCTTCTATTTCTGAAATTGTGAAGTGATGTTTGCACAATTTGTTTTAAATACAGTTTGTTATTTGGTTCATGAATTTTCTCACTTCCACGACCTACTCTTCCTGGATTTGCTAAAACCTGGTAGGGTAGGCTGATACATATCATTGAGTTAAAATCAATTTAATTATCGTTTGAAAATAGCATATCAAGAAGATTTGTAGTTAATTAAGGAAGTTAGTTGATGCCACTTAAAAAACATGCATAAATTATATTAGATCAGTTGACAATAAATAATTTAACTATTATTGTTTGCTATTAGATAATATGAAAGAATAAATTTCTTTAATGCATTTGAAAGTAGGTTCTTAATGCATATTAAACAACATAAACTTTTATATTAGTTTTTTCTTTGTTTCAAAAGGATACCGTTAGTTCATGAAACTTGGATTCTTTATCCCCTCTTTCTTGTATTTTCTTTCTTTTTGACATCAATTGTCAACTTGCTAAATAAAAAAAAAGTACAAACATGTTATATTGAGAGTTTGTCTTGTACTTGGATGTGTCCTGGAGAATATGATATCGGTCTTGGGGATCTTATCTTCCGTATCACAGCAAGAGTGGATTTTATTACGTTTTTGGGCATTCAATTTCAAACCAAACACATGCAGTGTTAACCCCCTGGCCATTTGAATGCTTTCCTCAGAGGAGAAGATGGCGATAGGCCGATCTTAACCCTACTCTTTTGGGCCCCAAGAATGGTAACAAACAAGAAATTCCTACATCTGGTAGGTGTTATGGATGGGAAACGAAGAAGGAAAGAAAAGTGGAGGCCGGATACTACTTTTTTCCATTGGGTTTTGAATGCGCCTGTAGGGAGAAGGACCCAAGATGTTATTGTCGGTTGAAAAACGGGAAGAAAGGGAGTGGGAAAGAGAAAAAGGAAAACGAGGCTGTTCAGGTTTCTATTTGGACATTAGTCACATACGCAAGCTACTCTCTCCTCATTTAGGGAACTCTCATGGGTATTATTCCAGGTACAATCCATTCTCCAGGTACAGTCAGTTTTCTATGAGTAGATGTCGTATATTTGTAGTACTTTCTTATGATTTCCTTTCCTTTGTGGGAAAATATGGACTTATATTCCTTCACTTTTCTTGATTTAGTTACGGAACGTGTCCAAAGGATCAGTTTCACGTGGATCAAATGAATTATAAGAGGACTGTAGTAACTTCGCTTCCCCATTTTGTTCTTCTCTGGGGAAATCTGGAGTTGCAGAAGCACCGTGGTACCGGGTTCTTGGCTTATTTAACGATAGGAAGGGCAAACAACCAGGTCAGTGTCAGGGTTAGGAATGACTGAATAACCCTTACCAAAGTAAAGGGTTAGGAACCAAAACAACCACAGAACAGGAAGAACATGCACGAACAGCATAGGGAACATGGATAGTACGTATTATATATAACACAAAGAGCACAGAGCACAATGTTCATTTCCTCCTAGGGGACTTTTGGCTAAAAACTCTTTAACCTCCCTGCTTCCTCTACTACATTTATTTATACCCAGCACTCTCCATGCTGGTTACATACGGTTGTCTACTAGTAACACTGCAATTCCCAGCAACGTTCCAAAACTGCCCATACAACGTTCAGAAACGCCCTTGCTCGTAGGTCCGGTGGAGGGTTTCATTGTTAAAACCAGCAGTGAAGGCTACGTCCTGTGGCATCCGGGCAAAGTTTTCAACGGGAGGAAGAGTTGGACCCGCTGGACGGATCAGTTCTTCCAAAGAAAAACTATCCTGCAAGTTCAGGTTTTCCAATCTGGGATCATGAAAATTAAGGTTCTGACCTGCCTGCTCAACGTTAAAGCCTTCATTGTTAAAACCAGCAGTGAAGGCTACGTCCTGTGGCATCCGGGCAAAGTTTTCAACGGGAGGAAGAGTTGGACCAAGATCCGCCGCTGGACGGATCAGTTCTTCCAAAGAAAAACTATCCTGCAAGTTCAGGTTTTCCAATCTGGGATCATGAAAATTAAGGTTCTGACCTGCCTGCTCAACGTTAAAGCCTTCATTGTTAAAACCAGCAGTGAAGGCTACGTCCTGTGGCATCCGGGCAAAGTTTTCAACGGGAGGAAGAGTTGGACCAAGATCCGCCGCTGGACGGATCAGTTCTTCCAAAGAAAAACTATCCTGCAAGTTCAGATTCTCTAAAGAAAAATTAAGGTCCTGATCTGCCTGCTCAAAAGGGAATCCGAAATCTATGCCCATGGCTTCAGTATCAGAAGAACCATTTCCTCCGTGAGGCTGCAAATTTGATAACATATTATTTCCCTGAACTCCATCATCGAATTGTTGTGGGAACAACTGAGGTTCGTTATTCTCTTGCTGTGCAACGAAAGGGAGTTCCTGCTGCCGTGAACTTGGATGAGAACACTGTCCTATCCCAAAGCGGGTCAGCCCTTGCTGATGTAAAGACTGCCCAAAATATTGATGTAGAGGCTGTCCAAAACCTTGAATAGAAACCATTTGATTAGCAAGATTATCAAATTCTACTGAAGTTTATGATTGAAAGACTCACCATGTTCCAGTGTAGGATGCTCCTGCGTGTTCTGAAGAATCTTCTGGATCGTCCCATTATCACATGCTTCGAATGGGTAAAGACATGGGTTTTCTAGAAGACCGGTGTTCTCCACATTATCAGGCATGCTTGTAAGAAAAAGCAGCAACTGATTTTGCAGCAGTTGGTTTGCCGGCAGCGGAAAGGCATCTGCCGCTTGGTGATTGAGATAAGTTGTTGGATCATTACCCATTTTAAGGAGTTTCTTCTTTAAATGATTGTTCCAGCGATTCTTAACATCATTGTCAGTCCGACCTGGAAGTTCTGCTGCAATCTTAGCCCACCTGCAACAACAATTCAGCAACAATTCATTGTTTCTCTTTAGAATCTCCTCTCCATAGGGATGAACAGGTCAAGAGGGACAAAAGAAGAAAACGACGAAGAGGAGGCTCAGAGAGACAAAAAGGCATAAAGGGTTATGAGGCCCGGAGGTCGACAAATTAGAGAGCATGTTCACCAAGCATGTAAGTTTCAAATCGAAGTCGTAGTTTCAGACCCTTTAACTATCATTGCTGTTGCCCGAGACAAGCTTTTATGGGATTGCTTAAGCCCCTATAGAAACTGAGAAAAAAGCGGATGGCACTGAATACGCAAATTTCGGGTGCCTCAATAAGATGAACATAGATGCTCTTCTAGCAAGGGGTAGTTTGAAAGGACAAGCTAAATATCTTGCTAGTTATCACCACCATAAGAAAGTTTTCAAAAAGTAGGATCTTTGTAAACCTAAACGACAACTCAAAAGTCCATTGCAAGGGAAAGCCTTTTAATCGGTGTGGTGAAGAATGCTAAACCTAAAAAGCGAGTGTCCGTTCCAAGGAAGTATTGGAACAAATATTAGATCAAACAGACCAAAAACTTTACCGTAGCAAAGTGAGAGAGGGAGAGAGAGAGAATTGTTGGAAAAGCACTCCTACATCTGGCAAACAAGTGAAAAAATAGGAGCTTATAAACAGAGGCTATCCACACATTCATAAACCCATTTTTAAGAGTTGTTAAGGCCCTCTAAACTAACAGTAATATTAGTAGCAAGTAGAGAGTAAAGTAGAGAGAAAGAAAATCTTTGCTACTTTACCGTAGCAAAGTGGAGCAAACTAGAGAGAGAGAATCCTTCGCTACTTTACTGTAGCGAGCGTAGAGAGAGAGAGGGTTATCAGTTGTGCAGAGGAGAGAAAAAAAAAAAAAAAAAAAAAAGACACGTGGATCTTGTTTTCAGGAGCAGCTATGCATATAAACCCAACTTTTACTTCAAACAGACTCCGTACCTGTTTCCATGAGCCGACTGGAGTTTGATGATCTTTTTGTCTTCTTCGTCGGAGAACTTGTCTTTCTTGATACCTGGCTTTAGGTAATTCAACCATTTCATTCTGCAACTCTTTCCGCTTCTATTCAAGCCGGCTGGGCTGGGAAGCTTTTCCCAACATCCATGTCCATTTTTGTTAATATGATCGATAAGCTTCTTACGTTCCTCCGGCGACCATTTCCGTTTCTTCGAACCGTTCTTGTCCAGACATGTTGACGGAGCCATTGCGACCATGCCAGACAACAAAGCTCTCGAGAATGGAGCTTGGGGTGGAAGTTCAGAGGTGGTGAACCATTTAAACAGCATTAGGTGGGAATGTGGACGAGCCTAGTGATTACATTCAAGCTGGAAGAACACTTTGCACATAATTTGTGACCTAATGTTGCCTATGAACCAACGAAAAAGAAAAGTTAAAGAAGCAAGATTCAAAATATAATATAAAATAAGTACGGTGATTTATATGCAACAAAACATAACGTGGCATTCCAACGCTGAACTTTGTGAGTGGATGAGTGCACTCTAATCACATCCAAAAAGTGCACCTCGGCCTTCACCGAATGCTTGATTGTTATTTTCAGCCAAATTATCAGGTACAATGATCTAAAGCTTTCGGGACTCCGTTAAGGTCTTTAGTAAGAAGCAAATGGTATTGATGGCTTAAAAAATATTTAGAAAAACATCTAATAGTCTGTTTTTTTTCATATTTAATTTAAGTTTAGATGTTTCACTGCATAGGTTTGTAATTAGAGCAAAATATCTAATGGTCTACTTTTTCATATTTAATTTCAACGGAGTCTCACTTTTGCATGGTAATTTGTTCACTTTCATCTTAATTTTTCAACTTGTTATTAACGCAATTCCCAGGTTCAATCAGTATTTTGTTCTAAACTACTAAGTTAGTCTAGATGATTCAGCTTTTGATGTAAGTCTTAGTCTTTTTCCATTTGTCAATTTTCTGACCATCGTGAGAGCTTTCAAAATGTAGGTGAGAGAAACAGAGAATTATGTTGTGAAGAACAGACAAGAGTCGCCACTGTCATCAGATAAGAGTTTTTAAAGAGTAAGAGGGACAATTTTGTAAAACAAAATCTACTGGGAAGCTTTTCCGAACATCAATGTCCATTTTTGAGAATACAGTAACAAGCTTATCATCTTCCTCCGGCGATCATGCCCTTTCTTCAAACCGTTGTCGTCCAGACGTGGACTGTCATCAGATAAGAGTTTTTAAAGAGTAAGAGGGAGAATTTTGTAAAACAAAATCTACTGGGAAGCTTTTCCGAACATCCATGTCCATCTTTGCGAATACAGTAACAAGCTTATCGTCTTCCTGTGCCGATCATGCCCTTTCTTCAAACCGTTGTCGTCCAGCCGTGGACGGATCCATTGCGACGATGCCCGACACTAAAGTTCTCGAGAATAGGGCTTGGGATGGACTTCAGAGGAAGTATTAGTCCACTAATCTGATGGATATGATCATTTAATGTTTTTCAACTCTAAAATGACACGTTGCATTCCTTATCTGTGTTCAAAAGAGGACGTAGGGCGTGGGGCCGAAATCATGATGGACTAGATCCATCTAAGGAAATGGACGAAACTCATTCATATTCCACTTCTAGAAGAGCGTTTTTACAGTTTCTTCAATTTTGAACTGAATTAAATGTTTCTTGATCCTTCTTCTCTTTTTAATAATTTAATCGAGACTGGACTGGCAGAACAGCAGGAACAGCCGGACTTTACCCGCAAACTTAGCTCGTCACCGGTTCAAACCTTGGACCGCCCTTTTCTTCTTCGCGTGCCGGAAGCGTAGGGCCTAAACCCTCGCCACGCTTGTGGATCCTCTGAAGGAAATGTGGGCTTCACTGTGCAGCAGCCTACTTATGGGCTCTATGTTAATTTTGTTGGTTTTGTCACGTAGTCTCATATTATATGTAATTTAGATTGCTTATAATATTTTCATGAATGGGTACCATATACTTTGCCCTCAAGATAACTTAATGGCCATGTAGCACGTATAGGATTTACTATCCCAACCAAAAACCTTGGCTTTAAAAATGAATTCTTTGTATTCAGCTTCAGTTTAATCTCGTTTCCATTAGAAAATCAACTAGAGATAACAATTTCACAGCTCAAAAATTTCTTGATTCTGTATATTTCAAGATTGTACAGCAAAAACATCAATCATTCGAACCCTCTGGTCGCCAACGGCAGTACCAAGCCGCACAAGATGCCCTGGTGCACAATCATGACGGGCTCAACAAACTCAAGCCTCCGATCGTGCTTCAGGAGCTCATCGATCGCGGTGGGTTTTTCTTCAAGGTTCAATGTCATCGGCGAGTATGTTCGGTGCGTGAAACGTAAGTTCCTGCCGGACGTGTCTGAAGAGAGACTGGGGGTTTCCGAATGGGTAATGTTCTTCTCTCAGGTGTCCACGAACGAGAAGTTTGACGACAAGTACTACAAGATGATGCATTTGGACGACACTGAGATGCCGCCTTAGAGCTTTCTCACTGATAAGAGCAGCTTTTTATCTTAGATCACTCACTTTCCTTATGGGTTCACTCCCTATTCGATATCTTGGAGTTCCTTTGATTACAAAAAGACTTAATCATGTTGATTGAAAAGGTTTGACAGATAAAATATTTGGAAGAATAGAAGTTAGGAAATGAAACATCTTAGCTTTGCTAGAAGATTGCAATTGGCAAAATCAGTCCTAATTTTCACATGTACATTTTAAATGCAAGTTTTCTTATAGCGAAGCAAACAATTTATGAGATAGAGAAAAATATTATGAACTTTTTATGGGCAGGAAGTACAGATACATAACGTTCCCACAAAGTTGCTTGGCAAACAGTTTCCTCACCAAAGAAGGAAGGGGGATTGGGGTTACCGAATCTTAAACTCTAGAATAAAGTCCTTTTAGGACGTATGCTTTGAACTCTAATAAATCTTCTAAATGATTTGTTATGGAGTAAGTGGATACACAATATAAAATGTAAAAGAACTTCGATAATGCAGCTTGATATCAAAGGTTCCATGGTATGGAGTTGGAGAGATCTTTTCAAATTAAGGCCCTTGCTTACCTCGGTACTTTCTAGGTTTGCCTATTGTTGCAAAGATATTTATCAGGACCTTTAACCAGTAAATGAAAAAGTTGATTGGTATGATCTAATTTGGATTGGTGGCATTTGCAAGCATAACTTCATTGGATGATTAGTTTGTCATAACTGACTTTCTATAGCAGAAATAATGGTATAATGGTATAATGGCTTCCTACAGTTAACCTATATTGTGATTTTTGTCAGTTTTAAGTAGAAAACAAGAGTCATCTTTTTTTTTTAATGTTCATGCACAATGTTGATTTGGAAAAATATCCTCCCTTAAAATGGAATTTGAATGGAATGAAGAATTACAATAGATGATTAAAGCATTAGAGCTTATTTCAACAAATGCTTCTCTTGCCAAAAACAATAAGCATGCTAAATTTACGTTTCATCCTGTATTAGGATGTGTTATGAAGTGAAGCCAATATGACCAAGATTTTTGGTCTTATATATATTTATGCTCAGGTGGTGAGTTTGGTACGTAGAGTCATCAACTAATTTTCTAAGAGTTAAGTTTATACTATATTCTTTGAATTTTCACAAAATATGATTTTTTTTTTAGCTCAATTTTATGTTTATTAATAAAATTTCTCAAGGAGAAGCCCGAGTCTCATGTTTCTTCCAAACCTCCACATTGTCTTCAAGAGGCTTAAAATATTGGTTGTGTAAGGAGTTGCAAACTATGTACCTGATACAGAGTGTGGGAGCCATGTAGACAATCAGGCAAGCTAGTAGAGGAGGATATCTTGGAAGGGCGGGCATTGTAAAATAGGGACATGAATGGCAAGAAAGTAAAGAGATTTGATGGCATGTTAACAATAAGGGCAACAAATTGAATTCTAATTTGAATACAATGAGCATAAGATATCTTCCAAAGTTAGCTTCCTTAATTTAGGACCATTATTCAAGGGTGGTTGGGATTTCTTTATTTAAAAGTAATTTGAATAAATTGCAGTATTTAATAATTTCCTAGTTTTTCAGATTTAATTTGAATAAATTACAGTATTTAATAGTTTCCTAGTTTTTCCTTTAGAAGATGAGAGGAGTACAGGTAAAAATAAGGGCAAGGGTAATCAAAGAAAACAGAGAAGAAATTGTATTTGCTTTATAGCTTTGTAAGTTTTCTTTATGCTTCAATGGAAATATTCTCCTAAAGTTCTTGTTTTGATTTTGTGTAGTGACCATAGGTCATCCTTGTAAAGGCAAAAACAAGTGAACTTGGGATGACTTTCTAGTAGTTGGTCTAGTTACCTGCTCATTCACGTAGGCATGTAACACAGTGGCATCAAAGCTCGTTATTGAACCGCTCATGACGGATGCACGAATTGAAAAGATTGAAGCCAATATGGCTCGAAAGGCTACAGAGGACAACAAATGCTTTGATGAGATCATGGAAATGTTACGAAGATTGACGGAGAACACTCACTCTAACAATAATCAGGAATGAGATGAGAAGTCATAAAACCAAACTAAAGGCAATGACAATTGTAATGGTGGGCCAAATGTAGATGGTGGACATAGTTCCAAAGGGATGCGATTTGATTTCCCTCGTTACAATGTTGGTGATGAACTATCTGATTGGTTATGCAAAGTGGAACAGTATTTCAAATTATATGAGATGCGAGAAGAGGATAAGTTAAAGCTTGTTATATGGAACCTTAAAGGTAATGCACTAGTTTGGTACATAGTGCAAAAAGATGAGCATGGAGGCCAAGATCTCTCATGGGAAACATTTGCCTAAGAGATCAGGGAGCGCTTCGACCTCATAGGGTTTTAGAATCACTTTGGAGAACTAATCCAATTGAAGCAAAATGGTTTATTTAAGGACTACTATGCAAATTTTTCAAAGTTAGTGTTGAGACCCAGCAAGCTAACACCGAAACAACCAATTGTATGTTTCACTAATGGTTTAAAAGAAGCAGTTTGGGTGGATGTACAAGTAAGTAGACCTTTAACTTTATCATCTACAGTTGGATTGGCTCATTTGTATGATGCTAGGCACCACTTCAATGAGCATGAACCAGATGTTTGGAAGTTAGATTCATCACAAAGCTTAGGGGCAGGACCAGGACCACCAATGAGGCGTATGACCTTAACAGAATTGACTCGAGGCCTTTGTTTTCATTGAAATGAAAAATTTGCTCTAGTTCATCAATGCAAAAGATTGTTTGTGATAGAAGAGTCATGGGATGATGAAGAGTGGAAACATGAACAATTTTCCAAAACAAACCTTGCGGCCAAGGTCTCATCCAATAGGTGGAATGATAAGGAATGTGGGAGCCACGTAGACAATCAAGCAAGCTAGCAGAAAAGGGTATCTGGGAGGGGCGAGCATTGTAAAGAAGGGACGTGAATGGCAAGAAAGTAAAGAGATTTGACGGCATCTCAAAAAGAAGGGCAACAATTTGAATTCGAATTTGAATACAATGAGCGTAGGATATTTTCTAAAGTTAGCTTCCCTAAGTTAGGACCATTATTCAAGGGTGGTTAGGATTTCTTTATTTAAAAGTAATTTGAAAAAATTGCAGTATTTAATAGTTTCCTAGTTTTTCGGAAGGAGAATTTTCCTTTAGAAGATGAGAAGAGTATGGGTAGAAATAGGGGCAAGGATAATCAAAGAAAGCAGAGAAAAAATTTTATTTACTTTCTAGTTTTGTAAGTTTTCTTTGTAATTCAATGAAAATATTCTCATAAAGTTCTTGTTTTGATTTCGCGTAGTGACCATAGGTCATCCATGTAAAAGCAAAAATAGGCGAACTTGGGACAACTTTCCAGTAGTCGGTCTAGTTACCCGCTCATTCACACAAGCACGTAAATAGTGTCAAACAAGAATAGAAGGGCATCTAACCATTACTAGTATAATTTAAGTCAAATTGGAGAATAATGCAATTTAATGTTTAGGTCTTAGTCGGTGGCTCGTATTAGACGTAAACAATGTTATCTAATGGTAAACATGGTTCAATAATTATCCGGCTATTTGCAGCTAGTCAATATGCCCTGCACTAATAATAGGCCACTAATGTCACACTTTTTCTTACCATGCTCGTCATTTGATCTTACACGGCAAGAACTGTGATAGGCTCCCATGCCGCCCTGTTAAGGAAATAGTCAAAGTCCTTAAAAATAAAATAAATAAATAAAGGTTTTAAGGATTTTGGCTTTTGTCGCACACCTAACAATTTGTTTTTGAGGGCTCAGATTCCAAGGTACGATATAGACTTTGTATATTATGCTAAGTTGTCTATTATCTAAAGAGTTTTATTTGATAGAAGTAGTACACTAGATTGTTTAACTAATTTCAACATTTTCTTTTGAGATCTCACAAATGAGTGATGAGAATGTAATATAATGGATCATAATTTGCAGCCCTTGATAATTTATCACTTGGGAGTTGTTACCTCATTAATTGTTCTAAAAACTTCATCTAGTACCAAGATGAAATATCAACCATCTTAAAAGTAAAATCATAGAAACAAAGGATTTTATTATTTAATACTAAAAAGACTTGAGTACACCTTATAACATATCGGTGTATGGAAGGAGGGGGAGGGGGTTTGAACCCATGACGGGTGGACTCATCAGTAAGAGATCTGACTCAATTACAATGAAACACATTCACAGCATTAGGAAAGAAAAGAAAATAAAAACGTCGTGCACCAAATCTGCGGTCGCGTAAAGCAAGGCTCTGATGAATATTACGACACCTGGTATGGGTTAGCAACCAACACAACCACAGAACAGGAAGAACATGCATGAAAGAGGGAACATCGATAGTACGTATTATGTATTACACAACGAGTACAATGTTCATGTCTTCTTGGGGGACTCTTGGCTAAAAAGTCTCTAACCTCTGTACTTCTCCGACTACATTTATTTATGCACAGGACTCTCCATGCTGGTTACACACGGTTATATACTAGTTACACAAAAAATTCCCAGCAACATTCCAAAACTACCCATACACCTTTCAGAAACTCCCTTCTTGCGACTGCTTTCTTCCTGAGTCGACACTTGTAGTTGGCGTTGCTTGCTGCTGTCTGCGTTGCTTCAGCTTACTAGGGCCAGTGTTGTTCTCCATTTGGTTTACAGTGCTTGTCCCAGGAGAGGCAGCAAGCGATGAAGTCAGTGGATCCTGTATAGGGTTCTCAAATCGTGAGCTACTCAACAAGCTATGTTGGAAAGCAAGGCCTTCTGGGCTCCATCCTACTTCATATCCCGCGCATGAATTGCCGATGCCATTGGGCACAACTTGCTCGGAGGTTCGGTGAAGGGCTTCATTGTTAAAACCAGCAGTGATGGCTACATCCTGCGTCATCTGGACAATGTTTTCAATGGGAGGAGTTGGAGCAAGATATGCCACTGGAGGGAATGGTCCTTCCAAAGGAAAAGTATCCTGCAAGTTCAAATTTTCCAATGTGGGATCATGAAAATTAAGGTTCTGACCTGCCTGCTCAACAGGGAGTCCGACATCCATGTCCATGGCTTCAATATCAAAAGAACCATTTTCTACGTGAGGCTGGAAATTTGATAACATATTTTTTTACCTCAACTCCATAATCAAATTGTTGCTTGAGCCTAGTGGGGCCAGTGTTGTTCTCCATTTGGTTTACAGTGCTTGTCCCAGGAGAGGCAGCAAGCGATGAAGTCAGTGGATCCTGTATAGGGTTCTCAAATCGTGAGCTACTCAACAAGCTATGTTGGAAAGCAAGGCCTTCTGGGCTCCATCCTACTTCAAATCCCGCGCATGAATTGCCGATGCCATTGGGCACAACTTGCTCGGAGGTTCGGTGAAGGGCTTCATTGTTAAAACCAGCAGTGAAGACTACATCCTGCGGCATCTGGGCAATGTTTTCAATGGAAGGAGTTGGAGCAAGATATGCGACTGGAGGGATTGGTCCTTCCCAAGGAAAAGTATCCTGCAAGTTCAAATTTTCCAATGTGGGATCATGAAAATTAAGGTTCTGACCTGCCTGCTCAAGTCCGAGATCTATGCCCATGGCTTCACTATCAAAAGAACCATTTTCTACGTGAGGCTGGAAATTTGATAACATATTATTTCGCTGAACTTCATAATCAAATTGTTGCTTGAGCATAGTGGGGCCAGTGTTGTTCTCCATTTGGTTTACAGTGCTTGTCCCAGGAGAGGCAGCAAGCGATGAAGTCAGTGGATCCTGTATAGGGTTCTCAAATCGTGAGCTACTCAACAAGCTATGTTGGAAAGCAAGGCCTTCTGGGCTCCATCCTACTTCAAATCCCGCGCATGAATTGCCGATGCCATTGGGCACAACTTGCTCGGAGGTTCGGTGAAGGGCTTCATTGTTAAAACCAGCAGTGAAGACTACATCCTGCGGCATCTGGGCAATGTTTTCAATGGAAGGAGTTGGAGCAAGATATGCGACTGGAGGGATTGGTCCTTCCAAAGGAAAAGTATCCTGCAAGTTCAAATTTTCCAATGTGGGATCATGAAAATTAAGGTTCTGACCTGCCTGCTCAAGTCCGAGATCTATGCCCATGGCTTCACTATCAAAAGAACCATTTTCTACGTGAGGCTGGAAATTTGATAACATATTATTTCGCTGAACTTCATAATCAAATTGTTGCTTGAGCATAGTGGGGCCAGTGTTGTTCTCCATTTGGTTTACAGTGCTTGTCCCAGGAGAGGCAGCAAGCGATGAAGTCAGTGGATCCTGTATAGGGTTCTCAAATCGTGAGCTACTCAACAAGCTATGTTGGAAAGCAAGGCCTTCTGGGCTCCATCCTACTTCAAATCCCGCGCATGAATTGCCGATGCCATTGGGCACAACTTGCTCGGAGGTTCGGTGAAGGGCTTCATTGTTAAAACCAGCAGTGAAGACTACATCCTGCGGCATCTGGGCAATGTTTTCAATGGAAGGAGTTGGAGCAAGATATGCGACTGGAGGGATTGGTCCTTCCAAAGGAAAAGTATCCTGCAAGTTCAAATTTTCCAATGTGGGATCATGAAAATTAAGGTTCTGACCTGCCTGCTCAAGTCCGAGATCTATGCCCATGGCTTCACTATCAAAAGAACCATTTTCTACGTGAGGCTGGAAATTTGATAACATATTATTTCGCTGAACTTCATAATCAAATTTTTGCTTGAGCATAGTGGGGCCAGTGTTGTTCTCCATTTGGTTTACAGTGCTTGTCCCAGGAGAGGCAGCAAGCGATGAAGTCAGTGGATCCTGTATAGGGTTCTCAAATCGTGAGCTACTCAACAAGCTATGTTGGAAAGCAAGGCCTTCTGGGCTCCATCCTACTTCAAATCCCGCGCATGAATTGCCGATGCCATTGGGCACAACTTGCTCGGAGGTTCGGTGAAGGGCTTCATTGTTAAAACCAGCAGTGAAGACTACATCCTGCGGCATCTGGGCAATGTTTTCAATGGAAGGAGTTGGAGCAAGATATGCGACTGGAGGGATTGGTCCTTCCAAAGGAAAAGTATCCTGCAAGTTCAAATTTTCCAATGTGGGATCATGAAAATTAAGGTTCTGACCTGCCTGCTCAAGTCCGAGATCTATGCCCATGGCTTCACTATCAAAAGAACCATTTTCTACGTGAGGCTGGAAATTTGATAACATATTATTTCGCTGAACTTCATAATCAAATTGTTGCTTGAGCATAGTGGGGCCAGTGTTGTTCTCCATTTGGTTTACAGTGCTTGTCCCAGGAGAGGCAGCAAGCGATGAAGTCAGTGGATCCTGTATAGGGTTCTCAAATCGTGAGCTACTCAACAAGCTATGTTGGAAAGCAAGGCCTTCTGGGCTCCATCCTACTTCAAATCCCGCGCATGAATTGCCGATGCCATTGGGCACAACTTGCTCGGAGGTTCGGTGAAGGGCTTCATTGTTAAAACCAGCAGTGAAGACTACATCATGCGGCATCTGGGCAATGTTTTCAATGGAAGGAGTTGGAGCAAGATATGCCACTGGAGGGAATGGTCCTTCCCAAGGAAAAGTATCCTGCAAGTTCAAATTTTCCAATGTGGGATCATGAAAATTAAGGTTCTGACCTGCCTGCTCAAGTCCGAGATCTATGCCCATGGCTTCACTATCAAAAGAACCATTTTCTACGTGAGGCTGGAAATTTGATAACATATTATTTCGCAGAACTCCATAATCAAATTGTTGTTCGAAGAACTGAGGTTCGTTATTCACTTGCTGTGCACCAGAAGCAAGTTCCTGCTGCCGTGAACTTTGACCATGCCCATAAGCCGGTGGATGAGAACACTGCCCTCTGTCAAAGATGGGCTGCCCGTGCTGATGTAAAGACTGCCCAAAATCTTGATGTAGAGGCTGTCCGAAACCTTGAATAGACACCATTTGATTAGCAAGATTATCAAATTCTACTTGAAGTTCATGATTGAAAGACTCACCATATTCCAGTGTAGGATACTCCTGCGTGTTCTGACGAATTTTCTGGATTGTCCCATTATCACGTGCTTCGAATGGGTAAAGACATGGGTTTTCTAGAAGACGGGTGTCCACATTAGCAGGTATGCTTGTATGAAAAGGCAGCAACTGATATTGCAGCAGTTGGTTTGCCGAGGCATCTGCCACTTGGTGATTGAGATTAGTTGTTGGCTTGTAGGTGTTTGGATCAGTACCCATTTCAAGGAGTTTCTTCTTTAAATGATTGTTCCAGTAATTCTTAATCTCATTATCAGTTCGACCTGGAAGTTTTGCTGCAATCTGAGCCCAACTGCAACAACAATAACGCGGAAGCGGTTGATAAATTCAGCAACAATTCATTGTTTCTCTTTAGAATCTCCTCCCCATAGAGATGAACAGGTCAAAAGGGACAAAAGAAGAAAACACCGAAGAGGAGGCTCAGATAGACAAAAAGGCATAAAGGGTTATGAGGCCCGGAGGTCGACAAATTAGAGAGCATGTTCACCAAGCATGTAAGTTTCAAATCGAAGTCGTAGTTTCAGACCCTTTAACTATCATTGCTGTTGCCCGAGACAAGCTTTTATGGGATTGCTTAAGCCCCTATAGAAACTGAGAAAAAAGCGGATGGCACTGAATACGCAAATTTCGGGTGCCTCAATAAGATGAACATAGATGCTCTTCTAGCAAGGGGTAGTTTGAAAGGACAAGCTAAATATCTTGCTAGTTATCACCACCATAAGAAAGTTTTCAAAAAGTAGGATCTTTGTAAACCTAAACGACAACTCAAAAGTCCATTGCAAGGGAAAGCCTTTTAATCGGTGTGATGAAGAATGCTAAACCTAAAAAGCGAGTGTCCGTTCCAAGGAAGTATTGGAACATATATTAGATCAAACAGACCAAAAAGTTTACCGTAGCAAAGTGAGAGAGGGAGAGAGAGAGAGAGAATTGTTGGAAAAGCACTCCTACATCTGGCAAACAAGTGAAAAAATAGGAGCTTATAAATAGAGGCTATCCACACCTTCATAAACCGATTTTTAAGAGTTGTTAAGGACCTCTAAACTAACAGTAATATTAGTAGCAAGTAGAGAGAAAGAAAATCTTTGCTACTCCGTAGCAAAGTGGAGCAAACTAGAGAGAGAATCCTTCGCTACTTTACTGTAGCAAGTGTAGAGAGAGAGAGGGTTATCAGTTTTGCAGAGGAGAGAAAAAAAAAAAAAAAAAAAAGACACGTGGATCTTGTTTTCAGGAGCAGCTATGCATGTAAATCAAACTTTTACTTCAAACAGACTCCGTACCTGTTTCCATGAGCCGACTGGAGTTTGATGATCTTTTGGTCTTCTTCTTCTTCGAACTTGTCTTTCTTGATACCTGGCTTTAGGTAATTCAACCATTTCATTCTGCAACTCTTTCCGCTTCTATTCAAGCCGGCTGGGCTGGGAAGCTTTTCCCAACATCCATGTCCATTTTTGTTAATATAATCGATAAGCTTCTTACGTTCCTCCGGCGACCATTTCCGTTTCTTCGAACCGTTCTTGTCCAGACATGTTGACGGAGCCGTTGCGACGATGCCAGACAACAAAGCTCTCGAGAATGGAGCTTGGGATGGAGTTCAGAGGTGGTGAACTATTATATGTTTACGCAAAGGGACATTAGGTGGGAATGTGGACGAGCCTGGTGATTACATTCAAGCTAGAAGCAATAGTTTGCACATAATTTGTGACCTAATGCTGCCTATGAACACCGAAAAAGAAAAGTTAAACAAGCAAGAGTCAGAATATAATAAAAAATAAGTACGGTGATTTACATGCAAGATAAAATCAAGGCAATAATTCCACTACTGTGATTTATATGCAACAAAACATAACGTCGCAGTCCAACGCTTAACTTTGTGAGTATCCGAGTGCACTCTATTCACATTCAAAAAGTGCACCTTGGCTTTCACCGAATTATCAGGTACAATGATTTAAAGCTTTCGGGACTCCGTTAAGGTCTTTAGTAAGAAGCAAATGGTATTGATGGCTTAAAAAATATTTAGAAAAACATCTAATAGTCTGTTTTTTTTTCATATTTAATTTAAGTTTAGATGTTTCATTGCATAGGTTTGTAATTAGAGCAAAATATCTAGTAGTCTAATATTTTCATATTTAATTTCAACGGAGTCTCACTTTGCGTGGTAATTAGTTCACTTTCATCTTAAATTTTTCAATTTGTTATTAACGCAATTCCCGGGTTCAATCAGTATTTTGTTATAAACTACTAAGTTAGTTTGGATGATACAGGCAGCAATAGAGGCAGAGCTTTTGACACAAGTGTCTTTTTCCATTTGTCAATTTTCTGACCATCGTGAGAGCTTTCAAAATGTAGGTGAAAGAAACAGAGAATTAAGTTGTGGAGGGACGGGCAAGAGTCCCCACTATCATCAGATAAGAGTTTTTAAAGAGTAGGACATGAGAGTGAGAGGGAGAATTTTGTACAGCAAAATCCACTGTGAAGCTTTACCCAACAACCATTTCCATTTTTGCGAATACAGCCAAAAGGTTATCTCACCTTCCTCCGGCGATCATGCCCTTTCTTCAAACCGTTGTCGTCCAGACGTGGACGGATACATTGCGACGATGCCCCCAAAATGAAGTTCTCGAGAATGGATGATAATTTCATGGATAAACAACGGACCTAATGCCAGCATTAGGTGGGGATGTGCACGAGCCTGGTGATTCCATGTGTTACAGAAGCAGTGTTTGTCCAATAATTCAAGACCAAAAACAGTAGTCATAACCAATAATTCCCACAGGCCATCATTAGGTACGTAGAGACATGTTGGTCGAGCCATTGCAACATTAATGAGCAGCACTAAAGTCAGCATTAGGTTGGAATGTGCACGAGCCTTGTGATTCCAAGTGATAAAGGAGCACTGCTTGTTAATAATTCAAGACCAAAAGAAAAAAAAGTAGTCACATACAAGGAGACGAAATGTAAACAGAAGAAGGATACCATGATATAATCAACGGGAAAAAAAATACCACGATTTTTATTTTTTTTTAGCTCAATTTTATTTTTATTAACAAAAAATCTCAAGGAGAAGCCCCAGTCTCATGTTATCTAATGGTAAACAATGTTATCTAATGGTAAACCTGTGTTGAAAAACATGATTAGATGGCCAATGCAAATCTGGGACAAGTGCTGACAAGAGTTTTGCGGTTATGCATTTCTTATCGGTGTATCTTTCAACTTGAATCGTGGGGCCAAAATAATTATGGACTAGATCCATCAAAGGACTAGATCCATCTAAGGAAATGGACGGAACTAAGGCATATTCCACTTCTAGATGAGCGTTTTTACATTTTCTTCAATTTTGAACTGAATTAAATGTTTCTTGATCCTTCTTCTCTTTTTTAATAATTTAATCGAGACTGGAATGGCAGAACAGCAGGAACAGCCGGTTTTTACCCGCAAACGTAGCTCGTCACCGGTTCAAACCTTGGACCGCCCTTTTCTTCTTCGCGTGCCGGAAGCGTGGGGCCTAAACCCTCGCCACGCTTGTGGATCCTCTGAAGGAAATGTGGGCTTCTCTGTGTAGCAGCCTACTTATGGGCTTTAATGGCCACATTCTAGTAGCACGTATAGGATTTACAAGCCCAACCAAAAACCTTGACTTTAAAAATGAATTCTTTGTATTCAGCTTCAGTTTAATCTCGTTTCCATTAGAAAATCAACTAGAGATAACAATTTCACAGCTCAAAAATTTCTTGATTCTGTATATTTCAAGATTGTACAGAAAAAACATCAATCATTGCGAATCCTCTGGTCGCCAACCGCAGTGCCAAGCCGCACAAGATGCCCTGGTGCACAATCATGACGGACTCAACAAACTCAAGCCTCCGATCGTGCTTCAGGAGCTCATCGATCGCGGTGGGTTTTTCTTCAAGGTTCAATGTCGTCGGCGAGTATGTTCGGTGCGTGAAACGTAAGTTCCTGCCGGACAGTGTCTGAAGAGAGACTGGGGGTTTCCGAATGGGTACTGTCCTTCTCTCAGGTGTCCACGGACGAGAAGTTTGACGACAAGTACTACAAGATGATGCATTTGGACGACACCGAGATGCCGCCGCAGAGCTTCCTCGCCGATGTCGCTGGTGGGTTGCGGCGGGCAATGAAGCTGAACCTCTTCAACTTTGATGTGATTCGGGACCGCGAGGTATGGTAACCAATACCTTGTAATTGATATCAGTTACTTTCCTGGATACACGAAAATGCCGTGTTACGAGGACGTTTTGATGGATTTCTTCGTTGATGTGGTGAGCCGGAGAGGAAAGGAGGTGTTGAAGGTCAATAGTTGTGAGAGTGATATGAGAAAGATAGAGAGTAATCATACCTGTTGCAGTGATGGCAATGAGATTGATAGGGAAGAGAAGGAGAAGCCGATTAAGGTCTGACGTTAACGAAAGCGATTTTCCGTGAAATGGTTGTGAATTGTTGAAGGGGGTTAGTAGGAAGGTGTTGAGTTTAGATAGGAGATGGTTTTGGTACAGTGGAGAAAATGAGTAGAATTCGGTGACGGGTTCAAGTTTTTCTAGCTTCTTGACAGCAATTACATGGTGTTCTGATGTTGATGATGTATATTCTGTCCACGCAGTTTTAGTTTTCTCAAATACTCTTGAAGGTTTTAGGGAAGTTGAAAGTTGTACCCTTTAAGGCTTTCGAGTCTGTCCTTTCTTGGAAAAACTGATCCTAGCTTGTGATTTGGCACCTTTGATGAATGAAATTTACCATTTTGTCAACCAGAATTCTCATCTTAATCCTTCTTTTTGCTTTTGTTGCTTTATTGAATTCTTCGTTATATTCCAGTAATTCTTCATTATGTAAAGCTATGTAAGCTTTGGATAATGGAGTGATCTAGTTATACTCGGTTGGATAGTTAAGGTTGTTTACTGCATAGTATGTTGATAAAATGTACCAGGAAGTTCTTTTCTTTTTTCTTTTTTGGTTCCAAATGGTTGCTGGAAGATTGTTAAGGGGGGAAGTACACAAAGATGGAAAGATTCTGCAAATCGATCGGACTCCATACTACATGCCTATTTTCGCTCTGTTGATACATATCCATGATAATTTTGGCTTTCAAATGCCCTTTGTGGAATTGCTGCATGCAATCTGATAACATGCTCTCTCCTGTTGTCCTTTTGCTGGATACGAGGATACAGGAAATCAATCGCTGTTTTGTTCCTTTTACTACTATAGTTAGGTTTAAAGGATCTGTCTGCGATAAACTTATTTTGTGTCTTTATGCTCCATTCTAGACACAATCATTCATTTCTGGGCTATAATGTGTTGTATCGTAATGAAACTTAGATGATATAATTTCTGTTTTACTTATACCGTCTGTTCTGCAGAGAGTTCTGTTTGATTGGATGGAATTGAGGAGTTCTTTCAAGAGTACGCATGTGGAAGCTAGTGCAACTTTCAATAAAAAATGGGAGGATGATGAGTCAATTTCCATCTTCAAGAATGTTGCTGAAGGAGCTGAATTCTAGACTGCACATGAGCCAATGATAGTTCTGACATTTGATTTTCTCATTATTGGATTTGCAGAATAGTGTGTGCGACATATGAGTACTAGACCACACTATTGACAAGAATTTTCCTGTGACCAGTGTTGACTGGGTTTTATAGAAGTGTTGATGTTTTATGTTCGTGACTTACCTAGTTCGTTGGTTGTTTGTCTACTAGGAACAGGATTTGAGGGCTGACACTGCCAAATGGATGTAAGAGAGTTGACTCGGGTTTATTTTTGTGATACTCTGATACTCTGTACCCATGCATACAGCTGTATTCTTAAGTGAAATGTTATCTTTTCCTACAAATTGCGTCAAAATTCAAAACCTTGTACTCATTTCAGGTTCTTGACAAAATCTTGTACTCAGTTCAGATTCTTGACTCTTTCTGGGATGTAATTCAAACAATTTTTCATGCTGTTTTATATTTTATAGGAAGTTCCAAATGTAATCTATGATCTCTCTTGTGTATAAAGAAACATGCTATGTAATTAGTGTTTGCCCTTCCATTTCCACTTGTTCAATACCGACACTCATGTTAGCTAAGGAGTGGCATTGTTAGTTGAAATGGCAATGCAACTAAGGCTCTGTTTATATTCATGCGAAATTTCTGTTTTTGAGAAGATTACTGATTTTTCTGTGTATAGCGACACTCATTGTAGCTGAGCAGTTGCACTGTTAGTTGAAATGGCAATGCAACTAAGGCTCTCTTTATATTCATGCGAAATTTCCGTTTTTGAGAAGATTACTGATTTTTCTGTGTATACTGACACTCATGTTATCTGAGCAGTGGCATTGTTAGTTGAAATGGCAATGCAACTAAGGCTCTGTTTATATTCATGCGAAATTTCTGTTTTTGAGAAGATTACTGATTTTTCTGTGTGTACCGACACTCATGTTAGCTGAGCAGTGGCATTGTTAGTTGAAATGGCAGTGCAACTAAGGCTCTGTTTATATTCATGCGAAATTTCCGTTTTTGAGAAGATTACTGATTTTTCTGTGTATGCCGACACTCATGTTAGCTGAGCAGTGGCATTGCTAGTTGAAATGGCAATGCAACTAAGGCTCTGTTTATATTCATGCGAAATTTCCGTTTTTGAGAAGATTACTGATTTTTCTGTGTATACCGACACTCATGTTAGCTGAGCAGTGGTTGTCACCCCATAGTTGTTCTTTTGAAAGTATTTTCCATATTTGGTTCGCATTAAAATGTTTCCCCAAAATTATCTTCCGTTTTTTGTGGTGGCTTTGATGTGGTTAGAGATGATGGAAACAGATTTAGTGATTGGGGAATGTGGTTCTGTGTTGATTTCTGTAAGAGGTTTGAATGGAGGAGTTGGGGATAGGAAATGGTTTGTCTAAAGAACATGTAGAATATTTTACAGGAAAAAGGTTGTTTTTTGGATTGTCCAAAAAAGATTCAAGGATTGATCATCAAGTTTCTCTAGCAGCATGGAATATCAGAATCTAGTGAAATGTTTTATAGAAAAATTTTATGTTGAAAAAGAAAAATAAGACCTAAGTCTGTTAGAGATATGGGTTTTATAAAGAGGATTGAGGCTCGGTTTTGAGACAAACTGAGGTGTTGTTTCTTCTTTTTGTTTTGCCTCCCTCTTTGGGATCCTTCTTGGGTTGGAAAGTTAGGTTGTGGAAGATCTGGAATTATAAATGCCAAACACATAAATGGGATATTTGGGGTATTAGAGGCAGTCAATTCTAGTCGAGGCTTCATAACTTTTTGTGAGTCCTTTTTTGCAGTATAAGCCTTTAATATGCTGATTTCTAATTTGGTTGATTGTGAATAGTCCTTTTTTTAAAAATCTTTTTAATTTTCCCTTTCATTTTTAGGTTGATTGAAGGAGATTCATTCAACAAATTAGTGTGGTTACTCCTGTTCATTTCATAAACACCCTGATAGTGTGGTCACTTTGTGTTGCTTTTCTGTGAATTTAACTTGTGGTTATGCTATATCTTTTTGTGGAACACTTGGGTGAGGAGGACAAAATTTGGACATCGAATTTTTCGCTTTGAATTTTGTTATTGTCTATGCTAATCTGATGGAAGCCTCTATATGTGTTAAAGCACAAAGGGATCCCCAAGTCTTGTGATTTTCACACAAATGCGGACAAAAGGATAGGATGGTAAGGGCCTTAAAGCATGTGATTTTTATTATTTGTGACCATTACTTCTTTCCCCTTAACACCTAGGTTTCACACAAATGCGGACAAAAGGATAGGATGGTAAGGGCCTTAAAGCATGTGATTTTTATTATTTGTGATCATTACTTCTTTCCCCTTAACACCTAGGTTTCACTTAATGCTTCCCATATCCATTCTTGATATTCCTTATGCTGAATTGGTTAAATCCTTCCATTCCTGAAATTTTAAGTAATGTTTGCACAATTTGTTATTTGGTTCATGAGTTTTCTCAGTTCCACGACCTATTCTTCCTGGATTTGCTAAAACCTGTAGCTTAGGCTGATACATCTGTTACACTCTTCTGAATTTTTTGTAATGGTGCGACAATGGTCCTCATTGTCAGTATTGCTTTATGGTTGCTCTTCAATATCTTTGTTTGTTTATTCAATCCTTTGCAATGATCTTTCCGGTCAGGCTGAAGTCATGTTCTCCTCTCTTGTCTCACTTCTTGCTCTTGCTCTTATATGCCATTCTGGGTTTTGTGTGGATTTTCATATTTGCTGTCTCTGAATTATTCTGCAGTGCAGGGGAAAGATAATTAGTTTTTAGAGGATCTCAAAATGAATCTTATTGCCCCCTTTGGACTACCATAATGTAGGGGGTTGAGAAGAGATTGAGCCAACAAAGTACCTTGAACTTGCTATTATTTATGAGTCTACTGCGAGTGAGTTTTGACTTCTGATTTTGGTAATCTACTTTCACTTTGGTTTGAGTAATTATTGCCAATTTAGTTTTGTATCGATAATGTTTGTGTCCTTTCCTGAGGTTGGTTTTGATTTTGATTTTCCCTCATGTGATAAAGAAGTTTTCATTTCACTTTCTTGAGGTCCCTTAATATGTTGTTGGTCCTAACTAGTTAAATTTACTCAGTAATCATGCTTCTTGAAAAGAAAGTCTGGAAAACACGTTAAGAATCTTATCACTGTTTTTATACATAAAACCCATGAACCAATCACAAATACTTCTGCTTTCTGAACGTAAAGCTGGCAAAATCAAACTCGACCAAAACTGCAGGTGGGTGAAACCGGAAACATATTGTTGGCCAGAATGCAAAAAGCTCGTGTATTTACGTGGACTAATTTAAACGTGGAAATCTTTGTAGTGAAGGAATGGTTTAGAAAACTGGAGGTTAAACAATGGGAGGGAGGTGGATGTTTTCTTTATTGCTATGTTATTGTAGAATATTGCTCCATGTAATTTATTGATCTGGATAGAGCTGGTTAGTGCTTCAGGATTTGTTTTGGGGTATAGTGCAGTCAACTTTAGTGACTTGAGGGGAATTTAAGTTGATGAAAGTTATCGTACAGCATTGTGTGGGAAGAGTTGGTAGAGTTATTATGCATGTTGGATTTGTATGATCAGTAGTTTAGAGTCCATATTACTTTTTGTAGTTTTGATGTTTTGCAGTCCATATCTTGCTTCGGAATCGGGGCTTTTGATTGTCTCCCAGAGGGTCTTATTATGTTTTGATGGATATCTTTCACATTTTATATTGCTTTTAGGAACAAGACTCGAGATCTTGGTTTTGTTGGTACATTAAATTGTAACTCCACCTGCCAGTGGAGCCAAACTACACCACAATATGATATAACTGGAAACTTGTGGATCCATTGTTCTAAAAATTTAAGGTATAGATATCATTTTTTACGGAATTTGCAATTCAAGGTTATAGTGCAGATTGAATAGCCGTGGGCAGCCTGAGACAGCTTTTCCAATATGCTGAAAACAGCAGGGTGGTTGGTTTGCTGCGTTGAGAGAACAGAGTTGATGAAATCTGATCATGTTCGTAGAGAGTTGGACAACTGTGGTTAGATCCAATGCGAACTGTCTCCTTTTGGACTTACCATGGTAAAACATTTCCAATATAATCTTTCCTGTCTAACATTTCCAATATGTTTGATTTCTTGTGTCTTTATTCTTCTTTGGTTTTCTTTGTTACCTGACATATTTTGCCAATGGCTTGAAGATAAATACGTAGCTTGATTAATATACTAGCTATCAAATGAAGCTTGTTGCAATGGCAATTTGATCTCCAATGCTTTAGGCCTGCTCATATAGTGTCTTATGGGACGAAATAATAATTGGACAATGGTCCCAGAATCAGTGTCTTCGAGTTCCCTACCGCTTTTATAGTGGATTGATTACAAAAAGTCTCAGGAGGCTCCGCAGACTCAAAACTCAAAAGGTAAATTGGAACTCTTTTTATCCATTTTCGTTTATGTTGCTCTGGATAAAGTCAGCATCCAGCTGTTTAATTTGTTTCAACAAGGACGAAGATGATGATATTGCTTTTGTTATGGCCTCCTGCGTTTTAAACTAAACTCAGCGGTACTTAGAAGAACGATGCTTCTTTGTTTCCAATAGTGGAGAATGAATTAAACTGTTGAACTACAACTATGACTTAGGCACACCTTGGGTAGGAACAAACAAGGAGAACTCTCAAAAAGGTGCAGAGGCAAGTAAAGATTACAACCAGGAGTTTAGGATCTAAATGTTCGGGACATAGGCTCCACTAGTGAAGGAATCTTATTATTAGCCAGGAATAACATCATTTACACGTATCAACAGATTTTGTGGTTTTCTTCCTCGAAAATATGGAACGTCTTTGCTACATCTCAGAAAGAGGGGTCACAAGTATTGGTGAAGCAATCATAATAAGAAGGAATTTGGATATCTAATGGTGTCTCAGAAGGCCATGTTTTGTAAAAAGATAAGACAAATGTGACTTATCTGCGCAGGCTTTGGGAGTATGCCAGGGTGGCGACCTTCTGAGCCTCCAGCTTGGCAGATCCCTGCGCCTGCAATACAAAAGCATTTCCAAAGCTTGTGTTGTACAATTTGCTAGTCAGTATGCGTCGAAAGGAGTTTTGTTTTTAGCCTTGTATGTCATCAGGAAGGATTGAGCTTTTATTTTCTTTTTTCGTCTATTTTCAGTTCTTTGTATTAGGAAAAAGGTTAATATAGAGGTTTGTGTTTGATCTTTTATCAAATATACTAACTTTGATATTATTATATTTAGTCAAATTGCAGCATGTGTACATGTTATTGAGTTAACGTCAATTTAATTATGGTTCGAAAATAACATATCAAGAAGATTTGTAATTAAATAAGGAAGCTAGTCGGTACCAATTAAATGACATGCATAAATTATATTAGATAATTTGACAATTAATAATTGAAGTATTATTGTTTGTTATTAGATAACATGAAGAAATTAATTTCTTTAATGTATTTAAATATGAGGGGATGATTTCATAAAATATTAAACAATGTAGACCTTTATAATGCTTTCCTTCTTGAAACAGGATATTCGTACCAAACCTTCCAAGGCTTCTGGTGATGGTGAGAGGTTATTTGAATGCTTTTCTCAAAGGTAAAAGATGGTGAGTGGCCCATCCTGACCCTACTCTTTTGGGCCCAAAGAACTGTAAAGAGCAAGAAATTGCTACATCTGTTAGGTGATATAGATGGGAAACTAAGAAAAAGAAGGAAAGAAAAGGGGAGGCCGGATGCTACTTTTTTCCATTAGGTTTAAATGAGCCTAGAGGAAAAAGGACCCAAGATGTTATCGTCAGTTGAAAAATGGGGAGAAAAGGAGTGGGAAAGAGAAGAAGGAAACGAGGCTGTTTAGGTTTCTTATTTGGACTAATAAACCAACATTAATCACATCCAAAAGCTATTCTTTCTTCCCATTCACGGATGTCTCTTGGGTATTATTCCAGGTACAATCCGTTCTTCACATGTAAGTAACTACTTCTCTGTGAGCAAATGGAGTATATTAAATTCTTTAAATTTGCAGTACTTTCTTATGATTTTCTTCTATGATTTCGTGTTCTTTTGTTGGAAAATGTGGACTTTTTTTCTTTTCTTTTCTTGATTTAGTTATGGACAAGTGTCAAAAGGATCAGTTTCGTGTCGATAAGATCTCACTCATAAAATGTGACGCAAATGGCTTGAGTTTCAGTTTAGTGTTAGATGTCTTTTCCATATTTTGAGGGTTCTTGGTTTGGAATAGGAAGAAAAGCAATCCCAATCGCTCCTACTTTCTTCTATCACTAATCCAATATGTTCCAAACACTTTTCATCCCTAACTTTTTGCTGTTGCTGGGTCCGAACAGATATCATGACGTGAGCCTACAAGCACCCCTGTTCAAAGAGTTGCCAAATTGAAGCATGGTCTCTTGCTTTTCCTTGCATTCAACATGGAAGTCCCTCTGAAGTACTGTTCATAGTTCAACCTGCTCGCAATAACATACCATACGCTGGTCATTGCTGCTCCGTTGCTGAGAACTGTTAAGATCCTATGATTTGAAAGAGATGAAAGAGAAGAAAGAGTTATTTTAGCTAACAACATCCATTTTAGCAGAGCATGTCCACTTCAGAGCGCAGCCATTTTTCTAGGATTATCACTGGCCAATTCCGATCTTTTGTTGTAATATTTCCTTTTATCTTAACCATTGGCTCAGGATGTAAGGACTCGAGAACTTCACATTTCTAAAGCCATGCACTCTTCATTGTTGTAAATCATATGACAATAAGAACTACGATCAAGTACAAACAGAGTTCAATAATTCTTTTGCTAGCACATAATTGCAGTAGCAATAAGCTATGCTAATTCTCAAGGAGAAGCCCGAGTCTAATGTGTTTCTTCTAAACCTCCACATTGTCTTCAGGAGGCTTAAAATACTGGCTGTGAAACGAGTGCAAACTCTGTACCAAAGAAGAACCGAAAGGCATCTAACCATTACTAGTATGCTCTAAATTAAACCGGAAACTTACACAAAACATCACAATAAAGAACAATTCAATCCATAGAACCCCAATTTATCCCGTTAATATTGAAGGAAAATGTATATAGTAGTAAGCTTCTCCACCTAAGCTGTGAAGGAAATGAGGGGAGGGATTCATTCTGTAGGGATGCTGGTGAATGTATTGGGGCAGAAATCAGGTTCTTGTTCTGAATGCCTGCAATAATAATAAGAGAATCATCTTTCAGGCACAGGTTGATCTCAGGCCAAACAGAGCATAAAGTTGCTTCAGCTGCTACTGCGTGGCACCTCCCATCCATGCATGGAGATGCATAGCTTTGTCGTCCCTGCATACTCCTGCACTACATAGAGTTTTTATTTTTTATTTTTATTTTTATTTTTATTTTTATTTTTATTTTATGATCTGTAAGTATGAGGTTTTTTGAAATCATATAGGTATGGGTATTATTTAATGAGTCATTATAGTAATTCAATGAAGAGAGAGTCGATAGAGAAGAAAAATGTTGATATATGAAATCCCACATAGCCATAAATTATTGTTATGTGAGTTTAAAGGTTGGTTTATCTTTAGCTATATGAAATTCTTGATTTCTTGGAAATTATTATTTATGTATTTGCTACATGACTTGTAAATCCTCCACACAATTATATGAAAACCCTGTTAATCTCCCAACACAGATTTCATAACTAGAGGATTAGAGAGAAGGATGCATATCTAGGTATCTTGTTCTACTACGTCCGTGGTATTTCATTTCTTTCTTCCATTTTTTTTTATTAAATTACAATATGTCTCACTTGAGTCTTGATTCTAGACGTCATACTTTTTGTTGGTACTTATTGGATTGGGTTAGGTTTGCGAGTCAATTTTCAAATTCTCTTTTTGACATTAAACATTAAAAATGAAAAATGGGCTTAAGATATTAAACATTAAAAATGGTAACTGATAAAATTTCTCTGAACATAATATTTGTTTCTAATATCCCTGAAGACAAAATGTTAGGTGTTTAGAGTAAAAATTAGTGAGAGCAAACATGTAAACTAACTATAATATTTTTGTTATGGGTAGTTAATAAGTTTTCTTAATAATATCCAGTTAAGATTCCCTTGGGTGTTACTATATAAGGGAATACTATTGCAAAATCTAGTATAATGGACATAGAAAGAGAGAGATTCCATTTAGTATAATGAATACAAATAGAGAGAGATAGAGAGACAAATAGATACAGAGAGAAAATAAAAATTTTCTGAATGTATGGTAATTACTCTTCCATTATAATAAAAAGATTGCTATTGTGAGACGTTGGGAAAATACCCTAAGTCATGTAAATTCTGTGTCTATTTCCTTTCATTCTGTGTGTGTGTGTATTTGAGATAGTGAGTGTTTCGAATTACTTGTGAATTGTCACTTTTGATCCAAAGAATATTAGATATAAAGAAAGAGCAATAGATGCAAAGGAGATATAAAGATGGTCCAAGAAGATAGATGAAAAGACTTAACACATAGATTGTGTCAAGCAATCCTTCGCAAAAAGCTTCTGCTATTCTATTTTTCCCCTCTCTTCTTT
Organism: Casuarina cunninghamiana; assembly: GCA_028551485.1. Classification (NCBI taxonomy): domain Eukaryota; kingdom Viridiplantae; phylum Streptophyta; class Magnoliopsida; order Fagales; family Casuarinaceae; genus Casuarina; species Casuarina cunninghamiana. The sequence goes on along the minus strand of CM052363.1, from coordinate 6,371,018 downwards.
GTTCTGGTTGTGGTCGCCGTTGTTTTCCCTTCACTGACACCATTTTCACTGCAGAATCCAGCTTTCCTCAACACAGGTTCTGCGTCTCACAAACCAGTCCGCTCTCTTTCTTTTCCTCCTGATGACGACCTTGCCTCTCTCACAAGATAACTATCAACCTCGGACTCTAAATTCAACAAAGAAACCTCTAATTCCATCTTCATGGATGTAACTCAATAGCGTATAATGTGGGATTGCTCAACTTTCTGTCTCGTTAATTACCGGTGGCTGAATCTACCTAAATCCTCACCTAAATGCAGCAGTTGAAAGAGTAAAAACTGAACTCAACTTGGGGTGCAGTCAGTGGATTGTATTAGACGTAAACAATCCTATCTAATGCTGACCATCCTTAACTAAAAATCTGGATTTTAGCTATTAAATTTTCTACACTTCCCCGAAGTAATGAACCACTGATGCCACACTTTTTCTCCCGTCCGACATCATTTGATCTTACACGGCAAGAACTGTGAGAGAATCCAAGAATGTATTTTCCAAACATACGGTAGAAATGGCGGTGACATGGTTGACTTTGCAGTGCTACAAAAAGGTCAAAGTATGGATTACACTGCTATCTTACAAGAAAAAGAATTAGTTTTAAAACCATTGGCTCTTGGTATACTCTGATCTTATGTTAAATCATTAATTATTCAAAAAAAATTATTTCATCAGGAATGTATTCGATAAGTTAGTCAATCTTGTTATATTTTCTTGCTTTTGGGTTTTTTATTTAGAATTTTTTTTTTCTAATATTAGGTAAAAAGGGATAAGGTGTGAGGAATTTAAGTGCCAAATTTGAGATATCTTCAGTCCTAAGTGACATGAGTTTTAATGGATATGATAACATTTAAAGATGTTATGAGTAAATAATAAGAATGTAACATAGTATATCTTAATTGGTAGCCATAGATATATATCATTTTGAGAGCTGTTTATTTATTAATAATTGAAAAAGCTTCGTTGAATATAATATGAAATTATCAATTATTTTAAAATTGTTATTCAGATGAACCATATATTTCATAAGAATGGATTGATGTACGATTTGGCTGCTATAGTTCCAAAATAAACTTGAAAGGATAAAAGAAAGATCAATATGTGTCAAAAAATTCAATACAATTAACACTCCCATAGGAAAAGGTTTACATGAACTTTATACATCTGTATAGACTTCTCAGCAGTCGGGAAGTAAATGCACAAATCTAACTTAAAAAATAATAATGAATGAACCAATCTATTTCCTTTAAGGAACTCATTTTTTTTATTCTTCTGGGAAAACAAAGACGCCCTACCATGACAATGGCGAAGCTGATGAGGATGTCAACCTGCAAACAGAAGGAAAATGTTAAGAGTCTTCAAAAAGGGGAAGAAGTATAAAATAAAAGCAAAAGGTTAACATATTGATGAAATTATAAAGGAAACGACATAAAATATTGTTTAAGTGCAGAACCTACTCCAACATATCTTTCCAGTAGGAGTCGCTTGTTTCATCATCCATGAGTTTCTTCCAATCGTCAAAGATGGTGGAGGTCGTTGAATGGGTGGAGAACTGGTTTGGCTCAGTCTTGGTTTCCTCTTTCTTGACAGCGTCCGTCCCTGGAGAGGCAGCTTCCAGAGCCGGCAATGGGTTCTCTGTAGGGTTCTCATACAGTGAACTGCTCGAGCTGGTGTGTTGGCCTCCAAGGTTTTTCTGGCTCAATCCGCCTTCAAATCCCATCCATGGATTGGAAGTATTCTGGAAGTTTCCGGGGGCTTGAGGAGATTCCAGTACTACTTGTGGGTTCATATTTTCCAGACCTGTTAAGAACGGCTCCTTGTTGTAGACTGGGCTTCTCCGATTGACAAGTCCTTGAAATGGGTTAAGATTTCTGTTTCCCAACAGACCAGTGTTCTCCATATTAAGAAGTGTGCTTGTATTTACAACCTGCAAAAGGTTTTGCAGCAGTTGGAGTCTCGCCAGGTGAGAAGCATCTGCCTGTAAACCAAGAAGATTGCTCCAAGGATTTGTTAAGTTTGCAGTACCAAGCAACTGTGAAAGATTCATAAGGTGATTGAAATCTGTTCGTGGCTTGTGGGTGGTTGGATCAATACCCATTTGAAGGAGTTTCTTCCTTAAATGAGTGTTCCAGTAGTTCTTGATTTCATTGTCAGTCCTTCCTGGAAGTTGGGTTGCAATCCTCGACCACCTGCAACAACAATAACCGATGTCAGTCAAATTACTCGCAAAGTTTCAAGAACTTCAATCCAACAAACCAAGAGGAGTTAATACTTGTTTCCGAGAACCGAATGAAGGTTGATGATCTTTTGCTCTTCTTCATCAGAGAACCCGCCTCTCCTAATATCTGGCCTCAAGTAGTTCGTCCACCTTAATCTGCAACTCTTCCCGCACCTATTCAAGCCGGCATGCTGCGGGAGAGCCTTCCAACTTCCAAGACCATGTGCAGTAATATAATCAATAAGCCTCTGATCTTCCTCCGGCGTCCATGGCCCTTTCTTCAAACTGTTTTCATCGGAAGATGGGGACCGAACCATTGATGACAAAGTGTTAATTGAAGTAGATGAGAGTAGAGATGGAGTTCAAAGCTTGTAGTTCCAGAAATCTAGCAGATGCAGGCTGGTTTTATAGACTGGGAAGGGATCTGACTCAAGCGGTGATGTCATATCATTCTTTGTTTTCCTATGATATTGGTAGCTTCCATGAACACGGCAATGAGAGGGAAGACACCTAGCAACTGTTTTGTCTATTTTGTGTTAAGGAAAGAAGCACGTCGGCAAATGACTTGCAACAAAATCAGCATTAGGTGGTGCAGGTGTCATATTATTTAGGCAGTAATTGTACCGAGGTTTCGTAGAGCACATCTGTTTTGAAAGTCACCACTATGATTTCCATTGAATATACAACGATGACGCCATACTTCAACAAAAAGCTTACAATGCCTGACCGAATGCGGTATTACATAATCAGGAACGTGTAAAAACTCCTTTGTTTACAGCTAAAGGCTGTCTAGACCATACTTTCCCCAAATGTCAGACAGCGTAGTTATCACATTTTTAACCGGCAGAACACGTGAAAGAGTATTCCAGTATTGTTCTGGTGATACATTTGATTTGATATGGGATCTCCGACTGGGGATGAAAAGCAGGAAATGAATGATATAATAAGCTACTTCTTAATGTGTATAAGATGAAAGTCTTATATCAAATATATGATCAATTATAGTAAAGCTTAAATAAATGAAATGTCATTTTAATTTTTGAACTAACTTTTAGATAAAATCTTAAAGTCTTTTAAAATAGTATTAAAACTCAAGTTGAATCTATTATATTTCATGCAATCTTGAATCCAATGTCGCTCTACATGCAAGCCTTGCATATGTACAAGATGAAAGTTACATATCAAGTATGCAATCCTTTATAATAAAAGTTAAATGAAGAAAAATATTCCTTCAACTTTTAATTTAATTTTTGAGTTAAGTCTCTAGGTTTTCTAACAATTAAGACAATACCCTTTGGTGATTAACAAATGATGACCAATTTTAGGAGGCATGCCCAAAAACAATCTACTCAAAAACATACTTTGAAGCTAGTTGCAGACACAAAATTATGTACCGCATAAGAAGCCTATTGTTTTTACTTATATTTTCTGGTCAATGTATACACCATTTTCTCTGAATACATTTGAAAATGACTTAATGTAGAACGTTATTCTTATTCTGGTAAACCAGAAAACTTAGAATGTATTGATCACTACAAAACATGGTCACTGTTCTTTATTTCTGATGTATGGTTTCATCATGAAATATTCTTTGTGGTAGTCTGAAGGAGTCCTGAATGAGGTGGCGTCCAATATCATTATAATGTGATTATTATAAGCTGCTTCTTTTCATTCTTCAAACGCGGTCTTCCAGTACTCATGTTCTCATCGTAATGGTCATCATTTTTGGCATTTTCTTGTTATTTTGACACTTTCAAATTGCAGGTGTGTTATTTGAATTTTTGTGTAATTAGTTAAAAGGTACAGAAGAACATAATAAAACAAAGTAGTCTCTAACTGCTCTACCAATGTTTCTGCTGTATTTGTTTATCATTCATTCACCAAAATTTCTTCGTCAACCCTTTGAAAGCCAAGAAGCAGATTTAAGTTTTCCAATAGAGTTGAGTTTCATCGGATTGAACGCAAAAGACATAAAAAAGAAGAAGAAGAGAAAACAACAAAGTATACAAGAGCGTAAGCATGCGAAAAAAGGATCAACAGCAACACGTTCAAAGCATATAGGTTGCCAACCTGTAAAGAAAATATGCACATGAATTGTGAGTCAGGGAAAACTATACGAAAGCCTGGTCAATTTTTAAAAAGTAACTTAATTTGTATATTAACCTTGGTGCTCTCTTTAACAAAGATGCCTAAACATGCTTGGTATTCACCAAGTCAACTTACAATGGTCTCCAAAGCCATGCATTATTGAACTATAATCATCACTGACAACATATTTGAAAGTCTCAAATGATAATTGTGAATACCATGCCTAATACTACTGTTTTCACTTTTTTCTTTAAAACTAGTTATTAAGAGAAGGCGATACTCTCATATATACAGATGATATTAAGTCAAAATAGTGATAATATAAAACAATTACGATTTTTAACACTTCCTATTTCTTTGAACATGGAGAATTTACAAGAACATAATTTATTAGTGATGACTACAAGCAAAGGGTATTGCACTTGAACTTAGATTATTAAAAAATAAAATATTTTTAACATAAAGAAAATGTCAAATTAACATATAAATAATATGAAATAAACGTATTTTGGTAATGATATTAGCATTGCGTGTTAAGCAATTGTATTATAAGACTTTTTTTTTTTTTTTAGTTAAGCAAAGAGGGTACGAGAAATAGGTGTCAAACTTAAAATCTTTTGCGTAAAAGAGGTCTTAAATTGTTAGTGGCTCTACTGAACTACTAGTGAATTTGTCAATTGTATTACAAGTTAGGATTAACATTACGTTAGAGTTGTGGCAGAAAGCACACTTTTATTGACTTTGAGGTTAATATTTCCTCCGCTGTGAATGTAGGCGGAAAACGTGCTCCTCGACCTCGGACCAATATATGCATATATTATGGATCTCTTTGTTAGAGCATACTTCGACCTTCCTAAAACCTTTGACATTTCTTCGAACCTTCGTTGGTACTCAACTCGTAATATTCTCAAGAGTTGTCATACGGTTTTCAAACAGTGGCATCACCCCTATACCACCGGTCAGGGGCTCAGAAAACGACAGTAAGAAATGCCAGAGGGTTTTTCAACTCACTGACCTCATTGGCTTCGTTGACAAGGCTACTGCATGGGGACTTCGAATAAAAAACCAATAAGAAAGTATGGTGAATGAACCAGACAGCCCATTTTCAGCAAATCTGGTGAAAAGTTGTGAGCCTTACTTATCAAACTTGGTTTCCTTGCATTAGCTTCTTGGACTGCTGTGACCATTTTCAGTCGATGATAACAAGAAGTAGGAGAAACATAGAAAATTGAAGAAAGAAATAACGAAATCGATCTTAACACGTTTGGCATCCAAGAAACTTCCGGAAAGTTGTGTTTCCTGGGGAGTGTTTGGTACGGATAATTTCAATGAAATGGCTGTTTGTGATTGGTCTTAACGGTATAAGATAAAAGATTAGTCACTTTTCTTGGAGAAGTGAACAAGACAACATCCTTTTCTTATGGTGTGATTTTCATTGATGCCATAAACGCGTTTCCCTAGTTAAATCCAGGATTAGTTAACCATAAAGTTATCAATTTCTTTATTTTAATCTTTGGAGTTCATGTTCAATGTCCTGTTTGAAATATCTACCACCTAATTGTTTAAATATTTAGATTTAGCATCTAACCATGTTTTAGATTTAGAATCTTTGTTGGCAACTTTTTCTTATTAAGGCATGGAAGAGATCTAACAAGATCTTCTTGAAGACTATGATCATAAGAAGACTAGATCCTAAGTTCAATGTATGCTTATTTCTTTTTTCTCAATAAACAATATTACTGTTAACAAAATAAATTATTCTACATTGTCAAGACATGTAACTGAAGGTTTGTTTAAATTAAAGAAATTTCCTCTTACTCTTGAGGTAATCTTTGAATTGAGCTTTAAATCTTTTAAGTAATTTAAATATCTTAACATTACTTAATATCATATGAAATTTTGATTGCAAAACTTCTATATGGCAATATGCTTAACAAAATTCTGCAATGATAATCAAGATTAGTGGCTCATATATTATTATCCTTGTGGAAAATGGGAGTAGTTTCTGTACAGTAAACCTAAAAAGGGGTAACAAGAAGAAGGAAAAGAAAAGTCAAGGAGAAGCCTGCCGTCTGTCTTCAAGATGCGGGTAATACTTACTTTCTAAGGAGGTGCAGTCTTTGTACCGAACAACAACCGAAACTCAGCTAACCATTGGCCGTGAACGTTGACTAGACTCGGAGAAAACACCCAAAATTACCTTGAAGAACAACAAGGTTCATTAAGTCCGAAAAACAGTATTCCTTTTTTCTGGAAAATTTTCTTTATATCAAAAAATTATAATATAAAATAATTCAATTGATATTGATTAGTTAGGCTCAAAACAATTATAGAGCTCCTACAAATTTTTATTACAATTGATAAGCCTTGTGCCTCTAATTGATAAGATTTTACCATTTACATACTTCTTGATCTTAGTAATAATTTTTGTGCTCTTTAAACTTTGGCCATCGAGTTTTCTTTCATTGATTTTGTCTAAGATGTACTAAATTGTAACTTTAAAGAATACACTCAATAAAGATTTTGTTGTTTATAACTTTAATCATCTAACTCACTTTATTTCTTTATTATTAACGTTAGAATGCCTCAAGGTTAAAGTTCATGACAAGCAATAACGTTCTATATATAAATTGAGAAACGCTATCTTCGAAATAGTGGCGGAGGTGACTAATGGAGGTGTTAAATGGAGGAAGAGGCTAAAGTGGTTGGGTTCTATAGGTAGGAAGAAGTAACTTTTTTTTTTTTTGGATGAATATGCAAATTTATTCATTTAAGAACAAAATAATACAAAAGTTTAGGGATATATTTCAATATTACAATTTATCTACAAGAAAATTGAGTTAGAAAAACTTTAGTTATGACATAACTAAACATTCACTTAAGAGGATTTAATGTTCTTAACTAGAGATATTCCTCTACATATTACTTTTTTTATTTTAGCTAACAAAATTGGCATTTCCACATTCTTATTTTAAAAATATTTATCAAGCATATAATAAGTACATGTTTAAAAAAAAAGTTTAAGAAGTTTTATAATTAAATCATTTTTTTAGTGGTTTTAATAATTTATTGTAACTCAGAGTTCTAGTTGTTGAAGATTATATAAAGGCCTTGTTATACAAAGATACTTCCCTAAACTTACCATGCCCCCTTTGAGAAGGGGTAAGTTTTGTCAAAAACTAAAAGAATAAAAAATTGAAATGCATAATTGAAGGAAGGATGATGAATTAAATCTATATTGAAGAACAATTATACAAACTAATCAAGAATTTATCTATAATATGTGATATTTTCAATGTTAAACCTATTATTAAGAACAAAAGTTCTATGTGAGAAAAATATGATCCTTGTGCAATATTTATAAGTAAAAATTATTCCTCTAACTTTTGAATTAATTTTTAAGTTGAACTTCAAGCTTTCTAATTTAATATTGTAACCCAATTTTATTTCTTGCAATTCTCTTTCAACTTTGAAACTATCAAATACATTTCATATGTGAAAACACTCATTTTACCTTATTCAACATCGTGCGCAATGTATGTTCAATGTACATTGAAAAAAATCATTAGACAATAATTAAGTCTAAAAATTATTTCTCCAACTCATAAGTTAAATTTTTGTTGAACTTTAGACTTTCTAATACCTATTTCAAAATAAAATACTATTTTAATTGATTGTAACTACTTCAACCACTAATGCAAATAATGATCCCCGACTACTCGGGCTTCATTCTATGAATGATTTCCAGTCAATTACAACGGATGGCAATGAATTCTTCCTCTCAATTCTCGGCTTCCAAACAGGTTTCCATTGACCAAGCTCGACCTGTTCATCACGTGATGCCTCTCTATTAACGTGAGAAACGAAATTTTTTAAGCTTTTTAACTTGACTGTGTCCTTCCACGTTAATCCATGTCATTTTGTTTGCGAATCAGACAACTATTTTAAGAAACACGAGGAGCCTCGGATGAATCAGAAATTAAAAGGATGAGTTCCTTCGCTGTTCCTTCCCAGCATTCATGCACTTGTTTTCTGGCTGTCTCATTGTAGGTCACTTATTTAAATGATTCATTAGAAAACATTTAGTAACACTCTTGTCGTTAATCTTTAAAAAAAAAAAAAAAGCGCAGATCTTTGTCGTTAATTCCCAGAGAAGTGAAAGGAGATAAGTCTCCACGAATCCTTGTTCTGCAAGAAAATTACATATTTTTCTTGATACTTATGGAAGAAAAACTGTGATTTGAGTTAGAGTTTACCAACTTGAGATTCTAAACTCAACAAAGAAATCTTGAACCTAATCTTCATGGGTATAACCCAATAGCGTATAAGGTGGGATTGTTTAAATACTGGTCACTGATTCTACCAAAGTCCTTAGCTAAATGTAGCAGTTAAAAGAGTAAAAACGAACTCATATTGTGTAGCTTGTAATTGATGCATCCTGGTTTACGTAGTCAAAGGCTTGTATTAGACGTAAACAACATTATTATAGTCCCACTACGCGTAACTAATAATCTGGCGTTTAGCTACTTGACTTTATACGATGCCCCCCAATAATGACTCGCAAATAGCATTATTTTCTCCTTCGTTGGTCATTCGATGTTACACTTAGAGACAGCAAGAGGATATTTTCCTCAGATATGGTGGAAATGGCAGTGACATGTCTGACTTTACCATGCTACGAAAAGGTCAATGTCTTAATTGACATGGTGTCCTATTAGAGACAATCTTAGTTCTAAGCCTATGGGTTTTCGCCAAAAACCTTCCACATCATTTTCAAATCGTAATTTTCTTGTTGAAAATCACTTAAAATCACTTTCAAGTGTTAGGGTTTTGATTAAGATTGATGTTTTGATGTTATGTTATCAATTATTTCAGAAGTTTTACTTCATGAAAAAGATGAAATTGATCATTTCATTGCTGTCATGGCCAAGCCTAACTCTTTTATTTGTCAATAAAAGTCTAGCTCAATTGGGAACAAGCACTATTTAGGACATTTTGATCCCCATGTTTGATACTGTGTATGTTTATATGTGTAGGGGGTGTTTTTATATATATCAAAGTAGAGACCTTAGGTGTGTGGAAGTATGCGTGGTTGTTAATTCATGACTTGCTTTAAACGGATCATCTAATGTAACAAAACGTGGGTACTTCTTAGAATATCTTGGTATGTGATTTGAATGTTACAATTTGCTAAGGAAACTTGACCATGAGTTTAAAGTAGAGAGAAGAATCAACTGTTCATAAAAAAAGATAGTATGGAAGTACATTAGAAGATTCAATATACTGAATTCTGTGCAAAGAAGAAGTACACATGAATCTCATCAACCTGTGTATAGATAGCTTGACGACAGAAAAGTAAATAAAAAAGATCTCATGTGCAAAAATAATCTTGGATGAACGATCATATTTCCTAGGAGGAACCCATGGTTTTCATACTTCGGGGAAAACAAAAGAGCTCAACCGTGGCATTGGCGACGGTGCCGGCGATGTTAACCTGAAAAGAAAAAGGAAATGTGAAAACGCAGTCAGAGAAAAGTGGAAGAATTATACATCACATGCAGCATTCTGATATCTATATACCAGTAAGGATAAAGAAGAAAAGAAGCTTCCAGCAAATCAATAAATAAACAATTTGAGTCGAGAACCTACTCCAACATATCTTTCCAGCAGAAGTCACTTTCATCCCCATCCATGAGCTTGTCCCAATCATCACAGAAGGTGGAGGCAGCTGAATGGGCGGAGAAGTGGTTTGGGTCAATCTTGCTTTCCATTTGGTTGACAGTGTGAAGCCCAGGAGAGCCAGGAACCAACGCAGGCAATGGGTTCTCTGTAGGGTTCTCACTTGGCGAGCTGCTTAAGCTGCTGTCTTTGATGCCAAGGATTTCTGGACTCAATCCGCCTTCAAATCCTGCCCACGTAGTGGCAGTACCCCGGGAGATGTCGGGGGCTTGCGGGATCATTGCTGCTGCCAGGTCCATGCTATTAAGTGCTGGTGCTCCATTGACAAGTCCTTGAAATGGTTTGAGATTTTGGTTTCCTAGCAGACGAGCGTTTTCCATGTTAAGAAGAGTGCTTGTGTTGACAACCTGTAAAAGATTTTGTAGCAGTTGGATTCTCGCCAGGGGAGAGGTATCTGCCTGTGACCTAAGAGCATTACTCCAAGGATTCGCTAAATTTCCAAAATTTGCAGCACCAACCAACTGAGAAAGATTCATGAAGTGATTGAGATCGGTTCTTGGCTTGTGGGTGGATGGGTCAAGACCCATTCCAAGGAGTTTCTTCCTTAGATGAGTGTTCCAGTAGTTCTTAATTTCATTGTCAGTCCGCCCTGGAAGCTGGGTTGCAATCCTAGACCACCTGCAACAACAATAATTCAAATTATAAGCGAAGTCTTACAACTAAAAAGAGTTCCAATCTAACAAGAAGGCAACAAGAAGTGTACCTGTTTCCAAGAACCGCATGAAGGTTGACGATCTTCCGCTCTTCTTCCTCAGAGAACCTGCCTCTCTTAATGTCTGGCTTCAGATAATTAGTCCACCTCAATCTGCAACTTTTTCCACACCTGTTTAAGCCGGCATGCTTGGGGAGAGCTTTCCAAACTCCATGCCCATGTGTGTTTATGTAATCAATGAGCTTCTGATCTTCCTCCGGTGTCCATGGCCCTTTCTTCAAACCGCTCTCATCAGAAGATGGGGACCGACCCATTGTACAGAAAAGTGGTAATCTAAGCAGATGAGAGTTGGGATGAAGTTGAACGGTAGTAGGTTAGAAATCTTGCTAAAGCCTGCTGGTTTTATAGGTGGGTGGGATGGGAGATATGATTCAAGTAATGATGTCACTCTCATTCTTGCTTTTCATAAGATATTCGTAGCTTCCAAGAGCACGGCAATGAGAGGAGACTACCTGGCGATCATCTTGGTCATTTTGAGCAAAGGGAAGCAGCACATTAGCGAATGAATTGTGCCAAAATCAAGGTTAGGTAATGCACAACTGTTTTGAAAGGCACTGCTTTGATTTCATTTTAATATACAACAATGACGCCACATTTAACGAAAAGCATACAACACCTGATGGGGCGTGATGCAGTGGGAAGCATGTGTGCAATCCTTTGTTGTTATGGAAACTATGCTTTCTCCAAATTTGAGATGAAGGAATTATTACATAATTTATGCAAACCTTTTATGATATTTTAATCTATTAGAGTGTGAGGGTTAATTCTAAAATTTGAAGGCATTAAGTGAAAATACCTTGTCAAGCTAAAAGGTTACAAAATGGAGGTCTATCCTTAATTCTTATACTATATCAAAAAGTAGGATAGTGAGAGGGAAAAAGGGGGAAAGCATGAGTATGAGTAAATTAATTGAATATATTGCAATACATTTTGTACAATGTTGCATCTACATTTTCAAGCATGATTCCTAACCTATACAAGGAAACTAAATATTACGTTGATTTACAATTCTTATCAATATAATTACAAGGCTAATTCTAGTAGCATATCAATATTTTCCTATATTCATTAACATACTAACTACATAATTAGTGAGAAATCCTGTAAGTTACTGTAAAAAGGGGTTCTTGAAGCTATAGATTCCCCATGGCAGTACATGCTGAAGTATGAGAAGCATAGGAATTGATTGCAGCAGTATAATTGTTTTTAATTCACTTGGTAGTTTAACATTCTAGATTTTTCTGTCATGAGATATTTCTTAAGATGATATCATTCAAGTGATTAACAAATGATTAATTATTTGCTGTCGACGAAAGAGTACAAATCTTAGCACGCATGCTCGATACAATCTTCTTGTTAAGTATACTTAGAAACCTCCTACAGACAGCACCTGATATACTGAACAAAAGCCTGCTGTTTTTATGTATATCTCTTAGTTGCGATGCGTTTCATTTTCTTCGAATACATGTCCAATGTATTTGTCACATTGTCATTAGGCCTGAAATTAGGTCTTTAGTTACAAATTGACAATCTCGGAAAGTATACAATTTGTTTAACCACTGCCAAACATGGTCATTATTTCTTGTTTTTCATTATTAGGTTGTTAACAAAATCTGGTTCTTTTAGTACTTGAGAACATTTTAATAAAGCTAATAATCTCACCATTTTTGTCATTTTCTTATTATTTTGACAATTTGAAATCGTAGTGCTTATGTAAACTTCTTGTATAATACTTAAAAAAGGGAATGATAAATCATTTTTAAAAAGTAGTCTCTAACTGCTCCACCAATTTTTCTATTCAGTTGTTGATCATCCATTTACCAAGCCATTTTCTTCAACCTCTTGTAGGCCAAGTAGCATATTAATTATTTTACTCAAAGTTAAATTTGTATACAAAAGGCTTACAAAATGCAAAACAAGTGATAAGAATCAACCACGGGGAAGTAACATGCTCGAAACATTGACCTCAGGCACTCATCTATTTAAACATACTGCAGATTTGACTGTTTAATTTTTATGCTCATATCCTTTAACCCAAACCAACCATTTACCAAACTACGAACAACATTGACAACAAACTTTGAAAAGTTGTGAACAGAAGCTGAGAATAACATTAGCAACACTGCTATACCTTATGAAAAGCACAAGTGGGATACATATCTAAGAGGAATCAGGATTATTATCATATTTCTGAATGGTGAAGGCTTTCTTCTACGCTACGTTAGATTCGTTGTAGTCTACCTTCTAGTGGGATTTGTAAAATAAAGTCACTTTGGCCTCTGACCAATTTAATGGGTATCCATGCTCGACACGTGGTAAAATCTTGACATTTGACAGAATCTTAGTAGGTGCTTGCCTTGTCGTTTGTTAGTTCAAGCGTTTACATGCGCTCTTCAAAGAGGGTGACATCATAGATCGAGCATGTCAAGGGGCAGGGAAGAAGACAGTAGGAAATGCCAGAGGATTTTTCAACTTTCTTACCTCATTAGCTTCATCGACAAGCGTATTACCTGAAAACTTCGAATAAAAAACCAGAAAGAAAGCAGGAAACTGCCCTGTTGACTCTAAAAATCATGAAGTTTCCGAGCTTTACTTATCAAACTTGGTTTTCTTTCATGAGGTTCTTGGATTGCTGCGATCATGGATTAACACTTCTTTATGTTTTTTAATTTCGATGATAACGAGAAGTAGGAGAAACTTAGAGAGGTGGGAATGAAATAACTAAGTCGATCTTATCTGGTTGACGTCCAAGATGTTTCTAAAAGTTAATTTTTGTGAAAGGGAGAGTGTTTGGACGGCAAATGTCAATGAAATGGCTGTTTTCAATTGGATTTAACGGTATAACATAAAAATATCAGATTACTTGGGAAAGTTAACAAGGGAACTTCCTTCTTCTATTGTTAGATTTAACCAAACTGTCCCGTAACAGGGAACTTCTGGTGGTAGGTACGGTTTGGTACAAAATTACGTAGAGTTATTTCATTTTTCTTTTAATGTTGGTCTTCACTCTCAATTTTCATTTTAAAATGTTTACAAAGATGTGTCCTAGTTTTCAATCTTTGTTGGAACTTTATTTTTCCTATGAAAAGTTTTTTTAATACTCACTTACCCAAATGTCAAATCTAAAATCAAAATATCTCAAGTCCTATTAGCTTACCACTAAAGTAGTAAGTGATCGACTAGGTCAACTTTAGATCTTAGCTAAAGGAAAGGGAAAATGGAGCCAGAAAGAAAAAAAAAAAAAAAATTGATCTTCTTGAAGACTATGATCATAGTTACATTATTTCTAGTTTACAAATTTCAGTACTTCATAGAAATTTTGATCCTTTGTTCTTATCAATTGAACACAACGGTGGAATCTTGTTAGAATTTTAGATCTTGAAACTATTTATAGGGCAGTCCTATAAGTCAAAGTTACTTGCTAATATATCATTAACCTCGTTGAAAATGGGAATGCTAGTGTGCTTTTCCCAGGATAAGCTTTAGTAATGTAGTCAAGGTTATAATGTTGACTAGCAAATTTAAGGAACTAAAAGGATAGGGTTCCAAAACTTAGCCACGTAGAATTAAGAACTGGTAAAAGACGAAGAGAACGAAGGAAAAAGTCATTGTTCCTTCTCCTGAAACTAAAACAGAAGAAATACAGACTTCAACCAATCTTCTTAAAAAGGAGATTGAAGGCCTCCCTGGTTATTTCCTCAAGAGCTTTTGTACTTAGAATTCTTGCTTTTCCTCTTGCTTCATCTCATTTTCAAGAAACATTTGTGAAAAACCGCATTCCTGCTTGTAAGGATTTTTCTAGTTTGATAGCTAGACGGTTTTAGATAATCACACTTTTGTAAGATTTGGTTTATGTCCTGTCCATTATATAATTACAAGACAATCACACTTTTGTAAGGATTTGGTTTATGTCCTGTCCATTGTATAATTACAAGGTATATTATTACATTTAACCTTCTATTTATGAAAAAAAAATAGTTTCAAGCTAGAATTAAAAAATATTTTTA